>CM076569.1:163179408-163689905 GCA_034641835.2 Pinus albicaulis | reverse complement strand
GCTAATAATTCTCTTTCTGATCTTCCAGGTCACACTAAGTGCAAGAAGAGAGCATACTTAATAAATTATTGAACCAATAACTCTCTTTTCTGATCCTCCAGATCACACTAGGTGCAAGAGGAGAGCATACTTCAAGAAGTTATCAATTTTTCCCTTATTTTTATTGTTTTTTTTTTTTAAGAAATTGGCTACCTAGTTACACTTCCCCGGCAACGGCGCCAAAATGTTTGGTCAATTTAGTGTGTCCTAAATTGCTACATTAATTTTTCAATCTGGGATTCGTAAGCTGATGAAGTGTGGCGCACTATATGTGCAAGATAACCTATCTCTTACTTTTTGTCGTTTTTGGTTTTTTTTTATATATTTATCTTGGGGGTTTTTATCTTGGTTGGTTTCCTAATGTGAGATGGAAATTCTAAAATACAAGTATGGATATAAATGTTCAAGGCAATGATGTCCTTTATAATGATTTCCCAAACTTCAAACTTCAAGAGAGTTTTAAAACATGCAATAACAAAATTAATTCCTAAAAGAGAATGAAAATGTGCCACTATACTAGTCAAACAAACAGTGAACCATTGATCATGAAACCCATTACCCTTGCTGCTGTCTAAATACAAAAGAAACTGCACTCAAAGAAATCCAAGGATTGCAAGCAAAGTAAAGCTAAGACCAAATTACATCAACTCATATTCTGACCCCTCACCATTAGTCTCGCTATGGCTTTCAGAGGTAATCATAAATAACTTGAGCAATCTGATATCTAATTTGCAGAAAAATAAACTAATATCAAATTACACACTCATACTTCAATCCCTCACCATTAGTCTCGCTATGGCTTTCGGAGGTAACTGATAATGACATGAGCAATTTAATATCTAACTTGCATAAAAATAAACTAATATCAAACTACACACTCATACTTCAATCCCTCACCATTAGTCTCGCTATGGCTTTCGGAGGTAACTGATAATGACATGAGTAATTTAATATCTAATCTAACTAATAAAGCAAATGTACAAAACTGAAATAAATAAAACAATGCTGGAATTAAAAGCTAAGAAAAATAAATCAGCAGAAGGACAAGACTGATTCCATGTCATTAGTCATTGTAAAACTATGTGCAAATGCCCGGGCTGCCTATTGTAATCTGGAACAAAGACACTGATCAGTTAACAGCAGTATAAAGCATGAAAAATTATGGACAGAAATAAAACGTTAATACCATAAAAGATGTGATATATACACGTGAATAACTATGGCATAATGAACGTAAGGAAATAAAGCATGAAACTATACAGCAATAAACAAAACCTCGGCGTGTGCAGGGGCCCTCTGCACAATCCTCGGGCAACAACTATCAACCACGAATTATACTTATGAACAGAGTCTTCTCATGTATTTAAAATGCAGTCATAACAAGGAAATAATGTCACGACACAGTGGCTTTCTTTTTATCGAAATTACATTACAACAGCTAACTACTATGCGTATAATAATGTATTATTTATAACAGAGGATGACATAACTAATTTCCTTCAATCTACGCAGATGAAAGACACGTGAACAACCACGTCCATAAATCTAGCATTATGGCTGCTGTGAAGATTAAATCTATGGAAGGTGGCCGTTGAATTCGGCTTATGGAGCAGTTCACAGGTGTTGATACGTCCCCTGAGATTTAGGAACGGCCACGTAAGTCTTCACGTGGTGAAAAACATAGTTCTGTCACCGTAGGACTCTTAGGTTGACCACCGCTTGACTACCTTTGACCACGGCCTTCTTTGATGAATTCGACTGAGCCAGTAGGACTCGGTCCATGTCCATGTCATTTCCAACTTGCCCATGTGGCTTGATTTTCCTGAAGACACCTGCAATATAGACTTTAACAAAATGGCTGCGGAAAGTTGAAGCAGCTGCGGAAAGTGACAAGATTCCGCAGCTCAATGAGAAAAAATCTAATTCAAATAGCAGACACAAAACATAGTTAAAAACCACTTTAAATGCTATTTTATGATTAATATGCAATGATGTTGATGACTTAGGAGGTCCAGGTAAATGGAAAAAGTCTAGAAAGGTGTATAGGAAAGATGTAAGTTTGGACTGCATTGTGTGAACTGAAATAAATAAAATAGTGCTGGAATTAAAAGCTAAGAAAAATAAATCAACAGAAGGACAAGACTGATTCCATGTCATTAGTCATTGTAAAACTATGTGCAAATGCCCAGGCTGCCTATTGTAATCTGGAACAAAGACACTGATCAGTTAACAACAGTAGAAAGCATGAAAAATTATGGATAGAAATAAAACGTTAATACCATAAGAGATGTAATATATACATGTGAATAACTATGGCATAATGAATGTAAGGAAATAAATCATGAAACTATACAGCAATAAACAAAACCTCAGCGTGTGCAGGGGCCCTCTACAAAATCCTCGGGCAACAGCTATCAACCACGAATTATGCTTATGAACAAAGTCTTCTCATGTATTCAAAATGCAGTCATAACAAGGAAATAATGTCACGACACAGTGGGCTTTCTTTTCAGCAAAATTACATTACAGAAGCTAGCTACTATGCATATGAGAATGCATTATTTATAACAGAGGATGACATAACTACTTTCCTACAATCTGTGCTGATAAAAGACACGTGAACAACCACGTCCAGAAATCTAGCATTATGGCTGCCGTGAAGATTAAATCTATGGAGGGTGGCCGTTGGATTCGGCTTATGGAGCAGTTCACAGGTGTTGATATGTCCCCTGATATTTAGGAACGGCCACGCAAGTCTTCACGTGGTGAAAAATGGAGTTCTGTCACCGTAGGACTCTTAGGTTGACCACCGCTTGACTACCTTTGACCACGGCCTTCTTTGGTGAATTCGACTGAGCCAATAGGACTCGGTCCATATCCATGTTATTTCCAACTTGCCCATGTGGATTGATTTGCCTGAAGACACCTGCAATATAGACTTAAAAAAATGGCTGCGGAAAGTTGAAGCAGCTATGGAAAGTGACAAGATTCCACAGCTCAATGAGCAAAATTCTAATTCAAACAGCAGACACAAAACATAGTTAAAAACCACTTTAAATGCTCTTTTATGATTAATATGCAATGATGTTGATGACTTAGGAGGTCCAGGTAAATGGAAAAAGTCTAGAAAGGTGTATAGGAAAGATGAAAGTTTGGGACTCAACATACCCCCACTGTGAAGGTGTTGCATGTCCCCATGCAACCAAAATTTTGATCATCCTCCTTCAATTCATATGCCCTGATACCTCTTCTAGTACATCCAGTCCTCTTCTCCTCTTTCTTGGTGCTGCTAACATCCTAGGCTTCTTCATCAAGCATCTGAATTTGAGATTAATCAGTGCTCTACTTATCTTCTTGCATTTCTTCTTCAATTTCCTGTTCTTTTTGTGCCACAGTCCCAGATGTAGCATAGTGTTGTCATGAATGATCTTGTCCAATCTGCTTTTCTCCTTTAATGCTTCATTTTCATTTTTAATATGTCTATTTAAAACCTCCAACTCAAAGACTCCGTGTTTCAACGATTGGACTAGAGCTTCTTATGTTGTGTGAGGCTAAGTGGATGAAGTGCTGGGACCCGTGGCTATTCTTTCTAAGGATTCTATGTAATCATACACCTCTTGCTTCTTTGGATCTATCTCAGGTGTCGTTTTCCTTGGGCTGTCCCCAAAATACTGTGGAGGAGAATTGACTTCAAAATCTGGTCGAAAAGGACTCATGTCAACATCTTGAGGAATAGTTTCAATGTTTAGCTGAGAATGAGGTGGACTACGACCAGCTGGAGTTTGTTCAGGTGTTCCTTCTCCCAAATCAATAAAATGGGGTCCTTTTGTTTGTGCTTTCCTCCACTTTCCTTTAAGCCTGGTGCTTCTTCTTACATGTTGTGGACTACTGTCTTTTTCCTTCTGTTTTTCTTTTCCTTTCTTTTTGGCCATAGCTGACTGTTCCTGAAGGTGAACTAGTCTCTCAGACAATACTTGATGGTCTTCTTCTGATGAAGGGGTTTGATGCACAACCTCAATGCTTCTTTTCTCTTTTGATTTTGTTGGCTTTTTACCCTTAGTCTTTTCCTTCCTCCTTTTAGACAGTCTTTCCTCTCTACTAGTTCTTTCAACTGTGTTAGTAGGAGTGCTTTGAGTTTTATCACCTGTTCTCTTTCTTATACTTATTTTTGATGTACTGCCTTTAGGGGTTTCTTGGGGTTCTTCAAAGAAATTTCTAATTAAAAACTGCTCCCAGGTGTCCTTTTTCTCTTTTAATTGTTTTTCTATCAAGATTTTCACGAGACCATGGTGATACAAATGTGGTTCTACGTCCCCCAGATGCTTTTGGACGGTTACAGACATCTTTTTCAAATTGTTTAGTAAAAATTATGGCAGATTGAGGGTTTGGTTGTCTAGGAAATTCATCAACAGTCGGGTATGATACATGTACATTGATCCAAAACGTCCCTCACAGGTGATAAACTTTTGAATAACCAACAGTAAACTGGCCCACTCTTCTTTTAAAGCATGGACAGGAATTCCCTTTTTGAAAATGGTGACATCCATACCTAGGTTACGTAGGATCACTCTCCAGGCTTCCTCGCCAATGCTCTTGTTCTTGAACCAACGTTCACCTTCTTGAGGGAGTTCTGGAGCAGCTGCTATGGATGCCTTAGTCACTATAAATTTGAGGTCCCTAATTTCCACCTCCAGACCGTTGAAAGACCTCGCAAAAGCTTTTGTTACCTCCTTATTGTAGCCTTTAAACTTTTGAATAAACCGAAGCCATTTTTCCTTTTTCAATATGTCTTTGACTTGCGGGTATCCTTCCATAAATTTGGGTCCCTCTGGTTCTGCCCTCAACAACCGACCCATCCTTCCTTCTGTTCTTTAAAACTCGTCTGCGTGAGGAGGGTTTAGCGGATGTAAGACGGTTGAATTAGCGGGAATGAACAGGGTTTATGAAGGAGACCAGTGACTGTAAGCGGATATCAGAGAATAGGTACACGGAATGAAGCGGAACAGAGAACAAAATGGGGTGAAGGCTTATGTGAACATGATCGAAATGTAGCCGTGAGGTCAATAGAATAGTAGGGGGAGTAAAGTGCATCCGACAGTATTTAAAATTGGGTGGCTGCAGAGTAGACGCAAGCACGTTTACGAAACGGCTACGGATTTTGTGCGGCTGAGAGAATCCATAGTCAAATCAACCATGTTCCATAATTACAGGTGGAGTATCAAAGTATAGCCGAACACGATTGAAGACCGGAGGCTTGATTATGAGGCCGTTTAAAAATGAATGCAAGGATTGTGGGGGGATCGTATAGAGATCGTGGAACGGTTATGGAGTTATCAACGCAATCATTGCATATAATGGAGCTATGGTTTATAACTATGTTAAAATGTGCTTGAATGCCATTTGAAATAAATTTCTACTCATACCTTGGAATTCTTTCCATTTTTCATTAGTCTTCAATCAGTTGCTCCTCGTTGATGCTTTTGAATGCCTCATGTCTTCATAATATGTCCTCATACCTACATTTGATTTCATGATTGTTGAACTAACATCTGACTGTAAATTTTTGAAAAACAGAGTGGTGGCTGCAGAAACTGCTTCTGGATGCGGACACTGATGTCAGCTGCAGAAACTGACACAACAATTATTTGGGTGAATGGAGATGGATAGATGATAACTGACTGAATGAAAATGGTCATGAAAGAAAAATTTTATTGGTGAAATGAAATGAAATAGATGAAATGGAGTGAAATGAAATGAAGTGGAGTGGAATGAAGTGGAATGAAATGGAATGAAATGGAGTGGGTTGTCATAAAACTTGTGAAATGAGAGAGAGAGGGAATTTTTTGGAAAATATAGGGTGTCAGGTGTTCCTGATTTTCACCCTACATTTTCTGTATAAGACTGCCAATCAGTGATTGGTTTTCGGGCTTATACAATTTTTTTTTTTTTTTGAAACTGAAAATAACAAAGGCTAGGCTGGTGGAGAAGAAGGATTCTTCTTCACCAGCCTTATTGCAGAATTATCTTGAAACATTTTGACAAATTCCTCTTTTGAGAGTGGCTTATGATAGATCTTTAATATGTGGCCATTCACAATAAGAGGAGTTTGAGATTCATCAATGGTCTTGATTCTTACTGCTCCATTGCTAAAGATCTTGTCAATCTCATATGGCCCAAGCCAATGAGTCTGAAATTTTCCTTTAAAATCTTTAAACTTGGAATCAAATAGCAATGCCCAATCTCCTTTTTGAAACTTCTTCTCTTTGATGTATTTGTCATGCCATTTAGCTCTTTGATATTGAACTAGATCAGTTCTTAGAATTGCCTCTTGTCTGATCTCATCTAGCTCATTCAAATGCTCCATTCTATGCTTTTGGGCTTCTGATAGATCCATCCCCAAATGAACTGCCACCTTGAAGGTTTTGACTTGGAACTCAATGGGGAGCAGGACTTCTTTCCCATAAACAAGTTCATAGGGAGAATGTCCTATTGTATTTCTCCATGTAGTTCTGTAGGCCCACAAGGCTTCAGGAAGCCTTTCTGCCCAATCTCTTCTGTGTAGATGAACAGTTTTGGTGATGATACTTTCGAGAACTTTGTTTGTAGACTCCACTTGACCATTTTCTTGCGGATGGTAAGGAGTATATCTTCTGTGCTTGATTTTGTATTCTTCCATCGGCTTCTCCACCAGGTTGGATGTGAATTGGCTTCCCTGATCTGTCACAATTTCTCTTGGAACACCAAAGCGAGTAAAAATATCCTCATAAAGAAAATTAACAACTGAATTTTCAGTAGCAAACACTAATGCTTTGGCTTCCACCCATTTAGTAACATAATCAGTACAAACCAATATATACTTCTTTTGCTTAGATGGTGGATTAATAGGTCCAATGAAATATAAAGCCCATTTTTCAAAGGGTTCGATGAGTACTTGTGGTTGCAATGGCATTTCATTTGAAAGGGTAGGTTTCCCTACTCTTTGGCAGCTGTCACACCTTTTGACATATTGTTTTGCATCTTTGAAGAGGGAAGGCCAACAATATCCTAAAGAGATGATTTTATAGGTTGTCCTTTTGTCAACAAAGTGTCCACCGCATGGTTCATCATGACATGCCTTGAGGATATCAGGCATTTCATCCTCCTGACACACCTTCTGATCACAATATCTGGCCCTATTTTAAACAATTCGTTAGAAATCCATGAATATTTTGAACTCTCCTGAATAATCTTTCTTCTTTCACTTGGAAATAAATGTGGAGGCAGTTTCCCTGTAACCAAATAGTTAGCAATGTCTGCATACCAAGGGGTCTTAGTAGTTACTGCAAACAAGTATTCATCAGGAAACTTATCCTCTACAGGAGAATCTTCTTTAGTATTTTGAATCCTAGACAAGAAATCAGCTACTGTATTTTGTTTCCCTGGTCTATCCAACACAGTAATATTGAATTCCTGCAAAAGTAGGAGCCATCTTGTCACTCTTCCATTAGTAACAGGTTTTTTCATTAGATATCTAATCGCAGAATGATCAGTATGAATAAAAGTTTCATAGCCTGTTATATAATGTCTAAACTTATTGATTGCATGAACAACAGCTAAAAACTCTTTTTCAGTTACAGTATAGTTCAACTCAGTGGGAGTCAAATTTTTACTGGTATATTAAATGGCATAAGGGACTAAATCCTTTTGACCCAACACAACTCCTAGAGATGTATCTAAAGCATCTGTAGAAATATGGAAAGGGAGTTTCCAATTTGGTCCTCTCAAGATAGGTGCTTCAGATATTCTTGTTTTCAAAGTTTCAAAGGCTGATTGACAATCGGGATCCCATTTGAATTCACGGTCTTTTGTAAGCAGTTTGAAGAGTGGAGATGCTATTTTAGTGAAGTTTTCTATAAATATTCTATAGTATCCAGTAAATCCTAGAAAACTTCTAACATCTCTTTGAAAATTTGGAATAGGCAACTTGGAGATGACTTCAAATTTTGATCTATCAACCTTAATCCCATCTCCTGAAATATGATGCCCCAAAACAATACCTTCAGTAAACATCATAAAGCATTTTTCATGGCTTAATGAAAGGTTTGTTTCTTTACATATTATAAGGACTTTTTCCAAATTTTCTAATGCCTCTTGAAATGAATTACCATAAACTGTAAAATCATCCATATAAACCTCTACACAATCATGGATTAGATCAGAAAAAATTCCTAGTACTGCTCTTTGGAATGTTGCGGGTGCATTACATAACCCAAAAGGAAGCACTCGATAAGCAAAAGTTCCCCATGGACAGGTAAATGTGGTCTTATCTTGATCTTCAGGTGCTACCTGAATTTGATTATAGCCACTAAAACCATCCAAAAATGAAAAGTACTTTTTGCATGCTAATGTATCTAATACCTGATCGATAAAGGGCAAAGGAAAGTGATCCTTCAAAGTTGCTTTGTTCAATTCCCTGTAATCAATGCATACCCTCCATTTACCATTCTTTTTAGGTACTATAACCAAAGGAGAAACCCATCGGCTATCTGAAATTGGATAGATGAAGTTTACATTGAGTAGTTTTTGGAGCTCTTCTTTCACTATCTCCCTAAGGTTTGGATTCATCCTTCTCTGAGGTTGTCTGATTGGTCTACTGTTTTCCTCAATATAGATATGATGGATGCAAGTCTTAGGATCAATACCTTTCATATCAGTATACTCCCATGCAAATGCGGTAGAATGTTTTTGCAAGATTTTGGTTAGTTCTTCCTGTTGTGACTTTTCCAAATTTTTGTTGATATTCAATGTTTTTCCTGGAAAAATCTCAATGGTAGAACTACCGAACTCTTCCATAGAGTAAAGAGACATTTTTCTTGATGATAAATATTCAATGTCAGATTCCAACTGAAATTTTGTGGGGTCATATTCTGAAGATGTCTCAAAATTTTCTAATGTGTTCAGAATTTGACTATCCTCACTGATTTCAAAAATGGTAAAGACAGGTTGTATAGTGTCCTCATCATCGACCCATTCATTGTCTCCTACTTCTATGATTGCTTTTGCTGGAGGATACAAATTGAATTTATTTTTCGAATTACCATTAGAAATTTACATATCCCCAGATCTACAACTAATGAAAGCATCAGTTGTGGCTAGCCAAGGTCTTCCTAAGATAAGTGGGTGCCCTCCTAGATTACTCTTGGGAGTCAAAAACATAAAATATATTGGATATTCCCAATAATCTAAGGAGACTAAAATATCTTCTAATAAACCATATGGTTTGATAATTGATCGATCTGCGAGTTGCAGTAAAGTAGGTGTAAAAATAAGATTAGGAAGTTTTAGCTGTTCCATGGTCTGTCTACTCATAATGTTGATAGCAGCCCCTAAGTCAATCAATGTGTTTGGAATTTCTATCCCATTTATATGTGTCTTGACAATTGGACTACCTGGATCTACATACTTCTGCATGGTAATTTTTCCCATCATGATATCTACAATTTTTCCTACCAGGTGGATTCTTCTTGTATCTCTTAGTTTCCTTCCTGGTCTTTTGAGACTCAACTCCTTTATTGTTTTTGCTAGAATAGGAATCTCTCTAATGGCTTGTAGCAAGGGAATCTTCATACAAACATTCTTTAATTCATCTAGAAAATCATAGTTAGGCAACAAGATTTGTTTTTCCACCCCTTTATCAATTTGTAATATTTCAGGGAAAGGAGGTGTGGATGAAGATGCAGGTTGCTCAACTATAGGAGTTGTGGGGGTTAACTTTTCTTTCTCTTTTGAATGTTTGAGTTTTGAAGAGATGCTTCCTCAGAACCCTTATTGACTTTAAGAGAGTCCTCCTTAGAGGTATCTTGCTCTTGGACATCTATAGAAGGTTTTTCTAAAACTCTACCAGACCTGAGTTGTACATCATTGAGAGGAACAATCATATAGGTAGGAAATTGTTGTCCTTCTATCATGTAAGTATTCTGAGGAATTTTATTGTTAGGATTTGGCAATGGCTGAGCTGGAAGTTGATTTGTCTTTTGTTGGAATGGAAGCATGAGTTGAGGATTTGGATTTTGTTGAGAAGGTTGTTGTTGTGGAAATGGCAATGAAAGTTGTAGATTTGGGTTTGGAAGTTGTGGAGCTTGTTGATTTTGAAAATATGGAGGATATTGATAAAATTGAGCAAATATCCCATAAGGATTTTGCATACCTTGTACCCATGACTGATATGAATTTTGAGGTTGGGGCCAAGGTTGTTGCCAAGGATTCCAATTTGGTGGGGGTTGAAAATTCATAGGGTTGTTAAACCCTTGAGTTTTTTTCCCCTGCCAAGGTCTTCTTGCAACAAAACAGAGAGATTCTACTGAATTTGGATCTTCTTGAAAGACAGCTTTGAGTCCAGGAATTGAAAGACAATCCTTGGTCTCATGATTCTCTGAGCAAATCATACATGTTTCTACAACTTTTGCATCCAAGGGACATTCCCTTAAAGCATGTTTCTTCCTACATTTCGGACAAAAGATGGCTAGAGCATCTGTTTCTGCTTTCTGCTTGTTTTGGATCTTAAGGGTGTCTAGTTGTTCACTAAGGCTCCCTAAGATATAAGTTTTTAATTCATCAAGCATATTGCCAATCTCTGCCCTACTTACTGATCCAGTTGCAGATTTGTTAGCCCTGATAAGAGAAGGATCTCTAGGCCCTTTTCCCGTTTTAGATTTTCCCCTTGAGAGATGGACACATAGTTCTGTTATGTCACGAAGTGGAAGTTGAGAAATGTCTCCTTTCCCCATCATGTTTAAAATATCTATCCATTCATCTCTAATGGCTTTTAATATGAGGGCTTTCAAGGTTTCATCATCTAGGTTGCTCATCTTTGCTCTTTTTAAGTTGTAATGAAATCTTTCAAGTAAATCTTCCAAGTTTTCATCTTCTTTTTGCATCATTTTGAATACCTCATCCTTGTGATTGGTGGGCATACAATAGTCCAAGTATCTATCCAAAAATGTTTGTTTCATATCATTCTAAGTCCTAATAGATTGAGTGGCTAATCCCATGAACCATTTCAAAGCAGCTCCCTTCAATGTTGAAGGAAACAGTTTGAGTTTTTGAGAGTCTTCCATATAGTCATAGGTTCGGCACACGACTTCAAACTCAAACAGAAATGTTTCAGGATCCTCACTTCGCAATCCATAAAAGTTGGGGAGGATAGATGATGAGATGTTTTTCATCGTTGTATGAGTTTCCTCATCAACTATAGGGACTCCAAACGAGTTGTCTCCTTCCCTATTTCTTCCATTATTACCTCCACCTCCACCATTGTTGCCTCCATTATTTCCTCCTCCTCTACCTCTACCTCTACCTCTGAATCCATCTACTACTTCCTCTGTCATGATAGTTTCTTCAGAGTCCTTAGAGTCCTCTGGTTCTTCTATCAAGGGAGGATGAGAGAGAGTTTCTTCCTTTTCTTCTTCAGGTGATTCTTCTTCTTTAATTACAATATACTCTCCTGTAGAATTAAAGAAAGGGTCTTCTTCTAAATGAGATTTGGTAGATGGTGTAGGAGAATCCTCTAATTCAGCTGCTCCTTGAATTCCAAGAATCTTAAGGCTAGGGGTAGATGGTGGTGAATCTTGTCTATGCCTTGAAGAAGATGGAGTTGTGAAAATCGAACTCTTGGCTTTAGCTATAAACCTTCCCCTAGAATCTCTTGCTCTATGCATGTCATTTTTTATTTTTAAGTTGGGCTAATAATTCTCTTTCTGATCTTCTAGGTCACACTAGGTGCAAGAAGAGAGCATACTTAAGAAATTATTGAACCAATAACTCTCTTTTCTGATCCTCCAGATCACACTAAGTGCAAGAGGAGAGCATACTTCAAGAAGTTATCAAGTTTTTCCCTTCTTTTTATTGTTTTTTTTAAGAAATTGGTTACCTAGTTACACTTCCCCGGCAACGGCGCCAAAATTTTTGGTCAATTTAGTGTGTCCTAAATTGCTACATTAATTTGTCAATCCGGGATTCGTAAGCTGACGAAGTGTGGCGCACTATATGTGCAAGATAACCTATCTCTTACTTTTTGTCATTTTTGGATTTTTTATTTATCTTGGGGGTTTTTATCTTGGTTGGTTTCCTAATGTGAGATGGAAATTCTAAAAGACAAGTATGGATACAAATTTTCAAGGCAATGATGTCCTTTATAATGATTTCCCAAACTTCAAACTTCAAAAGGGTTTTAAAACATGCAATGACAAAATTAATTCCTAAAAGAAAATGAAAATGTGCCACTATACTAGTCAAACAAGCAGTGAACTATTGATCATGAAACCCATTACCCTTGCTGCTGTCTAAATACAAAAGAAACTGTGCTCAAAGAAATCCAAGAATTGCAAGCAAAGTAAAGCTAAAATCAAATTACATCAACTCATATTCTGACCCCTCACCATTAGTCTCGCTATGGCTTTCATAGGTAATCATAAACAACTTGAGAAATCTGATATCTAATTTACAGAAAAATAAACTAATATCAAATTACACACTCAAACTTCAATCCCTCACCATTAGTCTCACTATGGCTTTCGGAGGTAACTGATAATGACATGAGAAATTTAATATCTAACTTGCAGAAAAATAAACTAATATCAAACTACACACTCATACTTCAATCCCTCACCATTAGTCTCGCTATGGTTTTCGGAGGTAACTGATAATGACATGAGTAATTTAATATCTAATCTAATTAATAAAGCAAATGTACAAAACTGAAATAAATAAAACAGTGTTGGAATTAAAAGCTAAGAAAAATAAATCAGCAGAAGGACAAGACTGATTCCATGTAATTAGTCATTGTAAAACTATGTGCAAATGCCCGGGCTGCCTACTGTAATCTGGAACAAAGACACTGATCAGTTAACAGCAGTATAAAGCATGAAAAATTATGGACAGAAATAAAACGTTAATACCATAAGAGATGTAATATATACACGTGAATAACTATGGCATAATGAACGTAAGGAAATAAAACATGAAACTATACAGCAATAAAAAAAAACCTCGGCGTGTGCAAGGGCCCTCTGCACAATCCTCGGGCAACAGCTATTAACCACGAATTATGCTTATGAACAGAGTCTTCTCATGTATTCAAAATGCAGTCATAACAAGGAAATAATGTCACGGCACAGTGGGCTTTCTTTACAGCAAAATTACATTACAGAAGCTAGCTACTATGCGTATGAGAACGCATTATTTATAACAGAGGATGACATAACTACTTTCCTACAATCTGCGCTGATAAAAGACACGTGAACAACCACGTCTAGAAATCTAGCATTATGGCTGTCGTGAAGATTAAATATATGGAGGGTGGCCATTGGATACGGCTTATGGAGTAGTTCACAGGTGTTGATATGTCCCCTGAGACTTAGGAACGGCCACGCAAGTCTTCACGTGGTGAAAAACGGATTTCTGTCACCGTAGGACTCTTAGGTTGACCACCGCTTGACTACCTTTGACCACGGCCTTCTTTGGTGAATTCGACTGAGCCAATAGGACTCGGTCCATATCCATGTCATTTCCAACTTGCCCATGTGGCTTGATTTGCCTGAAGACACCTGCAATATAGACTTTAACAAAATGGCTGCAGAAAGTTGAAGCAGCTGCGGAAAGTGACAAGATTCCGCAGCTCAATGAGCAAAAATCTAATTCAAACAGCAGACACAAAACATAGTTAAAAACTACTTTAAATTCTCTTTTATGATTAATATGCAATGATTTTGATGACTTAGGAGGTCCAGGTAAATGGAAAAAGTCTAGAAAGGTGTATAGGAAAGATGCAAGTTTGGGACTCAACAGCCCAATGGTCTGAATCTCTCTCACTCTATCTGTTCTACTTGACAACCTACCCAACCAAACAAACCCTGATCATTATAACTATCCTAAAATCAAAACCCTAAAATCTATCAAGTTTACATCTTTTACACAAATATAGAGAGAGCCCTCTCTCAGTCTAGAAAGGCTAGGTCATAGGGCTCCAAAGATTGGTTTAATGTCACCCTTGTACATTTGGTCTTGTCAATCTGACAAATTACAAGTACCTAACAGAAGTTACTTTTAGGGCTTTTCATATAGGGGATGGAGCCTACAATGATACATTGTGATAATAAGAGTTACATTAAACTCTTTAAGAATTCAATGTTTCATGATCGCTCAAAGCATATCAAGATCCCATATCACCATCTTTGAGATTGTGTGCAGAAGGGGGATAGGCAAGCTACCATACATTCCAATAGGGGAGAAAACAACAGACGTATTGACCAAGGTATTGGAAGGAGGTAGTTTTGTTCATCACATAGATAAGTTGGGAATTGTATTTAATCCCTTCCTCATTAAGAGGGAGTGTTGAAAACAACGAATGAATGGATTCCTTGATTTGTGCCTTAATTCAAGGAATCGAATTTAATCATGCGCGAGTTTTAGTGATGAGGATGATTTCAAGAAGCAGTTTAACAAATGTGATTTTATGTAAGACTAAGTTAATTCTCTTCTAGTGTGAGTTAAATTTGGATTTGAGTGAACAAGTGGAGTTAGCCTCCTAAATTTTAGGAGGACCTAGTTAACTAAGTGTGTTGAATTTTGTTAACTAGAAAAACTCAAGTTCAACTCCTAACTCAGAAAACTCGCTAAACATAGCCTATTCAAAAACATGATAAGGATATTGAAGGCATACAATTGATCATTCAATTCTTGAGCATGAGTTTGTGAGGAAAAGAGCTTGTGAGAGGAATGAGCAAGAGGATTTATCTTATGTGAATTGTTGGAGGAGAATTTCCCTTTGGAAGCAGATCAATATTCTTTCAGAGTTGTTTCAAGCCTAGTTCAAGGCTGAGAGATTAGATTCCATTCTCTAATGAAATAGTTGGATTTTGTAAGATATATGTAGTATATTTTAATTCAATAAAATTCTCAAGTAAGCGAGGGTTTTCCCTGTTGGGTTCCCTAGAAACATTATGTTGTTTTTGTGTGAATTTTGTGAAATTATTTCTATTCTATTTCGTTATTATTCCCCACTATACACTTGTTTGGGTTGAGTGGATTATTGTGGGGTAGTTTTGGGTGAGGTGGAGGGTGGCTCATTAAGGCAGGAGGGTAGGTCGCTTGAGGCCTCCATCCTTGTGAATGGTTTCCCCATTGAGGAGGTTGAGTTTGATATGGCTAGAATGGTGGAATTACAAGTTGAGGAGGATACTGAGTAGAATAGGACCAAGGAGAGGGCATGGACCAAGGTGGGTGACTTAGAAGATACCAAAGTTGAAAGAGTGCACTCTGGTTTGGATTTAAAGGAGGATAGTGTCCACCTTGCATGCCTTGTTGATATGGTCGATGACCTTGTGGCCTCCTTTGGTTAATGAAGCGAAGTTGCTCCAATCCGTTCTTTGCCTATTGATATAAAAGTTTTAGGTCGGGAAGAGATGCACATTTTTCAGTTGCATGGTTCTGATTAGAAACTATGTAGACCTCTATGACATTGAGTTGGCACTCATTTCTGTAGGTTTTAACCCTGTACATACATTACCTGCAAACAAATTCTTAAAAATAGAAAATAAACATGAAACACATATACACAGATGTTTTCCCCTAGATCCAAAAATCAATACTACCAGATTGATTTTTCATTATATTCCTTTAAATGTTACAATACATATATATACATGTTGAAACTTTCATAAACCCTAATCCATTAACCCTGTATTAGAACATAACCACATTTTCCTTTACAGGATCTACAAAATACCATGTACAGAAAACCATCATTCCCAAAACCTTGTGAATAACCCATGCAAAAAACCATAGGTAGTTTTTTAGCAGAAGACGATGGATGGTTAACTGCCTCAAGATTCGAAGTAGGAGGTGGAGGAGGATGTGGTTGATCTACTCTTTGAGGAGAAACAGGCAGTGAGTGAGGTGAATAAGGAGGAGGAGGTGAATTACTACTAGAAGGATCACCAAGAGGTGGAGCACTACTAGAAGGATCACCACACTGGTTATCATCTGATGGGGTAGTAGTGGGTGGAGATTGTGTAATTGTTTCATGGCCATCCCTCCTCGCTACCAGTAGCTTGCTCCGACAATATGACACATAAGACTCATCATATTGTTGATTTGGGGTAGTATCGGATGTGCTCTAAGTCTCAAACTTTGTGCAAAGGCTTAGACACATGTATTCCAGATAACCCATAAATTGTTTGGGGAAATTCCATCTTGATTTTATTTTATTAAGAAAATTAATCATTTTAAAGTGAAACTAAGTCTAAACTTAGGAAAATAAAATAATTAAAGTGAATTAATATAATATGGGTGTGAATGTTCTAGAAAAAGAAGATCAAGTCAAAATGTAATCTTAACCATTAATTGGAGATTTAATCTTTGTCGTTGAAGTCTCAATAAGAATACTATAAAGAAGGCTTGAGGGTCATTTGGAAAAACACACCAAGAGATCAAGAGCTCAAATTTTCTGAAGTGAGAATTGCTCAGAGTAAAACTTTGATCGAGATATTCTCATGCAGAGAGGGGCAGAAGCAGTTTTGGTTGGAGGATCTTCTCCGTGGCAAAGGATACTCAATAGAGAAAGACGGATAGGAGGCAACATAACGCCTAGAAAGGGTGACGCAGGGCCACGAAGGCCGCATGTAGAGGCAACGTAGTCTTCCCGAGGAATAGTTCACGATTTAGCTCGGAGATTGGGATTCTGAGCCGGGAGGGCTAGAATCAAATTTATTTAGAGCAGATTGATCCATTAGAGGAGGATACGCATTCCTCCAGAGTTCCCCATGCATGCCCACGCAATTACTGTGCAGAGGCGGCGTAGAGGGTGTTGCGGGTTCATTGTTTCAACTACTGGATCATTCAGGACTTTCCGAGTAAGTTAATCTCACTATTTTTCTCTGTCGAGTAATATTTTTTGTACTGAATTTCCAGCAAGGCATCTAGAGATTATATTCAGAAATAAATGTTTCTTAATAATAAAACCCTCAAATCTGCTGCAGTAGTTTTCCCGCATTTGGTTTTTCTGAGGATGTTTGTCCAAAAACAGCGGTGTCCTGTGTGATATTCTTTTCTTTTTCTCATTTTCTTGTTTCTACATATTAATTTAATTAAGTGAAGGCAACAGTAGTAATTTCTTTAGTATTTTCAGTAGAACACTGTAAAAAAATTGTTCATTTTAATAACAAGTAGGAGAAGTGATTTCAGCTGGTTGCAGTAGGATTCCGAACTTTGAATTTTCACTTGGTATCAGAGCTTGTTTAAGCGTTGCATGTGAGAGAAGAATAGTAGATCCAACACTGAGAAGAAGTCTGAGTAGTTGAAGAAGGTAGCAGTTCGAATCCCCAGAGGGATTGCGTAGTCTAGGACAGGAGATTTGAATTTCGAGGAAAGTCTCTCTCTAAGCGAGTCAACAGAGAGGAAGGGCTTCTTGATCAATATTTTTCCATGCTAGAGGGAGCAGGGCAATGCCTCAATGTAGATCTGGTGGGACACAAATTTTCTGCGGCAGAAATTCATCGGAAGAGAGAGAAGAAGCACAGTGAGGAAATTTTCTTCCACAGGGAGTTCCTAGTCGAGGAATTCTATTTTTCGAGATCTGAGTACTAGATCTGGGTGGATGATTTACCACCTCCAGCAAGGAATGCATAAGTCATTCTAGTGTTGCGAAGAGGAGAAAGAGAGGGAGCATACTCAACATTTTCTTTTTGGTAGATATGGAAGCTCGCGGTCTTAAAGATCAAGATTGGTTGGAGGGAGCCTCCAACTACGTGATCTGGAATGCAAGAATAAAATTCCTTCTAGACGAATATGATCTCAATATTTTCGTGGAAAGTACGATAGTTGTCCCTACAGATCTAGATCAGAACAAGAAGTACAAGGCTGATATGGAAAAGTCTAATATGTTGCTCCTAGATGGATTCAAGGATCACATAGTGTCCCACATATCCATCAAGGACACATCTAGGCAGATGTGGGAAGCCCTAGCATCGCTATATGAAGGATATTCCGAACAATAGAAGATGTACTTAGAGAATAAAATGAGGATGATTCAGACGTAGAAAGGGGAGCATATTGTTCTATTCTTATCTAGGCTTCAGGAAACTCATGATCAGTTAGCAACCGTGGTGTCCACACCTCAGCCCACAGCAATGGTAAGGCTAACCTTCAATGCAGTCACAGAAGAATGGTAGGTTTTTGTCTAGAGCATCCTAGGCAAAGCAACCTTGTCAAGATGGGACAAGATGTGGGTTTCTCTTCAAAAAGAAGAGCTAAGGAGGAACCTAGTCAAGTGTAAACTTGACGACAACAGTGGTAGTGGGTCGAAGATAAAGGAGGAGGAGGAAAATGCAACCCTTCACTACTACATTTGGCGGAAATTCCGACACCTGTTTCCGACGCTTTTGACCAAATGTCGGAAATTTTCCCAAATTTTTTCCATCCCGCCCGAAACCGTCGCTATACCGACGTCTATAGAAAGGTGTCGCAATACCGACACTTAAACTAGTGTCGCAATTACGACGTTTAAAGGAAGACGTCGCAATTGCGACACCATGGCCCAAAGCGTCGCTATTGGGACGATTCTAAACGTCGCAACTGCGACACAATATCTAGGTGTCGCCATTGCGACGTTTGGAGGCACCATCCTAATAGCGACGCCTTTTCCGCCGTCGGTATAGCGACAGTTATTTTCGCGCTACATAAAAATACCAAACTTATATGGGCCCTACATAAAAATTCGAAACTTATATGCGCGCTACATAAAAATGTTTTGTATTTGTCGCAATAGCTACGTTTGATATCACGCGCGCATTCGCTCTCTGTTCTTGCAGAACAGCATTTTCCCTCAGCATTCGCGCTCAGCTCTTGCAGAACATCATTTGCCCTCAGCATTCGCCCTCAGCGTTCGCCCTCAGCTCTTGCAGAACAGCATTCGCCCTCAGCTCTTGCAAAATGGTAAGTTCTTACTGCAGGCCCTTCCTCATATAGTAGGGTTGACTCTATTTGGTTTTTTTTGGTCAATTCCATTGGATTGTGTTAGGCTGTAGGGTTCTCTCTAGATGTCAAGAATCAAGATTCAATACCCTCTATTATCTTCATCACCCAATACAAGATTTAAAATTTTCCCAAAGAAACGCTTATTAATTTGGCAGCCATTATTTCTCTCTGCTTTAAAAACCCTACATTTAAATGAAAACAAGCATTGCATTTCAACTACAAAAATCTATTAGTGTTCAAATGTACATGTGTGCTACATTAACGTCTGATATCACGCGCGCATTCGCCCTCCGCTCAGCCAGAACACCATTCGCCTCGACGTCGCCCTCGGCTCTTGCGAACGACGTCGCCTTCGGCATTCACCCGGGCTCTTGCGAGAACGACATTCACCCTCGACGTGCCGCCCCCGAGCTCTTGCGGAGACGACGTCGCGCCCTGGATTCGCCCTCGACTCTTTCAGAAACGGCCGGTCGCCCGGGTCGCCCTCGGCTCTTGCGGGAACAACCTTTGCCCTCGGCATTCGCCCTGCATTCGCCCTCAGCTCTTGCGGAACAGCATTCGCCCTCAGCTCTTACAGAACAACATTCGCCCTCAGCTCTTGCAAAATGGTAAGTTCTTACTGCAGGCCCTTCCTCCTATAGTAGGGTTGACTCTATTTGGGTTTTTTTGGTCAATTCTATTGGATTGTGTTAGGCTGTATGGTTCTCTCTAGATGTCAAGAATCAAGATTCAAAACCCTCTATTATCTTCATCACCCAATACAAGATTTAAATTTTTCCCAAAGAAACGCTTATTAATTTGGCAGCCATTATTTCTCCCTGCTTTAAAAAACCCTACATTTAAATGAAAACAAGCATTGCATTTCAACTACAAAAATCTATTAGTGTTCAAATGTACATGTGTGCATCACTTGTGTAGGGTATTCCTTTTCCACTTTCACATTATCCAAGAATGTGTGCAGTATAGTTCATATTTTTTGTGATTTAGATTGCCTTGAAAAAGGAAAGGTAAATTATTTCCCATGGAAAAAGAAGGTTTCCATTTTTATAGGTTGTTTGGACTTACGTGGAAAAATTTATGGTATGCCTTTCATATTATGTAGTTTAAATTTGAATTAACAGATTATTCTACATGAAAATATAATTACCTATGTGATGTCCTTCATCACTAATTAAAATTATAGGCTTTCAATTTCCTAGACTCTAAC
The DNA here is from genome assembly GCA_034641835.2 of Pinus albicaulis. NCBI lineage: Eukaryota > Viridiplantae > Streptophyta > Pinopsida > Pinales > Pinaceae > Pinus > Pinus albicaulis. Next base: position 163,669,648 of record CM076569.1, on the reverse strand, counting down.
TCATCTGATGCTAAATTCTTGGTTCTCATTGGTGGATCACTCTTCCATTGATTTCCTTTCCCTCTGGATCTTGTCATACTTTAAAAGTCATCAATGATACATATATTATTTCGGGTATCCCAAAAGGCTTTATAGTAGAACATATTGTGAAGTTTTTTTGACACTTGAGGATTCTTTTTAGAACTGCAACGTGGTCTATGCTATCGAGTTATATATTAAGCAACTTGTCCTTAATAACCACACTATGAGGTAGGTTCAACCAGTTTGAACTTGTTGGGACATAGCATATGAAGTTGTGTGATGAGTCCATATCACGGGTCTATTATGGTGAAAAAAGTGAAGACACGTAATGATAGTTATTATGTTAACATTACTAGAAACATTTTCGAAATTATCCATGCTATCAAGATGTCAAAATTCCAGGCATTAGGTGTCAATACTCGTAGCTAATAGATAATAATAATAATATAAAAAAAATCACATCTTTATTCTTGAAATATGATTGTTACACATTGGTAACCTAGTTCATGAGTTACTATCACCCAAAGATTGCAAAACAAACTTAAAATATAAATTAAACCAACATGAGAATCCAACTAAGGGTTTCTCGGCAAAATCATGCCATAACCTGGCATTTTGAAACCCAAATTTGAATCCATCATAAGTAATACAATGCAAACTCAGATGGATTTTCAATGCATGTTTGCATGCTACACTTATTCTCTCTCTAGATATCATTTTTTAAATGGAACCATTAGTCAAGCCCACAGTCCTTTTTATGTGAAAAATTTCAGCTCTATTTGAGCTCTTTTTTGCTCCACCACCTCCATAAACCAGTGTTACATGGGGTCTCGCCCCCCCACCTAGGGGTCTAGATTCCTCACTCCCTCGCGCTCTGGGGTCTTGGAGACTTCTAGGGGATGTTTCCCTCACGCCCCCTCACGTCCCCTCACCGCCCCTTTTAGTTTATGGTTTCGTGTTAAAAGTTGATGTGCCACTTAGCATATTTGAGAATCCAAGTGATTCTGATTCAGATGGTGACATGGTTGATTTTGATATATTCGTGCAGAAGTTGGATGCAGAGACTAGTGGGGCATTAACTTGAGCATTTATGCTCATTTATCAGTATGATGATATCATTTGATATTCATATGTTATGTTTTATGTTTTATGTTTCAGACATAACTTATTTGCGTTTAAGTTTTATGTTTCGGACTTGAGTTGTAAACTTCAGTTTAAACTCTATTTTGAATCTTGATATAATATGTCATATGATATCTTAAACTTTATTTTCATTGTACATTGTTATTAGTTACATTAATGATTATATAGTTACAAACTTACAAACTTACATGCATGATTGTATGATGTATGTTTTAACTTTTGAATTTTAAATTTGTTTCAATTATATGATTCATCATTCATCGATTTGTCATTTTATCATTTATGATTTATCTTTCATGATGCAAGTGTATGATGACTGTATATACATTCCTTGCAAAAATATAGTTACATTTTAAATATTAAATTTTATAATTTTTATGACCACGACGTCCCCCCACGTTTCCTGAAAATTGGTAGGGAGCTTTTGCATAGGCCGCTCCCGCGCTCCCTCGTCCCCTCGCTCCCACCTCCAGGGGACTTGGTGGAACATTGCCATAAACATATGCAAACATATATCATGATCTTGGAATTCCATTACATGTGTATGTGCCAATGTTCCATAATCTTGCCCCATCATCAATTTAAGAAATTTCCATTGACTATCAAATTATGGAGGGGGGGAACTTTTTGCTGCAACATTTGGCTCAAAATCAGGGACCATCTTCGTATGAGGTGAATGAGCACTATAGATATTTGAAGAAGTAGATTAGTGCCTTTTCCTCTAGCCATGGAGTCATATACAGTCATCCATCACAAAAATTTGTCTTTGTTCATTCTCACCTTGGAAGTTGCAAAAAATCATGCCCTAATTGAAACGACACTAAATTTGAAAGATATAATAAAAATGCAAGCTAGAAGTGCCCTATTAATACAAAGGGAAAACCTTCCTACCTACCCTAGCTGAGATAAATTTTGATTGAATAGGAAACATGATATTTCCTATGGAGTTGATCCAACAACTTGTTAAATGTATGGGACTAAATCATGCATTTGATTTCCAGGGAAACATGCGCATGAAGAGAAAAAGTGCAGAATTAATGGAAAATCCATACATGCCACATATAAAAACTACACCGAAAGGTCAAAAAATACTTAAGGCCTTAACTTAATTTGAATCCAAAAATGACAAAACAGGATTAGTGAAAACACGAGAGTGGTGTGGGTGAACAACATAAATAAAAGTGAAGATACCTTTCCCCAAGATGCCTTTGTCACCGTTGTATGAAAACATGTTTTCCTTTCCCTTTATACATGCAAGTGAATGCATTATAGGTATGGTGTTTTCCCGAATAGGAGAAGCCTACTTAAATATATCATTCGTGGATTGAATGTTTGGGTGCCTTAATGTGCAATGACATGTTTCCAGGACTGAATTCAATGCAAGGCATATTTGAAACTCTAACTCTGTCTTTCGGTGTCTTATTAGAAATTATTTCAGTTTTCATTTTGTGTTTTCAAGTTAGATATTGTTTTCAAGTTTTTACATTTATAATTTTATTGCAATGTGGCAGACTGATCAGAGCAGTGCAGGAACAACCCCGAGACAGGATGATCGCGGAAAGAGGCCAGCGGAAGAACATGTAAAGTGCCGGCATTGCTCTATCTTTAGGTATTTTAGTTATTTACATAATTGAAATAATATTAATTTTGTTCAAATATGCAGACACCTAGCCATGGTACGCCTGATGATTCCCTCTTTGAGGAAGAGCTTTTTTCATCCCTATCTCCGGTGTTGTTGTTGCAAAAAAAGGCACGAGATGCAACGTCGGAATTTAATGCTTTGATAGATGCGCCTCAAACACCTGAAACAGAAGAGAGGATACAACATCTTATGAGGCAGCTAAATATATATCAGGTAATAATAAAAAGTCAAAAGGATATTTTTTTTGTTCTGCATGAGATGAATTGTGATAGTTTGATTTTTAATTTTTACATTGACTAAACTAACAAAAAGTTCTTTTGTATGTAGCGTCTTCTGGCATTTGCTGAACCCGGTGTTGGTGCTAGTGGGACACAAGGGCAAGAGATTGCCCAACAACCCTCTCGTACACCTTCTACTCCTTTAGGTGCTAGCCAAGAAACACACCCTGCCCAAGCTGACACCCAGCCAACTGCTGAACGTGTTGGCAATGATGAGGCAGATATGGCCGGCTACATTATTGCGTTTCCTGGAGCTACACGTGTCAGCTCCACAGGGACCATTAATGGCACGTTGTTGGTGAACGATGAGGGTGTCCCTATAAAGCATGTACAACTCCCAGGTAAATTTTAATATTTTAACTATTTCATGTACTTTATCTAAAACATATTTATCATGTTTTTTATTTTTAAATTAATGATAATATCTTGTTTTTGTTTTGGTTTTATTCTGTGTAGGAAACAATGAGTTCTATGCGTTGGTAATTTTTGGCCCAACGATACGTACAGGGTGGAATTCCCAGAATTCCAACCTGAAAAAAGAACTTTTAGATTATCTAGAAGCCCTTTTTGGGGTCGGCACATTTGACAGAAAAGCGGTGGCTCAGGTAGCCAGCAAATATTTGAAATATACCAGGGACACCTATAGGACGCAATTGCAATTTAACCCTAGATATGAGCGTCCTCTCGCAGTTTCAGAGAGTGAGTGGAGAGCACTCATCCATGACGAAAAAGAGAAAAGGGCAAAGAAAGAAGGAAAAATGCCAATTGGACCCGCAAGGTAAATTACAACTTTAATTCAATAGCTTTAATTTTCTTTATGTCTAAAATAAAAGTGTGCTACATCATATCTGACTTCAATCTTTTGATGCTAGGTTGCCTGACACCTCAAAGGCAACCAAAGCTAGGATAGAGAAAAAGGGCCATCACAAGCTCGGCCGGGGTGGCTACTTGAAATTAGCTGCAAGAATTGTAATTAAGTAGCTAAACATCTTATAATTAATTGTATCGCCTTCCAACGTTTTTGTAATCCTATCAGATATGATTAAAAATACACAATCATATATAATGTGGGGTGATGACTTTGGAACAATAACTACAGAGGAAGATAAAAATATTGCTTTCCGTTTTGGCTATCAAGCTGTAGTTGAACGTCGCAGAAGCTTGGGGCAGGTCCCAAGATCTACGATGCCTGATAAGGTAAAACATTAACCTTTCAATATTTTTGTTTTCGTCCATAAATTTAATGTCTAACAACTTTGTTTAAATCAGGGGAGCAACACTACCGACGAGGTAAATAACCCAGTTTTAGAGCCAGATGTAGATGATCCTCTCGTGCAACCTGATCATTGTAGTGGGGACCCGGCCGACAATGCTGCTATCAGTGAGGGCCGTGACGGTAATTAATTTCCACTTATAATTTTTTCTAATTATACCTTGATGGTTGTCCTTATAACGTTTTTTGTTTAAATGACAGAGAATGTTTCCCTTGAGGATCTTACCACGAGAGAGGAAGACAGGGCAACAGTCCCAACGGCGACAACTGGTGCACCAGGTAAATAATCTCATTGCAATTTTTTTTATTAATATTACCGAACTAGTTCAATGATATTTAAAAACTGATAATTTAAATTTAATTATTATCTGTTTTTGGAGGCGATGCCCCGTCACTGGATGAGACCAGACATCGTGACAATGCAACTAGGTCAGCGGCGACAACTGGTGCACCGGGTAAATAATCTCATTGCAATTTTTTTTATTAATATTACCGAACTAGTTCAATGATATTTAAAAACTGACAATTAAAATTTAATATTATCTGTTTTTGTAGGCGATGCCCCGCCACTGGATGAGCCCAGACATCGTGAATACACAACTAGGTCAGCAGTGCGGGTTGAAAGGCACGAAACAGGAGCAGAGCACGATGATATTGATGATGTAATTAGGAGCTTTAAAAATAGGAAGAAGAAAAAGAAAATTTGACAATGTAAAATATTTTATTATTATAAGACAAACGTTACCATACTTGGAACATTTTTTTGCGTTATATAAAAAACTCATTTATCATACTATTTTTATGTCAAGCATTAATTGCAATGTTTCCTTGCGTACTTTTTGTTGAATTGTTTTTTTACTAGTTATTGAATATTTTTTTTTATGCTCATGAAAGTAAAAATTGAAATATAGATTGGGTATTGGGGAATTGAGAGTGATGTGAGGGGGGGGGGAAGGGCCATAAGAGCTTCCACCTTCACGTGGTTGGCCCTGTTTAGTAGAGAATAATTTATTGGAGCGATTTAATCTTGGAGCAAACCTCCCTTGATCCGGCGTAGCAACAAAAAAGTCACTGTTGACTTAGTTGCTACTCTTTCAGATCGTGGGAGGCTTGTTCCAAGTTCATGCGACTCCAATAAATTGTTCTTGAAATGAAGAGGAGCTTATTCGGGTATGTTTTGACATTTTCAACATATGTTCTAACATTATCATAAGAATGCATCTTAGAGTAAAAAATACTACATCAATTACTTGTATTTATTGTATAGATAATGATGGATTTTGATTGACTTGGCGGTGCAGGTACAAATCCTCTTGCATCATGAGCAATACAACTTGTCAACCAGGGTCATGTCCAGGATATTTTTGCTTGTGCGCTTGACCAGGTTCGTAATGTCACATTTTGTAAGTTCCTTTACGGTTCATAATTCAATATTAAGCTTGTTCATGATTATTATCTAGGTTTTTTGTATGTGTTTTTTCATCTATTTGATTGTAAGCAACTATGCATGTTTTCTGTTGTTCACTATGATTTCTCCCATTACCACTCCCAGGATGAATCTGACTTTATTGTTACATAGGTTACTTTATTGTTACTATGATTTCTCCATTTACGATTTCATAGGTTACATCATGTAAAGTTGTCAATCTCGGGTTGGTGATGAGCTTTAGTTCTCCAAATTTGGGGCTTTTCTGATATTTTCTCCCTCATGTCATTCCTGCATCACCTCGTTGTTTGAGCATGCCAATTGTCTACCACTTGTACCAATTGGCACATGTCAATCTCTGAGTGGTGCCACATTTCACCTATTTTCAGTGAGAGTTTAGGGTTTCTCTAACATAGCTTGAGAAATCCGATTGAGTGCCTGCTTGAATATTGTCACATAATACTTATGGTTTGGATTGATGAGCATGTTCTGAATGGTTGGTTGATTCATAAGAACCACCCATAAATCCCCCTTCCTCTAACACACAGAAAATAAAAATTTCTTTGACAGGAGACAGAGTTTCAATACTTTGAAAACAAACTTCTATTCCCTTCAATAACTCAAAAAAAAACTATTACACTACTTCCTCGCTGAGAGGGATTACAAAATTATGACTGCTACAAAACGCGGTGCATAAAACCAACTCACTGTCTGTTCAAAACAAACATACTCTGTCTCTAAGACACTCTGCTGTGTTTTTCCCTTTCGCACTGCTGTGCATACACACTTAAAAAGTTACACTCAGTTTTTCACTTTTTACACACTGCTATGTAATAAAAAATTTACGTACTGTCTATAAAAAAACTACCAAGATTTTTCGACCTTTTTATTTTTATATGCCGGAACATATAAAACATATTATAATAAACCCTCTTTTAAAAAAAATAAAATTAAAACTAAATTATATGGCCCACCTTTCATTTCGCATATGATATATATATAACATATGTTTAAAACATATGTATACATTAAACTATCAAAACATTAAAGAACCCTTTCCGTCGGACTTCAAAAGTCTGAATAGATTGAATTTCAAACCAAATTCGCGTTCCAAAATGGGATGCTGACGTCTGCCTAATTTTAACTCGAATTCTCAATCCAATGTGCCATATAAAAAATTCGGGTCTGGTTTTCAGGTTTTCAGATTCCCTTCAATTTCATGCGATCCAATATTAATGCTCCACGTGTCCTCCTTTTGAATTTACAAAAATGTCGGGTAAATTTATGTTTGTTTAATTTCTGGTTGGTGAATTGAGTTAATGTTGTTTGTTGTGTTTAAATACAATCCTGTACAGAAATATGGCTGCGACCGTCTACAAAAAAAACTTGCAGGAATTTTAAATGCTGAATTAAATTTCTGGATGGCATGCAAGCAACCTCCAAAAAAAAATGTTGTTGCTGCATCCGTCCTTCTGCTGCAGCAGTTGAAGTTAAAATTCAACAGCACGGGGTTTAATAAGTGAGGGTGTAAAGGTAACTTTTTGTCGATGGTACTGGATTAAGATCATCTATTCATTTTTGTAGGGTCTTATGGTGTTTGGTTTTTTAGTTTTGGGTTGGGTTTATTGAGTCTAAGATAGTTTTTGAGTGAAAAAATTGCTATCAGGTATTAAAGAATTTTGGTTCTTTTGTCAAAATTTATGAGCTTGTTAGGAAATACAAAACTGACAATGGTTGTATCTTAAATTTGTGGAAAATAATTTGAAATGAAACCTTTTTGTTTAGGTTGTTGCAGCAGGTGCAAACCCCATTCAAATTACTAGGGGCATTGACAAGACAATAAAGGCCCTTGTTTCGGAACACAAAATTTTGTCAAAGGAGGTAAACGCTTGCCTTTTGAGTAGGCTGGTTTTCCTTTTTGCTGATGGTTTGGTGTATCTAATTGAATTAGTTGCCTAAGGTATTTTTGGTTGCAAACTCCTTTTCATTTTTCATACGGTATTGGCCTTGTGGAATACATTTGATTGTGTGGTCTTGTTAGATCTACAACATTTGTAGTTGTTTAGTCTTATGGCCGAGGTGCACTTTTATTATGGAAATAGTTGATGCAATATTGTCATTTAATCCTTACTGCGGGGTAGCATGTTGAGAAGTTTTTTGTGAAACATTTGGTATTCAAAATGACACTTGATCCTATACAGCATCATGCACTTGACTTCAAAATTTATATTCAAAGTGTGCCAGACAATTCTTGCAAAATTTCAAATATTTAGGTTGTTTTAAACCATTATCTTTTTCATGTATTGGATGCTGAAAATGTGAAAAAGACTTTGGTATGAAACCAACTGGTGAATAATTTCCAGCACAACAACCACTTCCAAGACTTGATTTAGAAGTAGAACAAATGTGCTTATGAAGCATAGAAAGATATCCTTGATGCATTGTCAATGTTTGGCTAGGGTTATATCAATTTGAAATTTGAATTTTTAGCGCCGCTCCCTGCAAGTTTGAATTTTTCGCGCTACCGCTCCAGATCCTCTGCTGGGCTCGGCTCTGCCCTGCCCGAGCTGGGTGTGGAGCCCTTTGCTGCAGGAGTGGCCGTTGGTGGGAGTAGCGCTTTGGACAGGTGAGGCTCTGTTCACGCTCTTTATCTTTCGACTTTGTACTGTGCGACCATTCTGTCTTTGGCTGGGCTCGGCCTGTTCTGTCTGACCTGGGCGTGCCTGGGAGGCCCTTGGTGCGCGGGTCACTCTTGTCTGGCTTGACCCAGGCCTTCGTGCCTGCCCCAACTTCTTTGGTTTGCTAGCCCTGGGAGTTGTAGTGTTGGTGCATGGGGACCCTGCTCTGACCCCTGCACCTTCATCCTTGAACATGTCGACCGAAGGTGATTCTCAGCCTTCAGATATTGAAGCTTTCCGCTCCCTAGTTGCTGCAGCCATCAAGAGGCCACCCTCGGCCTCGCAACAAAAGTTCGTTAAGAGGCTGGACACCATCCCTAAGGTGTCTCTACCGACAGATGAAACCCGCAGATCTGCGTTAAACCTTGCTGAAAGGGGCCTCATCGGCCAGTTTACAGGGCTATGGCCATCCCCGAAGGCTGTTGATGATTGGGTCAGGCAAAACTGGATCCCACTGGTGAAGGAAGGTATAAAAAGTCACTTCGTAGGAAAAGGGTTTTTCGTTTTTGTGTTCGACAACGTGGAAGACCGAAGCTTGATATTCAGAAGCGGACCTTATTTCATGGGCCCCCAAGGGTTATACCTGAACAAATGGTCCCCCGATTTTGACCCTGCTCAAGATGTGCCCACAGCCGTTCCTGTTTGGGTGCGCCTCCCGCACCTCCCCCTCCATTGTTGGAGTCAGAGTGCTTTGCAATCCATAGGGAATGCCCTCGGCAGGTATATTGACCAGGCCCCGAGAAAGGATCAATTCTCTTGCGCACGCATCTGTGTGGAAGTTGATCTGGAGGTTGGGCTCCCTGAAGCCATCAATCTTTCGGTGGCTGACTGGTCGCACATTCAAGAGTTAGATTACGAACAGCTGCCTTTTAAATGCCGTCATTGCCACGAATATGGGCACTTTGCAAGATATTGTAAAAAAAAAAACGAAGAAATAGCAGAGAAAGAAAAAGGCGAGCAGTGGAAGCAAGCAAAGAGGACTGCAAGCAGCAGGCAAAACAACAAAAACAGAGTAAAAGAGACAGGGAAAAAAACAGGGCAAGAAGGAGCAAGCAATCAACCCAATGGAAGCAGGGAAAACAACAACATTGCTGGAGACAAAAACCCCTTCGAATCCCTTACCCCGCAGACAGATACTCCAGAGGTCGAGCAGGAAGATCCTCAACAGATGAATAATGCAGACAATCAAGAGACAGGTAACATTCCAATCCCAAACTCTAGTAATACTTCTTCTCCTTCTTATGCTGATATCATAAAACAAAAGAAGAAGATTCAAGAAAACACGTGCTCTTCTGATGAGGAAACCTTCGAAAGGCCAACAAAAAAAGTGGGAAGAAGAACAAACAAGGAAACAAGGGAAGAAGAATCAGAACGGCAGAAAACCCTAGGCAGCAAAACTACTATTGAAATGTCCATTGGGAGAAATACTAGACCAAGGGCGCCCAAGGGAGGAGGTCCCACTCAATCAAGTGGTAAATGATGCAGTTGGTCTCTTGGAACTGCAGGGGTCTGGGTAATCCCAATAAGGCAGAGGCGATCAAGGATTTATTGAAGATGGAAACAACGGACATCCTAATGCTCCAAGAGACCAAAATAGAAGGGGAAACCCTTCTAAATACTAGCATCATGAAATGGAAGTATGATTCAGGAAAGGCAGTCAGTGCAAGGGGTTCGGCTGGAGGTATTGGCACTTTTTGGTCAAAAAACTCCTTCACATTAGTTCGATCTACTGAGACCCAGCATTGGATCTTCACAGAGCTGCGACATATTACAAGTAACCTCTCTCTCGCCCTGTTTAATTTGTATGTTCCTGTGCATTATGAAGAAAAGAGAGAGTGTTGGAGGTCACTCTTGGAATTTATAGAGCAGATCAACCCCAAAAATATGATCATAGGTGGTGATTTGAATATTATTCTGGACTCCACAGAAAAAAGAGGAGGGAATTACTCTAGGGATCCTTTTCTCAATACAGTGGGAAATCTGATTCTGCAGCGGGATTTAGTTGACCCCAAACCCATGAAAGGCAAATACACCTGGACTAACAATAGAACAGGAGTAAATCATATCTCTGCTAGGCTTGATAGATACCTAATCAGCAGTTCCTTAATGATGGATAACAGAATAGTCTTTTCCAAGATTCTCCCAAAGCTTACATCGGATCACAAGCCAATCCTTTTATGTCTAAAAGAAGAAGAAGACCTAGGTCCCCTTCCTTTTCGCTTTAATCCTCTCTGGGCAGGTAAGGAAGGCTTTTTTGAAACAGTTCAAACAGCTTGGAGGGAAGATGTTCTCGGTTCCCCAAGCTATGTGTGGGAACAAAAAATGAAAAACACAAAAAAAGCTCTCAAGGATTGGATAAAGCATCCCATGCACACCCCCACTAGTCAGAGAAAGGAGGCAGTTCTGCTGTTGGAAGGATTACAATTTGAAATGGAGGAGAAGGATCCCTCCCCCACAGACCTAGCAAACGAAAAATCTGCCCAAAGGAATACATACTGCTCTTTTAGAAACGAAGAAGAACACTGGCGCTTAAAGTCTAGAAGTCTGTGGCTTAAATCTGGAGACAGAAATACCACATACTTCCATAGACAGTGTAGGGCTCGCCTTTCACGCAACCATATAGCAGAAATCACCAACTCTAATGGACAGGTGTACAAAGGATTTACTCAAATCAAAGATGCAGATGTTAACCATTTTCAGAATCTTCTAAGTGCAGAAAGAAATGGGAATGAGGAGGATGCAACAGAATTTCTCTCAACCATACCAAATTTGGTCAATATGGAAGACAATGACTCTCTGATGAGGCCTGTCACTGAAGAAGAGATAACTCAAATAGTCTGGTCCATGGAACCAGACAAATCACCAGGGCCTGACGGCTTCTCAGTACATTTTTATAGAATTTGTTGGGAGATTATCAAAGCTGATCTCTTCAGAATGATAAGAGGATTCTTGAGGAAGGCAAAAGTGGGTGGAGGTATAAACTCAACCTTCCTCGCTTTAATCCCCAAGGATACAAATCCAAGCTCCTTTGACAGATATAGGCCGATTTCACTCTGCAACTCATCATATAAAATTGTGGCCAAACTGTTGGCTAACAGAATTAAGCCTCTCCTACAAAATCTCATCTCTCCGGCCCAAGGAGGTTTTGTCCAGGGCAGACAGCTTCTGGACAATGTCATACAAATTCAAGAAGCCCTGCATTCCAGTCAAAGCAGGAAAGAACAAGGTATGATAATCAAGTTGGATATGTGTAACGCCTTCGACAGAGTGAATCGTTCCTTTCTGTACAGGGTTCTTGCAGCCTTCGGATTCAAACAAGAATTTATAAATCTCATCAAAGCTTGTATTGAAAACATTTGGATAGCCCCAATGGTGAATGGCAGACCAGCTGAGTTCTTTTTAACCACTAGGGGTCTGAGGCAGGGCTGCCCTCTTTCCCCCTACCTCTACATACTGCTAGCTGATCCACTAAGCAGAAAGCTGTCTCAGGAGAAGCAAATTGGATCCATACCAGGGATAAGAATTGCGCAAGGCGTTGCTCCGGTGAACCACGCGTTTTTCGCTGATGATTCCCTCCTCCTCGGAGGAGCCTCCATGAGAATGGAAAACGCCTTCAATATCATCCTCAAAAAGTTCTGCAATTGCTCAGGAGCGTTAATTAGTGAGAGGAAAAGTGTTGTCTATGGATGGAATATAGACCAGCATTCGATTGAGAGGATTGCCAGCGTGCTTGGATTCAAAGGCTACGCTGAGTGGGATAGAATAAAGTATTTAGGCCTTCCTTTGACGCTGGGTTCAAATCGTAATCACCTGTGGGAGGAGACGATATCAAAGTTCAAGAATAAGATCGATGCGTGGGGTGGAGTATGGCTCTCTACAGGTGGCAAGCTCACCTTAATTCGCGCTGTACTCTCTGCTATCCCAACCTTCCAAACCTCGCTGCTGTTGGCTCCAAAGCAAATTGCTGATCAGATCTCAAGCATTATACGAAATTTTCTTTGGAAAGGAGGAAAGGGTAACAGCAACCGTTTTCATCTAATTAACTGGGAAACAACGAAGCGTCCCTTTGCTGAGGGCGGACTTCAAATACGTGACCCACAGCATGCTAATTTAGCCATGGGATGTAAACTGTTGTGGCAGCTTATCACAGAGCCTCTGCACCCTGTCAGTCAAATTTTTAAACAGAAGTACCTTAACAATCATTCGCTTTCCAACTACAGTCCAACGCAAGCTATGAAAGGAACGCAGGCTTGGAGGCTTTGTTGTAAAGGGCTCGAATTCTTCAGATCACAGTTGTATAAAATTCCAGGGAACGGTAAAAGCACTCTGCTGTGGAAAGATCGAATAATGGGGCACCCTCCACTATCAGCTAATAATGAAATTGTCGACTTAAGAGCCTGGTTAAGTTCAAGAGGAATAAGAAAAGTCGAGGACATCGTGGAGTGGGACTTCAATGGAAATTGGCAGCGTTGGAGACTGCCCATCATTCCAGCACACCTAAAAAATCAGCTGAATATCCTCACAGAAGCCATTTCAGATTTTACACCTGTGCACAAGGATGAGGCTGACTCTTGGGGATGGGGGAAAACAGGTGTGTACACAGTCAAGCAAGGTTACTTTCAGCTGCAAGGCAAAAAGGCCTCTCAGCATCCGGAATCAGTGTGGAAGCAGATCTGGGAATCCTTCAGCATTCCTAAGATTAATTTCTTTTTCTGGACCTTATTTCATAACAAAATTCTGACTGGTGATAACCTGTGCAAAAGAAACATAGCAGGTCCTCACCGCTGCGTGCTCTGCAAAAAAGCCTTGGAAACCTCAGTACACATGTTCATCGATTGTGAGTATGCTCAGAAGGCTTGGACTAGCTTCCTGACAGGTCTGAATGTGATCCCTCCTTCCCATTGTTCGATCACTGACATGTTTTCGTCTTGGAGAGCTCGATACCCCCTCAACATCACTGAAAAATCTCTCTGGCTCAAGGTGTGGATTGCTGCCCTAAATATCTTTGCTGGAAGCTGTGGCTCGCCAGGAATGATATAGTCTTCAATCAAAAAGAAACAACAGCAGAGAATGCTGCTGATCAGGCCAAGAATCTACTTCTAGAAACTTTACGACATTCCATTGTCAAAGATGATAGCTCCCTACGAAAGGAGGAAAGGGCATGGCTGGATGGCTTCTCCCCCATGTCGAGAACTCCAGCAATTACTCGTCCAATTCAAAAGGAAAATTGGCAGATTAGAGACACCTTGGAAAGTTTCCAGAAGTGGTGGAAAGCACAAGGTAAATGCACTATCTTCTTCGACGGAGCCTCGAAAGGCAACCCAGGCAGGTCTGGGGCAGGCGGGGTTGTTTATCTTCCGAATGGGAGAAAGGAGGACTTCAGCTGGGGTCTTGGGTTTAAAACCAACAATCAGGCCGAAGTCCTCAGTCTTCTAAAAGCTTGTCAACTGGCCAGAAAAGGAAATGTAAGAGACATCTTAATTTTTGGAGACTCTGAATTGTTGATAAAATCCTTGATAAACAAAAAAGCGCCCAAGGATCCAGTACTAAACAAGCAGCTCAAAAGAGTGAGTAGAATCCTACAGGAATTCTCCACAGCTCAAATCTTCCATATCCTCAGAGATTTAAACACAGAAGCAGACACATTGGCAAATACAGGATGCACACTAGAAACAAGCATGATCAGCATAAATGAAGGGGCACCGAAAATGGCATCTATTCCCTAAATGGGCATCTATCCTCGCAAAAGCTGAAGTATATGTAATGATGGTGTAAGCTTATACCAGGTTATGGCCATTCTTCTTCTTCAATAAAAATACATGAATTCTCGATTAAAAAAAAAATGTTTGGCTAGGGTTATTTTTGGAGAAAATAACTCCTTATTCCTAGAATAGTGATCTTCAATACAAGTAAATGCCGAAGAAGAGAGATCATCGTGTGACGCAAAAAAACTGAAATTGGACCCCTAAGGAGAGCTGGTGTGTCTACAATCGCTCTGTCAGCATTTTCCCTTGGTTTACCCCGTTCTTTTCCTCCAGCCTGAGTCTTAATTGACTTCTTCTTTCTTCGGGTTTATTTATCAAATTAGTAGAATTTGATAAATAAATACTATCCACAATGGTTGGACTTTAATTTATATTCCCGACTTTATATTATCTCCAATCCTTATAACCAATGTTTAACTTTCAACACTTTGTATTTATACTCCACATTTCTTTTTAAATAAATAACTTGTAGTGAACTTTCGGCTCTATATTTCACCACCCAGCCTTACAACAATCACCCTCGAGACTTATGCTAATTATCCGCCAATCGTTTAATTAAACAATTTCATTATACTCCGGCCCCACCTATATATATCAATAACCAATCAAACACTCGTATCGTACCTGGCTATCCTCCGCACACCTTAGTTAACCTCCGGGCAAGTTCAACATGCAACCACCGTCCGATGGCCCTTCTCCAAATCAACGACTCTTGGCAATTTCGCTCGGCTTCCAACGTCGGGCTTTAATGTGCGATGGCGTGGGTTAAACGGTTGTTTGCCGGGGTCACTTCGCCACGTGTCGCATTCCCTATGGAATCGCTCGCGAATAGGAAATACCGCCTACTCCGCAAAAGCGGTGCGATATGGGCAACCCGCTTTTGTGATTCCGCTCGTGGTTTTGGTAGAGGGCTTGACCACGGGTGCATGCCTGGTTCCGCTATCCTTTTGTTTGTTAACTCATGTCCAATCCCCGGGTCAGGTTCCGAAAGCACAACAATTTTGTCTCTTTATTAAGCGGGATTTTAATATGTGTATTATCGAAGAAAACCAACACAAATTTTATAAGAAAATTGTTCAAAAGTCGAGCCCACTGGACTTCAAACGGCGATAAACCATAATTAAAACCAAATTCGCGTTCCAAAATAGCCTGCTGACGTCGGCCAATTTTGTGACGCGAATTTCTTATCAAATTCGCCCTAATATTTTACGGGTCCGGATTTCCACTGCGCGAGTGGCCCAAACAAAGATCCGCTCCAATCAATTTTTGCCACGTGTCCTCAATAAAAACTTGCCCTGCTCCCGGCTGCGGGTGCATTCGATGGCGTTTAAGGTGATGGGACATGGATATGGCGATTTCATATCATTCGCATTAACATTTAACGCTGTTCAATTAATTTTTCACATCAAATCTAGATTAATTAATTTTTAACACTGTTCAAGATCGGACCTCCACTCCTCTGAGCGATTCCGCACGCTCCAATTTGATCCGGCCTTCGGCTCTCATTATTAATGATCAGAGATTCATTATGACGGCCATCCTTTGATTGCATTGCAGACGGGTCGACATAAAAAATGGCGTTTAGCCATGGTTTTTCAGACAAGCCGGTTGCTGGATTACACTGTCTGGTAACTGTGACGATAAGGAGAAGTGGCCAGCGGAACTTCTGCCTAGACTTTGCTGCATATTTCCATTTCTCTCGGTTCTGTCTCTGTCTTTCTTCCTCTGTTAATTGGAATTCTGCTTCTTCGTCTCTTGTGCCCACTGCGCCTGAGATTGCACCCATGCCTCGCGTGCGTCATAGGATGCGTTGCCGCAGGGGGAGCACTAGAGGCCAATCCCGGCGCGCTCCCTCCAGCACCTCAACAGAGATGACCTCCGGCCAGTCCAGTGATTATTACTTAGGTAGATATCCAAATACTAGGAGTGGGCGGGGTCGGCTTGTAGCATCTGGCCACCGTATGGATTCCCCTGCTCTTGGCTTCCCCACCGCTAGTTCACCTTCTCCCACGACGCGCACTGCGCAATTTTCCTTTGATTTCACTCTCAACCGCCCGCAAATCATAGCTGTAGTCACTGTGGTCTTCCGCGAGGAGGCCCAAACGGAGGAAGAATGCACCCGTCCGGCGGGTCTGAGCTCGGAAAAATCCGGCCAGCATTCGGGCCTTCAGGAGGGGAGCCGTGGCATGCATGAGGAGGTAGCACCTAGCGATCCTGGACCTTCCGAATTAGGATGGTGCCGAATCGTGGAGGAACCAGCGGTGGATTAGTTTGGTTAATTTGTTTTTCTTGCTTAGCAGGCCCAGTTAATTGGGCTTCTTTTAGTTTATTTTACTGTGTTGGACCTTTAAGTAATATTTTTGAATTCTGTAAATTAAACGTTCAAGACTGGTTTCCCCGTATGAGGGCAGTCTTCTTAATTTTTTATTTTTTGATGACAAATTTGCCATGAGTATGGCCGGGCAATGTTTTTGACTTCGGTGTAATTTTATTCGCAATGTTAATAGATTAACTTTACTTTGAATTCTCACATGATTAGCGTTTTTCTTGATCTGTTCAAGGATTTTGGGTACTTTAATTTGTATTTGGAACAATGGACGTCGGTACTCTATATGTTGCTTTACTGTTCTACATACTACTATTTCACTTTCTTATAGATGCCTCGGGCATATTTGAATGCTTTCTCAGATTGTCGATAATCTCCATGTGGACCGTTACTGGATTTTATATCATGTCCCTGTATGGGTTATTTTTCTATCATTGTCTGGGGTGGTACTTCCACTTTTCTTGATGGATATTTGGGTTCCAATCTTCAGATGTGAAAATGTAATGACTTCATGGACTGTTTTACTTCATATAATATATTCAAAATAGCATTTTTTCTCTTTTGAAAAAAAAAATGATTAATGTTTATCATTCTGCCTTCAAAACTAGCGATGCTGGTCTATGTTGCTGGTTTATTGATATGGTCTGATGGTCTTTTTATATTTTGGACATACCACACTCCTCACATGATTAGCGTTTTTCTCTGTTCAAGGATTTTGGGTACTTTAATTTGTATTTGGAACAATGGACGTCGGTACGTACTCTATCTGTTGCTTTACTATTCTACATACTGCTATTTCACTTTCTTATAGATGCCTCGGGCATATTTGGATGCTTTCTCGGATTGTCGATAATCTCCATGTGGACCGTTACTGGGTTTTATATCAAGTCGTTGTATGTGACATGGGGTATTTTTCTATCATTGTCTGGGGTGGGACTTCCACTTTTCTGGATGGATATTTGGGTTCCAATCTTCAGATGTGAAAATGTATTGACTTCATGGACTGTTTTACTTCATATAATATATTCAAAATAGCATTTTTTCTCTTCTGAAAAAAAAAATGATTAATGTTTATCATTCTGCCTTCAAAACTAGCGATGCTGGTCTATGTTGCTGGTTTATTGATATGGTCTGATGGTCTTTTTATATTTTTGACATATAACACTCCTCACATGATTAGCGTTTTTCTCTGTTGCAGGATTTTGGGTACTTTAATTTGTATTTGGAACAATGGACGTCGGTACTCTATTTGTTGCTTTACTATTCTACATACTGCTATTTCACTTTCTTATAGATGCCTCGGGCATATTTGGATGCTTTCTCAGATTGTCGATAATCTCCATGTGGACCGTTACTTGGTTTTATATCATGTCCCTGTATGTGACATGGGGTATTTTTCTATCATTGTCTGGGGTGGGACTTCCACTTTTCTGGATGGATATTTGGGTTCCAATCTTCGGATGTGAAAATGTAATGACTTCATGGACTATTTTACTTCATATAATATATTCAAAACAACGTTTTTTCTCTTGTGAAAAAAAAAATGATTAATGTTTATCACTCTGCCTTCAAAACTAGCGATGCTGGTCTATGTTGCTGGTTTATTGATATGGTCTGATGGTCTTTTTATATTTTGGACATATAACACTCCTCACATGATTAGCGTTTTTCTCTGTTGCGGGATTTTGGGTACTTTAATTTGTATTTGGAACAATGGACGTCGGTACTCTATCTGTTGCTTTACTATTCTACATACTGCTATTTCTCTTTCATGGACTGTTTTACTTCATATAATATCTTCACTTTCATGGATTGTTTTACTTCACTGTTGTAGGGTCTTGGGTACTTTAATTTGTATTTGGAACAATGGACGTCGGTACTCTATCTGTTGCTTTACTATTCTACATACTGCTATTTCACTTTCATGGACTGTTTTACTTCATATAATATCTTCACTTTCATGGACTGTTTTACTTCATATAATATCTTCATTTTCATGGACTGTTTTACTTCATATAATATCTTCACTTTCATGGACTGTTTTACTTCACTGTTGTAGGGTTTTGGGTACTTTAATTTGTATTTGGAACAATGGACGTCGGTACTCTATCTGTTGCTTTACTATTCTACATCTTTGCTATTTCACTTTCATGGTGTTTTACTTCCTTGTTGTAGGGTTTTGGGTACTTTAATTTGTATTTGGAACAATGGACGTCGGTACTCTATTTGTTGCTTTACTATTCTACATACTGCTATTTCACTTTCATGGACTGTTTTACTTCATATAATATCTTCACTTTCTTGGACTGTTTTACTTCATATAATATCTTCACTTTCATGGACTGTTTTACTTCATATAATATCTTCACTTTCATGGACTGTTTTACTTCACTGTTGTAGGGTTTTGGGTACTTTAATTTGTATTTGGAACAATGGACGTCGGTACTCTATCTGTTGCACTACTACTCTACATACTGCTATTTCACTTTCATGGAATGTTTTACTTCATATAATATCTTCAAAACGGCGTTTCTCGACTTTTAAAATTTTAATTTTTTTTTTTTAAATTGAACCCTCCGTCGGTCTACCGACGCCTTGTAGACGTCGGAACTGCGACAACCCAGAAACGTCGGAGGAGAGACAGCATGAAAACGTCGGAAGAGCGACATTCCAAACGTCGGACCACATATCGTTGGAATTACGACATCTTCCATACGTCGGAAGAGTGACGTCCGAAACGTCGGACCACGTTTAGTCGGAATTGCGACAGTTTACGAGCGTCGGAAGAGCGACGCCAAAACGTCGGACCACGTTTAGTCGGAACTGCGACGGTTTATGAGCGTCGGAAGAACGACGTCAAAAACGTCGAACCACATTTCACTGGAAGTGCAACAGTTTACAAACGTCGGAGGCGCGACGGTTTGTGAGACGTCGGAAGAGTGACGCCGGTTCGGAACGTCGGAAGAAGTGTCGATAGTGCGACACTTTTTGCTTGCGTCGGAACGGCGACGGCAGGACAAACCACGGTTTGTCCGCCCCCTAACTGTCGCTCTTGCGACGGATATGTGTCGGAATAGCGACGAATTGGCCGTCGGAATTTCCGCCAAATTCTCTAGTGCTTGTATCCAAAGGGAAGCAGGAGCATCGGAGACAAAAGAAATACGTCTCTAAGATTAAATGCTTTAGGTGTCGTGAACTTGGTCACTATGCAACACATTTTCCCTTGAAGAAAAAGGAAACGTACGAGAAGCATGATCTAAAGGCTACATCTGCTAAGATCGAAGAAGATGAGCACCCACGCATCTCCAGGAGGGAAATGGGGCGATATTGAACTGTAAGTTCGCAAGAACTTCAGTTGGGTAGGATCCTTGAGGAGTGAACCTCTTGGATCATAACCTTGGTACGGGTACCCAAGATCAGTAGTAGCAGGTTAGAGGAGTTTTAGTTGGTATAGAGGAGTTTTGGAGTGACATATGCAGTAGCTAGAGCGCTAAATCTGAGCAGCACAGCGCAAAGTTGCAACAGTGCAGAAGCAGCAACACCGTAGTGGTTGAGAGGGACAGCGTGGGACTAGTAACAGTCATAGTTTCATCATCGAGATGTATCTATACTAAACACTTGTTCAAATTTTGGATGTTTTTCAGTTGCTTCTCTTAGAAACTAAGTTGTAGTGAAGAGTTAGCAGTGGCAGTGCTATCAATAGATGCAACATTTGAGAGGAATTTGCAGTACGGATGCAGTGTTGATCTTGGCAGGGTTAGCAGTAGTACAGTTGCAGCAGAAGCAAAGTGATTCATAGACAGCATGTTAGACATCAGTAGCACATAGGGAGATGCTTTAGAGTCAGATCAATTTGCAGCAGGGCATATTTTATAAAGCACATTCCTCGCTAAGAGGGAGTGTAGATTTGGGGTAGCATTAGATGTGCTCTGAGTCTCAAACTTTGTGGAAAGGCTTAGAAACATGTATTGAACATAACAAAGAAATTGTTTGGGTAAATTCTACCTGCATTGTATTTTATTAATAAAATTAATTATTTTAAAGTGACCCTAAGTCTAAACTTAGGAAATAAAATAATTAAAGTGAATTAATATAATATGGGTGTGAATGTTCTAGAAAAAGCAGATCAACTCAAAATGTAATCTTAGCCGGTGATTGGAGATATAATCTCGATCGTTGAAGTCTCAACGAGAAGACTATAAAGAAGGCTTGAGGGTCATTTGGAAAAATTCACTGAGAGATCAAGAGATCAAATTTTCTGAACTAAGCAGTGCTCAAAGGAAAACTTTGATCGAGACATTCTCATGTAGAGAGGTGAAGAAGTAATTTTGATCAAAGGATATTCTCTGAGGGAAATGATACTCAGTGGAGAGGTAGAGAAAGACACAAAGGAGGTAGCACAGTGCTCATAAAGGGTAACGCAGGGCCACGAAGGCCACACATAGAGGTAGCGCAATCTTCCTAAGCAATAGTCTGAGATTTAGCTAGGAGATCAGGATTCTGAGCCACAAGGGTTGGATTCAAGTTTCCTAAGAGAATATCGATCTAGCATAGGAGGTGATACAGTCCTCCAAAGTTCCCCACGCAGGACCACACAATTATTGCGCAGAGGTAGCACAAAGGGTGCTGGGGGTTCATTGTTTCAGCTATCGGATCAACCGGGACTTGCCGAGTAAGGTAATATCACTATTTTTCTCTACCAAGTGATATTCTTTGTACTGGCTTGATAGAAATGCATTTAGAGATTGTATTCATACATAACTATTGCTTAATAATAAAACCCTCAGATATTTTGCACCAAGTTTCCCACATTGGGTTTTTCCGGGGACGTTTGTCCAAAAACAATGGTGTCTTGTGTGATATTATTTTAGTTTGCTCAATTTCTTGTTTTCGCATATTAATTTAATTCAGTGAAGGCTGGAATAGTAATTTCTTGGGTATTTTTAGTAGAACATTGTAAATAAATTGTTCATTTTAATAACAAGTAGGAGAAGTAACTTCAGTTGGCTGCAGTCGGATTTCGGACTTGAAATTTTCACACATACCGTGCGGAAAGTCCCTCTAGAGCCCCATGAGCCTAGGATATTCCTTGGTGTCTCGAGTCATCGTAGGGCGGACTCCCTCCTTTACCAAAATTATAGAGAGTCGGTCACTCAACTCCTTCTTGAATCTAATATCATGCCTATATGGCCACATGCCTGTGGGTATATGCATATGAGGATGTCCCTCACCCTCCGCGGCCTCAACCATCTCTGCATCTCCATCCGATGGGATAAGAGGTATGTCCCCAATGAATGAGCCAATTTCTAAAAAATATGTAGTACACAACAATAATTACACAATTTCTTTAAACAATCTAATAAAAAAAGTTAAAGAACGTGCTATAATAATTTTTATTCTATTTAATTAAGACAATAAAATGAAATTAGATTAATTTAAAGAAAACACTAATATTACCTTATCATCAGCTGGATCATCTTGTGTGAATAGGATGTTGAGACATTGTCACCAATCAATCCCCACATAAGAATGTGACACCATGAAAAACATGTGGTCAGCCTCACTGGCTAGTAGCCCTAGTGCAGGATTACAAGCCCATGGCCACACCTCTAGTCACAAACTGGAGGAAGGTGGATGCTTAAATAAGAGAGCGAGTGGATCTTATAGTATACAAGAAACTCATTGGGTCGTCGACGTATTTGGTCATCACACAACCTGATATTTGTTTTGCAGTTAACCAACTAAGTCAGTTAATGGTTGAACTGACCATAGTGCATTGGGTTGTTGCAAATCACATGTTAAGATATCTCATAGGCATAACAAACTATGGATTGTGGCATATATAGGTTGATAGAGTGGGGTTGAGGTTTTCACTGATGCAAATTGGACAGGGAGCTCCACGGACGGGAAGAGTACTTCAGGTGGCATCTTTAACATTGGTTCAATGCAGTTTCTTGGTACAACGTAAGTAGAGATTAGTTGCACTCAGTTCTGTAGAGGTTGAGAACATGGTTGATATTTAAGAAATGTTCGAGGATATTTGGATGGGGAAGTTACTTACGAGAATTTTCAGAAAAGGGATGGAGCCTACCATGATACATTGTGATAAACAGAATTGCATTAAGCTCTATGAGAATCCAGTGTTTCATGATCGCTCAAATCATATCAACATTTAATATCACCATCTTCGAGATTGTGTGTAGAAGGGGGATAGTCAAGCTACCGTACATTACAATAGGGGAGCAGACAACAGACATATTGACCAAGTTATTAGAAAGAGGTAGTTTTGTTCATCACATACATAAGTTGGGACTTGTATAGAATCCCTTCCTCGTTAAGAAGGAGTGTTGAAAATAACGAAGGAATGTATTCCTTGATTTGTGCCTTATTCAAGGAATCAAATTTGTGGCATTCTTAATCATGCACGAGTTCTAGTGATGAGGATGAGTTCAGGAAGCAGTTTGACTAAGGTAAGTTTGTGGAAGAGTAAGTTAATTGTCTTCTAGTGTGAGTTAAATTGGGAACTGAGTTAACAAGTGGAGTTAGCCTCCTAAATTTTAGGAGGATCCAGTTAACTAAGTGTGTTGACTTTTTTTAACTATAAAATCTCTAGTTCAACTCCTAACTTAGAAAACTCACTAAACATAGCCTAATCAAAAATCTTATAAGGATATCGAAGGCACACAATTGATCCTTCAATTCTTGAGCATGAGTTTGTGAGCAAGAGAACATGTGAGAAGAACAAGCAAGAGGATTTATTGATCCAGGTGGATATTGGTGGTCACTCGCCTATTCCACTTGGGGCCCCACCATTGTCTCTTTCAGTTTTTCAGTTTCGGTACAACTTACAATTTTTAGCAGTTTTCGGGTCTTGAACTTCCAAAGCCGTTTTGAGCCCCTAAACGACGTTTTTTTGGAAAACCGGGAGCAACATGGGTCCATGGACCATTGTTGCTCACTCAAAATTTTTAGTCCTCAGATAGATCTTTCTAACGAGGTATGGTTTGCGTCAAACGGAGATCGTATGCCAAAGTTACGTCCCCGAGAAGTTGGAACACCAATTTACCCAAACGGGGCCCATAGTTTTGGCACTTCATCTCCTAGGGTTAGGGTTTTGGATGTTTAGTGTTTTCCATTGTTTCTAAATAATAAATAGGCACTGAAGCCTCATTGTAACGAAGTTGAGAGGCCTGTAGCCGCCACATCTCTTCTTAGAGATAGCTACCAGTGCCCTAGCTAGTTTATTTCCATTTTGTCTATAAGAAAATTTCAGTTCTTTGATATTAATGAAATGAAGTGTTATTTTCACTGCATCTTTGTATTTATGGTTATATGTTTATTTTGTTGCGTTCCTGCATAAATCCGAATCAATCGTATCAAAGCGGTCTGCTTTTTCTGGATCCTTCTTTGCATGTCCCTAACAAGGTCGGGCTATAAGGAGTTAGGGCTCGATCTGGTGGAACCTTCGCAAGATCAGCCTCGTAAACCCTGACGGATGCCCATGGGGGATGAAAGGAAAGATGAGGAGCAAGAGATCCTATCAAAATATTGCTCGAGGAGGCCCTCGAAAAATGAAGGAACGCGATGATGGATAACTTTGCCCAGATCCTTCAACGGCTGCCAACCGGCGACGCATCTACATCCAGTAGCCTCTCTGGAGGGGCGACTCCTTTTAAGGTACAAGTAAATTTTGAAATTCCCATATTTTAGGGTCAAATAGATGCAGATGCCGTAGATAGATGGTTGAATCTATTAGAAGGATATTTCTCGGTTCATGACTTTTCCGACCAGGAGAAGATTATTTTTTCACTCCTCAAAGTTGCCCCCCATGTCAAGGACTGGTGGGAAACCCACTGTGAGAAAAGGGACGAGACAAAACCCTCTCTGTTCTCAGTCATACCCACTTGGAATTCTTTTCGAGACACCATCAAGGAACAATACTATCATGTGGGGAGCTATGAGGACAAGTACATACAATGGACCACGCTGCGACAACAAAGGGATCAAGATGTGCATGAGCTGACGAATCTGTTCCATACCCTGCGCACAAAGTTGGGTATCAAATATTCAGAGAAACATCTGGTGCTAATGTAGAAATTTGCTGAATAATGATTAATTATCCACCGAGACTATCCTGATCACATACAATTCGAATTTATATGCAACACATAATCTCTTCCACTCAGATCATCAAACATGCGGAAATAAAATCAAGCGATAACACATCAAATCATCATACACATTAACACAGTATGTATGGGGAAAGCTTATAGCTGAAAACCCCGCAGCTATTGTGTATATTATAATGGAGAAATCATGTAACAAAATCAATACAATACTCCTCACAAGTACTCAGTACTATCTCATGAAGTTACACACAAACTAGCTTGGTTTTGAACAGGTTACTGGTTCAAAACTCACCACTAATTTCCTTGCCTCTATTGCGCAATCATGGCCTGTTTAAATAGAGATCCAAGGTTCGAATCTCCTTGGCTTGACAGCGCAATCATCATGGGAAATTCCTCCAAGTGTGGTGCAAATCTCATGCACAACTGATGTCGCCACCGATAGCTAACTCCACCCTTTCATCTACCTCTTTCACTGGTCTCCACTGAACTGTCCATGCACTGTAGTGAACTGATGTGTTCTTGAGTTGAATAATGAGTTACTAATTAATGAATTAAATAATATTTAATTCACTCTACTCATTACTAGTTGATTAGCTAGTTAAACTAATCTCAACTAGTTCAACTAAGTTAAACCGAACACAACTCCACTAGCTGTCTCATTAACTCCACCAAACTTCTGCCACTGAAGTCCTAACTGAAGTCAACCATGCATGTGCTCACCAAACCCTTAGGAATAGCGTAATTCCTCTATCAGATGCATGAGCCACTTCCAAGGCTCGAAATGAAGTGCTCCAAGAGAGTAAACTAAAGTTTAGAGTCCAAATATTATTAAGGGTAAATAATATTTGACTTCCCTATTTTAAGGAGAGGCAGTCTAAAAATAGACTTCGACCTATAGGTCCAAAAAATAGAGGTCCATCTATTTTTACCAACATGACCAATACTCCAAGAATAACATACTGCAATCCCCGGACCATGCTCCATATGTCTAAAAATAGACATAGTCTAAAAATAGACTTTGCGCCAGAATTTGCCTGCGGGCCCACTTAGTGAAGGCGACTTCATTTCACTAAGCTCCATCATCTTGCTGCATTTTCAACAGCTAAAGTATCGCAGTTGTCTGCACAGATACATTTAGGAGAAAATGGAGTTCCTAGACATCTCCTCGCTTGGTACGACATACCGGTATGCTGCCAAGATTGAGCAGAAATTCAAACAAAAGAAGCGAGACTTTGGATCTGTGAATCAAAAGCAAGGGAAAGGTACTCCCAAACCGCAGAACAAAGGACAGAGCCAAGGCATGGTGACTCAATACAACCTTTCGAAGCCACAAGCAAATAACAACACCGCAAATCCAAAGAAGGACACGGGAAAGTGGTGTGAGTTCCATAAGAGCTCCACTCACAACACAAGTGAGTGTTGGGCCAAGAAGTCGCTGGTGGTCGAGATGAAGGATTCTGAGTCAGATGCATGCTCTGATTCTGAATCAGAACCTGACAAGGGGAATGACAAAGGGAAACAGATTATTGATGCGGAGCCCAACGCCACTGTTGCCACTACGAATATCCAGAAGGAGGAATCGGAAGATCCAGAGGAGGAGGCACGTCTCTTCCACTCCCAGATGTGGGTAAAGGGCTCCCCAGTATAGTTCATTGTCGACAATGGGAGCCAAAAGAACCTCATTTCAGAAGACGCCATGAAGTGGTTGGGCTTACCGACCACAGCTCACCCACATCCATACACCATCGAGTGGCTTCACCAAGGACAACATCTCCGCGTCAGCCAGCAGTGTCGCCTTCCCTATAGCATCAAGCCCGTCACAGATGAGGTATTGTGTGACGTTGCTCCTATTGATGTTTCTGATGTATTATTAGGACAAAAATTCTTGTGGAAGCGTCATGCTGTGTATGAGTCTCGGCCTCGCACTGTTATTATTACTTTGGGACATAAGTTGTACAGGATACCAGAGGTACCACCTCCTGCCACTATCTCTTTGGTTACTGCAAAGAAATGCAGTAAGCTCATTTCCCAAACCAAGAAATTCATTTTCCTAATGATTCGCCCCCAGGGCACGAAGAAGACTGTGGCCACTACCTCCAGACAGGGCTCCTCAGCACGACAACAACCAATGGATAAGGTTGTGGAGGAGTACAGGGAAATCTTCACCTCACCCACAGGGGTTCCTCTGCACTGTCAGGTCAAGCACCCGATTGATATGACCCCAGGTGCGCTGCTACCCAATGGACCGATCTATCAGCACTCTGTTTTGGAGAATGATGAAATCAAGAGGTAGATTCAAGAGCTGTTGCAGAAAGGTCACATCCGACCAAGTTCATCGCCATGTGGGAGCCCGATCGTGTTGGTACAGAAGAAGGATGGGACATGGAGACTTTGTATTGACTATCGAGTGCTGAACAAGATCACTGTCTAGAATAGGTACCTGATCCCATGGATTGATGACCTTCTGGACCAACTCAAAGGGAAAAAATATTTCAGCAAGATTGACTTGAAGTCTGGGTATCACCACGTACCAATTGAACCCTCCGATGTGTGGAAGACTGCCTTCAAAGCCAAGGAAGGCCTTTTCGAATGGCTGGTCATGCCTTTCGGGTTGAAGAATGCTCCAGCAACCTTCATGAGGTTGATGGATGACATCTTATGGCCATTCACCAACTCATTTGTAGTGGTGTACTTGGATGACATTTTGATCTTCAGCCAGACATGGGAAGAGCACCTCCACCACATCCGACAAGTCCTCCAAACATTTCGGCAACACAAGTTGTGTGCCAATTTGGAGAAGTGCACTTTTGGCATGACCTAGGTTGGTCTTGCTAATTTCTACCATAGGTTCATGTTGGGATTCTCTCATATCACTTGGCCCTTGAGTCAAGTCACCAAGGGAGGAGCGAGAGAAAAATTATTTTGGTCACAACCTCAACAGAAGGTGTTCACAGAATTGAAAAATCGCCTATGTTCTGCCCCAATGCTCACATTACCAGACTTGCAACAGCCATTTGAGATCGAGACAGATGCCACTGACTATGCTATTGGGGAAATTCTTACTCAATGGGGACATCCAGTGGCATATCACAGTGAGACATTGTCTAACACAGTTCGCAAGTATCCCACTTATGAAAAAGAAACGTATTCCATTGTGCAAGCTTGTCGACAATGGAAGCATTACATTTTGGGGAAGGAAACAATCATTAACACAAACCATCAGCCCCTGCAGTTCATACAGACACAAGGGAAGTTGCAGAATGATCGCCATCAGAAGTGGTCCACATATCTACAACAGTTTCATTTGAACATCAAGTACAAGAAGGGTAGCACCAATAATGTTGCAGATTGCCTCAGCTGACCACAGATCGTATAAACACCACCTTCTCAACTCTCAGGCATGACATTGGCCGTCACGAGAGCGAATCTTGTGATCCAAAATTTTCCACACTTACAAGGCACTCTTAGGGGGTACGCAAGTTCCAAATTTTCACCTCCAAGATGCACTTTTATGTCACGTGGGACACCTTTGTGTTCCTTCAAGCGAGCGTGCCAAGATGATATGGGAAGCACACTACAGTCGAGTCGCTGGGAATTTCGAGGTCGAGAAAAAATTAGCAATACTGCAGAAGTATTTCTATTGGTTGAACCTTCGAAAGGATGTCAGGAAGCACATCAGATCCTGCACTGCTTGTGCCATTGCCAAACCGACCATCAAGAAGCAAGGCCTATATACTCCGCTTGCTACCCCTAGTCGACCTTGGGAATCCATCTCCATGGATTACATGTCGGGCCTGCCTTCTACTAAGCATGGAAATGACTGTTTTTTCGTGGTCATCGACAGATTCTCGAAGATGGCCATTATGGTGGCCTGCAAGAAGAATATGACAGCAGAAGCCACTGCTAAACTCTTCTTTGAATGAGTGTGGGTGCACTTTGGAATCCCACAGTCTATCATATCAAATCAGGTTAGCAGGTTCCTTAGCACATTTTGGTCCAGCCTCTTGTCCATGCTGGACACCAAGCTCACCAAGTCCATAGCTTTCCATCACCAAACCGATGGCCAGACAGAGGTCGTCAACAGAATGATTGTACACATTCTGCGCATGTACAATTCAAAGCATCCACGCACATGGGACAAGAGCCTCCCCTATGTACAACATATTTATAACCGGGCTCTCCACATTTAAATTGGCCACAGCCCTTTTCAGGTGGGCTTGGGGTTCTAGCCTCTATGTCCCATTCATGTAGCCATGCCATTTGCGTCTACTCAGGCTGATTCGGCTCATGTCCAGTCTGAAGTTGACAAAGCAAATAGCTTCATCGAGAGCATTCAACACATCCGCCAACAGGTTCATGACATATTGGATAGAGCCAATGCTAAGTGCAAGCAACGCCATGATCAACATAGGGTGCCACACAACTTCCAGGTGGGTGATAAAGTGTGGCTACATTTGCAGAAGGAGCGCCTCACTAGACCCCACCACAAGCTTCGCCCGCTCCAATATGGGTCGTACACCATCACCAAGGCTGTAGGGAACAATGCCTTCGAGCTCAGTATTCCACCATTCCTTGGTATGCACCCAGTATTCAATGTGAACCGCCTTCGTCCTTACTTCCCACCTCTACTGGACACCTCTGACATTGCAGAACAACTCACACCAATAGAATTAAACCCAAAATGCATGGAACAGGCCACCACAGATTGTATCATGGACATGCAAATCAAGAACACTCACCAATAGAGGATCCAATTGTATCGGGTTGTCAAAGCTGGCCAACTCCTGCACCAAGGAAAGTGGTTCACCAGGGACCAAGTTCAACAAAAATTTCCTCATCTCATCGAGGAACTTAATGTAATGGGGACAATTGCTTCCTAAGGGGGGAAGAATGATCTAGGTGGATATTGGTGGTCACCTGCCTATTCCACTTGGGGCCCCACCATTGTCTCTTTCAGTTTTTCAGTTTCAAAACAACTTACTATTCTTAGCATTTTTTTGGGTCCTGAACTTCCGGAGCCATTTGAGGCCTTAAACGACGTTTTGTAGGAAAACTGGGAGCAACATGGGTCCATGGACCAATGTTTCTCACTCAAAATTTTTATTCCTCAGATAGATATTTCTAACGAAGTATGGTTTGCGTCAAGCGGAGATCGTATGCCAAAGTTACGTCCCCGGGAAGTTGGAACACCAATTTACCCAAACGGGGCCCATAGTTTTGACGCTTCATCTCCTAGGGTTAGGGTTTTGGATGTTTAGGGTTTTCCATTATTTCTAAATAATAAATAGGCCCTCGAGCCTCATTGTAACCCAGTTGAGAGGCCTGTAGCCGCCACATCTCTTCTCAGAGATAGCTACCAGCGCCCTAGCTAGTTTATTTCCATTCTGTCTGTAAGCAAATTTAAGTTCTTTGATATTAATGAAATGAAGTGTTATTTCCATTGCATCTTTGTACTAATGGTTATATGTTTATTCTATTGCATTCCTGCATAAATCTGGATCATTTATCTTATGCGAAATGTTGGAGGAGAATTTCCCTTAGGAAGCATATCAATATTATTGCAGAGTTGTTTCAAGCCTAGTTCAAGGCTGAGAGATTGGATTGCATTCTCTATTGAAATAGTTGGATTTTGTGAGAGATATGTAGCCTATTTTAATTCAATAAAATTCTCAAGCAAGCGAGGGTTTTCCCTGTTGGGTTCCCTAGAAAAATTGTGTTTTTTTTGTGTGAATCTTGTGAAATTATTTCTATTCTATTCCGCAGTTATTCCCCACTATACACTTGTATGGGTTGAGTGGATTATTGTGGGGTATTTGTGGTTGAGGTGGAGGATGGGGCATTAAGGCAAGAGGTTAGGCTATCTAAGGCCTACATCCTTGTGAAGGGTTGCCCCATTGAGGAGGTTGAGGTTGATATGGCTGGAAGGGTGGATTGACAAGTTGAGGAGGATACTGAGTAGAATAGGACCAAGGAGAGGGCATGCACCAAGTTGAGTGATCTAGAGGATACCAAGGTTGAAAGAGTGCACTTTGGTTTGGATTGAAAGGAGGATAGTGTGAACCTTCCATGCCTTGTTGATATGGTTGAGGGCCTTGTGGCCTCCTTTGGTTAATGAAGCGATGCTACTCCAAGCTACTCTCTACCCCTTGATATACAACTTTTAGGCCGGGAAGAGAGGGACATTTTTCAGTTGCATGGTTCTGATCACAAACAAAGTATACCTCTATGACATTCATTGGGAACTCATTTATGTAGGTTTTAACCCTGTACATAAATTACCTGCAAACGAATTCTTAAAAACATAAAATAAATAATGGTGAGAACATAAACATGAAACACATATACACAGAGATTTTCCCTGGATCCCAACATTGGGACTGCGTGATTTATTTTTAATTATATTCCTTTCAATGTTACAATACATATATATATACATGTTGAAGCATTCATAGACCCCAACCCATTAACCCTGGATTAGAACACAACCATAGTTCCCTTGACTGAATCTACAAAATACCATGGCCAGAAAACCATCATGCCCAAAACCATGCACAAAACCCATGCAAAAAACCATAGGTAGGTCCGCATGTGTGACTAGTGAAATAACTACTATGAAATAACTCATACAATAGTATGAGTGGAGGTCTGGTATGTAGGAGAAGACGATGGATGGTCAACTACCTCAAGAGTCGAAGCAGGAGGTGGAGGATGAGGTGGTTGATCTACTCTCTGAGGAGAAATAGGTAGTGAGTGAGGTGAATAAGGAGGAGGAGGAAAAGTACTACCAGAAGGATCACAAGGAGGTGGAGTACTACTAGAAGTATCACCACCTTGATCATCATCTTACGGGGTAGTATTGGGTGAAGATTTTGTATTTTTTTCATGGCCATCCCTCCTTGCTAGTAGTAGCTTGGTATCTCTGATGATATGACACATAAGACTCATCATATCGCATGGAAAGTATCTCGAGAGCCCCACAAGCCTAGGATATTCCCTGATGTCCCGAGTTGTCGTAGGGCAGATTCTCTCCTCAACGAAAATTCTAGAGAGTCGGTCACCCAACTCCATCCTGAATCTAATATCAGGCCTATGTGGCCACATGCCCGTGGGTATCTACATCTAACTCGACGTCCCTCACCCTTCGCGGCCTCAACCATCTATGCACCTGCACTCGGTGGGAGAGGAGGCATGTCCTCAATGAATGTGGAAATATATACAAAATATATAGTACACAACAATAATTAGACAATTTCATTAAACAATTTAATAAAACAAGTTAAATAATGTGCTAGAATAATGTGTATTCTATTTAATTAAGACAATAAAATGAGATTAGATTAATTTAAGGAAAACACTAATATCACCTCATCCTCAGTTGGCTCATCTTGTGTGAAGAGGATGTTGAGACACTGTCGCCAATCCATCCCTGCATAAGGACATGACACCATGAAAAACATGTGGTCGCCCTCACTGGCTATTAGACCCAGTGCGTCGGTGGAAATCCTGGTCGGATACTCCGATTTGCCCCTCTTGGGCATCATATCACCCCACATGTGCATTTGTACCTCAGTTATTAGCCTAGGAGGGCGACGGTCAAAAGTAGGCCTCGTCTCCGGAAACCTCTCAAAAAATAAACAAAACAACACTAAAGAAAAACGGAATTTTGGCGTCCCATGATCATAGCATGATATCTATTTAAATCCATACAAAAATACTGAAAAAAAAAAAAAAAAAGTGTAGACCATCTGATACGTCATGGCCTTTGCACCAAATAATCAACATAATACATAAGAGGAAAACTAATGCACTTCCCATCACTAGTAGAGGGTGCAATGGTACTCACTAATAGTGAGAGGCACCTAACGTCGTCTACACCAAAAGAAGTGATTCGCAACAGTCTACTATACACTTGAATATCTATTGGATAAACTACATGATCCCTAACATATCTCTATGAGTATATAAGCTAACTCTATTGCAAAACCATGGGGCACATTAGGGAATTGTGGAAAATCCTCCACTCTCCTAGATAGGCCAATGATAAAATAAATGTCCTCCTTAATCGACTCATACCACATGTCAATACTGACACAGAAAACCTATCATTGGACATCTCACTGACATATCAGTTGTGCCGAGTGCCCCTTCAGGGATGTAACCTCCTCATATTACGTAAGGAGGCCTACATTCCTTAAAGGGCCTTGAGTTGTTGCGATAATAGGGTGAGGGTACAAATATCTATCCCTCTCTCATTCCTCCCACTCTCGTACCATATTGTATTGGTCAACTCTTTGCTCCTATTGTTGTTGCCCCTCTCTTCTTTGACGTCTCTGCATGATTGAAATATACAATACATAAACCTCATACATAAAACATATTTTTCTATTCAATTAAAATGTGCTTATAAATATGGACATATAAATTTCAATTAAAAAAAGAAATCAACCTCAGTGCGCCTAAAAAATACGAACACACCGACCACATTGTGGGA
Organism: Pinus albicaulis; assembly: GCA_034641835.2. Lineage (NCBI taxonomy): Eukaryota > Viridiplantae > Streptophyta > Pinopsida > Pinales > Pinaceae > Pinus > Pinus albicaulis. The sequence continues at coordinate 163,636,476 of CM076569.1, read as the reverse complement.
AAAAAACAGGAACGCATCAGCCACAGTGCACAAAAAAACCAAGAATACACCGAAAACAGTGTGTACATCAACTTGACGCACCACTTTTGGTTCACATACATACATAACATTAGTTATTTTTTTTCAATGTGGTGCGTCAACATAAAATTTCACATCGATGCATTGATTTTACATCAATGCATCGCACCGAAACTTTCAAGTTAACGAACACACCGAGTTATAAATTTTTAATATTATGCGGTGCATTTTTCAAAAATAAACGCACCATGAAGTTATTTTTACCAATTCACCGCCGTAAAAATTATAATTTTTAAAGTGGTTCCTCGTGGAACTTCACTGCCCTATGCCTTTCCATTTACCAAATGCACCGTATAATATTAAAAAACTATGGCGTTTTAACGTTACACACCAGTTTGCGGTGCACACAGTAAATTTATAGGGTACAAATTACCTCGAAGCATAGAACATAGACATTACCTAGAAATTTGTTCGTCGGGGAGGCATAGTTGCCACGTAAACAAACAAAAAAATTGACCACCCTTTAACAAAATTTGAAAGGCACATAGTAAGCAACCGGAGTGCTCAATGTTATTTATGCATCGGAACATTTTAAAATAGGGAATAACATTGGTGCTTCGTAGGAGTATAGCACTGAAATGGTGAAATTAATTTTACGACTGGCATTTTTTTAAATTTAACCTTTTTTTAGTGTTCTCAAGTAGTATACGAGTGCACCGCTCTTTTCAAATTAAAAACCTTGCAATAGTGCACCATGTTGTATATGCACCAGGGTTTCGTGGGAGTATAGCACTAGAATGCTGAAAATGAATTTTACGACCAACATTTTTTTTTTTTAATTTAACACTATTCTAGTGCTATTGAGTAGTATACGCATCGGTGCTCCAGATTTACTTAACGCACCATTATTTTTTATTTTTACAAAAATAACCCTCAAACGATCTACCATTGTCTAATAAGAATTGGGATGTACAGTTATGTTATTGGTGTCAGGACCCTCAATTTCATAGGATGAGTTGTATATTTATACCTGATGATTTTATGTTTCCAAATGTAAATAATGTTTCATATTTCAACTTTATTTCCAAAGAAAAAGAAAGAAACAAAAGATAAAAACAAAAATAAAAAAATAAAAAAAAATTGTAGGGGACATAAAAAAAATAGAAAAAAGAAAATGAAATCAAAGAAAATACAAAAAGTAAAATAAAATAAAATGACAAAAAGAAAATTATATGAGAAATGTCCCCCCTAGGTGAGCTAGTCCAAATGCCACCAAAAAAATAAAAATTAAAAATTGCATCAAGGATTTCATTTAGAAATGTTGCAAATAAGTGTGCAGTTTGCTTAAATGCCACTTAGAATAGATTTTTTACTTTGTAAAATAGGTTAGGTTAGGGAAATAAATCGACCATATAGCTTAATATTGGTTGGAATGGTTACTTATATTTGTGAAAACACGGCTGCAAGCTTAAATGCGCCTTAAATCAATTGGATAAATTTAGTATTAAAGTCATTTTAGTGTTAATTAGCATTAATTTATGCTTAATTTCACTTTTAAAGTGCATGTAATAAAGTCCAAGGATCATGGAATTCTATAATGTTCAAAGCTTTGGATAAAAAGCAACGGTCGAGATTACCCCCACCCGGATCAACAAAGGGGGAGCGATTCTGGGCCCCCCAAAGCTCCATCATGCTTCGCCCGCGAGGGGGGGGTCTGAAAGGGGTGGAACCACAGCCTAACTAGCACCCTCAATGTGTTTCCCACCCCCCCATTTCCCTCATCGCCCCCCTCACCCCCCCTGTTGAGTCTCAAAATTGTCTTCCATATTCATACATATTTCCATTATTTCATAACTATCTAGCCTAAAACCCTACATCAAGTAACCATTTTCATAAATATATGGGTTAAGATCCTTGTTGGCTCGAGGGGTCTTGACCCAGGTCGGAGGTTAAGGTTTGCCAAAAAACCCCTATACTACTGGCCCTTTCGGCAGTGACCTGCTTGCATGGGCCAAATTCTCACCCGAATCAGTATGGGAGGGTGTTGGAACCAGGTTTCCACACCCTGGGAGAGAGCAGGTAAGCCAAGCCGGTCTGCAACTATCAGATCTATACAACCAGAGGTCATTCATAGGAGTTTCAATAAATAACCAGAATACAGTTTAGTAGATCTAAACAAGAGGCTTGCATCCACGTGCGTACTATTAGCTATAATCACAGACTAGAATATTTGTAGCGGATTAACAGATCACAGATGCATTTACCATAACACAGATAGTTTGCATCTTACTAACAGATACATCATCATATAACTCAATTCTGAATCAACCATAACATGACAGATCTAGATAACATTAGATGTCCACAATACTTCCGCACATCTATATCATTACCCAAAAATCCTCTTACATTCCCCAAATTACCACTTGCGCACACAGCCAGCAGGGTCTGCCCACAACAGGACATAGGATCTCCACACACACAGCCAACAGGAGTCCTAACCCAAACAACCCTAACACAGATCTAATAGTTCGTACTTCACATCAATCTCTATTCATTCCTACCTATGACTCAAAAAAAATTCATCTATTTATAGTGATTTAGCCTACGCATCCAATGGTCCAAAAACCGTGGTTTGCGGACTCTTGGTCTACCCTTGACCCATTTATAATGCATTAGGGGCTTTGACCCACCCCAAAACCCCTACATGAGACTAAATAATACAAAATTATACAAAAGTGGACAAAATTCATAGCTTTTGGGAGACCTTGCTCCAACAATCCCCCAACACAATCTTGTGACTCGTCCCGAGTCATTGTGCCAGTGGGGCTTCAACCTGCGCTTGCAATACTCTGATCACCTCAACTAACGGAGGCAGGACGCCTTCGCTTTAGACAGCTGCATTATGTGCAATTTCGACCAACTTCTTTTACAGCGGTCCTTCAATCGCGGCAGTGACACTTTCCAAAGTTTGTTTTAGCTGCTTGATAGCAACATACGCGTCCTATGAAAGTTTGAGAGCTTCATCAACCCAGGGCTTTAATCAGTTGCCAAGGATATTCTTCTTTGGCCAAAGGTCATCAATATCCACTTGGAGCGCTTGGCTGGTGCGTAGTCGTTGCAAGCATTGAGCAGGTACCAGAGTGGGCAAGGTGGCTTTGATTGTCTCGAACTCTTCTTATTTTTGTTGCAGGTCCTCGTTTATCCCTCCCAATATTGGATCATGTTGGACCTTAGTCCATAGCTGCATGGCGGTCTCCAGTAGCTAGGCTCCCTATGCGATCTGCCCTGTGATGACATTCGTAACTACGGTGACCAACGCAGTTTGTTGGGCCCGAACCTCTGGAGATGTTTCGGGCTGTAACTTAGCCTGCAGATCTGTGATCTGCTGCTCCATGCATCTCTTGAAAATCTAAACTTCATCCCGGGATGCCTTGAGTGCTGCGACCAGTATTTCTACTTTTTCCCAAAGGGTGGCTGATGCTGGGATCTCTACGGGAACATCTGTGCAAATTCGATGAATCGTGTCTGCGATTTTTGTGTGCTTTGCGGTGGCAAGGCACACCTCAGCATTCTTTTCAAGGATGGCTTGTTCAGCTATGCCGAGCTATTGGTGCACTTGTTGGTCTCGATGGTGGATTTCCTGAAATACAAAAGTATGGAGACCGTGCAAGGCCTCATGGGGGAGCTGAGCTAAGTTCAACTGGACTGTTGTACTGGCTTGGATTTGAAGTCCCAGGTCGGGTGGACTAAGCACCAGAGCTGCGCCAGGGAGAGAATAGAGGTGGTTGTCTTCTGTAACTAGTGTTGCGCTACTGGCGGTGGAGGGTGGGCGTACCAAGGTCACACTAATCTGCAACGTGTCTTTCTTTAATTGTAGCGCTTGCATCTCAGCCTGAATTGTGTCGACTACGGCCCTCTGTTGTTCTTCTATGGCATCCCATCTGTCCTCCGTGGCCAAAGTGACCACATCAGCGATTTGTTCCAGGTATCCGTCAGTCAATGTGATTGTTTCATCCCAGTCCGCTCGCTGAGATCGTTGCTTTCTGCGAGGTGTTCGAATCGACTTACTTGTGCGCTTCGTGCCACGAGGGGAAGCAGGTCCGCCTGTATCCAGACCTTCTGTACCCAAACCGATCTATGAGTCCATCTGGGTCTCCGCTTCGATGTCCTTCTGTTGTTGTGTATCCTTTTGGGTGGCCGCACTGGTGTCTTGTCTAGTGCTCTTGGGCATACTTCTGGTATCCGGGACGACGAAATGGGGTTTGAATTGGGATGTTTTGGTGCTTCCAACGCCCTTCGCGCCAGTTTTGAAGCCAATTTTCCAGTTAGGGGGCCAGAGCGCAATGACGTTGTCGATTTCTTCATCCATCACCATGTAAGGAAGCGAAGTCGAGGATTTCTATTTGTGCGCTCTAATCTGAACATTGTGCAAAGTGACCTGAAATGCGAAAATGCCCTTGTATCTGTCGTACATGGTAGGGGACAACCGTGGTCGAGAGTTAATAGTTGTGGCCACGCTACTATGAAAGAGGACTCAGAACACCTGGTTGTCCTCGATCCATTGCGGATCCGTGGAATCCCATAAGTGTGCATAGCGAGCCCCTTCACACATGTCTGAGGTAATCTCAGGCAGGACGGACTCTGTAGGGGCTTCCCAGGCAACCACTGCTATAAGAAACAGCAACCAAGAGTAACAAAAGGTGCGGCCTTACTCCTGGGACTCACGAACGTTGGTTAGAAACTCATCGCACAAATACTATGCCCAGTTAAAACATACCCTTTTTGCACATTGGCTGACTAACCAAATGACATAGGCTAAAACAGAGGTGACCTGACACTTCCTCATCATTTTACATACTAACAGCATGGTGCCCAACTGTGTACCTTGGTCACTGATGGTTTTGATGATAAATCCCTGAGTATTACAGTCTACATGATATTTTGGGCACATGAACTCGGCAGTCTCCCCCTCATATTTCTTACCCACATGCTCCAGGGGGTTAGGGCCACTCATGGGGAGACCAGTAATCAGATGCATGAGCACAGCGTCAATGGGGATCCTATCCTGGATCCACAGGCATCCGTCATGAATTAGCGCGAGAAATTGTTGTGTGATCCGGTCCGTTACATTGTAGTGTCCAAAGTGGGGCATCCTAAGCAGATTTAGGAGCCCGGACCCCACCAAACCACGTACCCAGTGTTGGGGGACAACCTTGATCCCATCGGCGCCATGAACTCTATCAAGGTATAATTCAAGTGTGAGCTCAGGGAAGGCCTCAAAGTTGGCCAAATCATGATTGTCGAACTTAACTTCATGAAGGTGACCAAAAGGTCCACCTATGATGGGGACCTCCCCCGGGGTCAGCGGCATCTGCAGGTAGGTGATCAAGCCATCGAGGTTCTTTGGCATGCCCGTCAATGCCCTGCGTAGTCGCATGAAGGGGGACAACCAGTTGATCGGCTCGGCGGGCTGTGCCTCCTCCTGAGCAGCCCTCAGGGATTTCACATTTTGTGGGGAGGTATGAGGATTTCCTGTGGCCCATTTCATAGGCTTCGGGGGCTTGCCTAACCCCTGAGCTTTTTCTTTTCCTTTCCTGGTGGTAGGGCTGGGGGTGGAGAGGATTTCTTTGACTTCAGATTCGACCTCCACCACTTCCTCAATGTCTTGGTCTACAGAGGTTACTGGCTCCGAGAGTTCGGCAGGGTTGGTGGCTGTCATTCTGGCGTGAAATATGAACTCAGGGTTGCTACTGTCAGAGAGGGCAAGCTACTCAGACATGAACGAAATGCTAGCAACACAGAATTTCTTACAGCACAACTTCATCTGGGATAACCAGGCTAAGTACAAGCTATTTGAGCAATACGAAACCTATGTCTGATCTATCTCACCTATTTTATAGCCTTGGGTACTGCCCAACGATAGGGGAGACTTCGCGCCGGACTTACCATCAAGTAAATGGTAAAAACTCTCTGAAAATCGCCTCATTAAATACCGGTCGCCCGCCCCATCCAACAGTAATTTGTTGTTTTTACCCGATTTGACTGTTTCAACGGCTAGTTTTCGCAGCCAGGGTGCGCTCAGCGTACCCCTGCCATCCCAGCATACCCCTGCGCTCCAAGCAATCCTCCCGCGTTCCCAGCGCATCAGCTTCACTCTGCTAGGATTCCTTCCAACTAAAATTCTATGTTGCCATAGCATGGCCTTCAAGACCTCTTGCATCATTGTCTTACCTGCGTAGTGACCCCCTGTTATATCTTCGTAGTTTACATACTTCAGGCCATCGTTTCACAATACTTCATGAGGTGCGATGTTGATAAATTCCACCACTCGATGCACCAACTCCTTCTTTTGTCATACCGAATGTTCGGTAGGTACTATACCTGTGGTCAAGAACGAAGAGATCTCGATAAAACGCACATCCACAACCTTACTGGTTAACAGCTGTGTATCAGGCAGTCCTTCCTTGCCTGTCTCAATTCGGGACAAGGGATCTCACTCTGTACTCAACTTTCTTGGCTTGACAATGATTTCAACATCATATTCCTGAAGCAGTACCCACCTGCAGACGTCCCCCCCCCCCAACACAGTCATATTCCTCAGGCATTCTAAAACCCAATGATCTGTAATCATCTGATAGTGGCATCCTAACAAAGGGTGCTAATACTTCAATAGCTCGTAGGTCAGGGCCAACCCTTCTCTCTCCGTGGTGGCATAATTGTGTTTCGCACTCGAGATTGTCCGACAAGTACATGTGATTGTGTGATTATTGTCCCTGGTACCAAGCTGCGTACTACCCACTGAAGCATCCTTATGAAATATCGTCGCTTGATCGGGGGAAGTGAGGATAGGTGCAGCGACCATCCTATTCCTGAGCTATTCAAAGCTCTTTTGGCACATGTCATCCCAAATGAATGAAATATCATGCTTAAGCAGTGTTGTCAAAAGTTCAGTGATCAGTGTTTATCCCTGACTGAATTTCCTATAGTAGCCCATATGCCCCAAGATCTCGTGCAGCAGCTTCATAGTTGTGGGCTTTACCTGTGTGACTGGTATGATGAGTGTATTACCGATCTCCTCCCTCACCCTCTGTGTATGATAAGGTCATTGTTCTTCCGATCGCGCATCTGAGTTGAGAGTGACATGCATACCGCTCAAGTTCCCCGTGACCTTCTTAGTTCCTTAACACTTATCTGGATACTCCATGATTAGTTCCCTAATCTCGCCTGCTATCCCATCATCCCAGCAGTTCCCAGTCACAACTCGCTTGAGTGGTACTGTCGTATTAACGCTTCGTGGTTTTAGTGGTTTCGTACTAGCCTCCTTATGTATCGAAGGTCCTGCAACTGTGCATTCCTCCCCTGATGCTATGATCAAGACCTTGCGCGGATCTGCGCCGCAATATTGCATGGTGGCCTTGTGGAGCTCGACATTATCCTGAATCTGTGTGTCCCATGTGGGTCCTCCTCTTACTACGTCGGGGCTGGATTCACCAATCCCAACGGTGTCGAGAGTCTACAGAGCTTCCTCAAGCACCTCCAATCCTCCTGTTAACCCAAATTTCCCCAATAATTTTTCTCTTAGGGTTCTCCACTGACGGGTGCACTGACGTAGCTCCGCATCGAGATACTAGGCAGTGGGAATTGGTCCCAAGGCATGAATAAACAAGTTAACCCATCCTTCTATAGTACGATCGCACCATCACTCCATCCAAGTGACTAAGTGTTTGCGCGGATTTGCTGGGCCCTATAATCTCTTGACATGCACATCGATTACAGGTTCAAACCGTAGTACCATCATATCCTGACATTCCTCCCATTCCTAGAACGCCCCCTTATGTGTGTCCCACCATTTCGCAGGCGTTGCGCACATAGCCTGGTTAAGGGCCCATAGCCTTCGTTCTCTGGGAACCTCAGCTTCGAAGGTTCACAAAAATTCCTTTATACTACCAGAGCCATCAAAGTAGGGTAATTATTTTACCTCGAAAGATATATACTGGAAGTCCCTGGTAATTTGTAGGCAGCGCAGTGTAGAGATTTTCTGCATTCGGTTTTGCCAATCGTCTAATTCTTCGCCGGAATCAGAGACACATTCGTTGTCCTTCTTCTAGCAAGGCATACCGTCAGCCATAGGGTTGATCCAATCTTCATCCTTCGCAGTTAGCTTATAGTTGTGATGCATCCCGTCGTCCTCACGCGTTGGCTTAGTGTACCTTTCTCCTTCTGTAGGATCTAATGGTACGATCACCCGAGTTCCCTCTCTTTCAAACACCATGCTTCATTTCTTCAAGTTGATAATTCCACCCATATCAATGGCCCAATCCAATCCCAGGAGTGCTGGGTAAGGTTCTGCATCTTCTACAATTTGAATGACTTCAAAGTCAGGTCATACCTTAGCCCCAGCGATATCTACGACCATCTTTGGAAATCTCACCAATGGTATGATCTTCTGTTGATTAGCCATGCACAACTGGATAGTAGACCATTCTAATTTAGGTTCTCCCATTCGTTTCCAAGTCTGCTTAGGTAGTACATTCGCATCTGATCCTAAGTCTATAATTACCTGGTCCATCTCATAATCACCAATCTGCGCATTTAATCGCATTTCGCGGCTAGTGCGCCTCTTCTGCTCGTAAAGTTTGTGCACATCCTTAATCTTCGTGACTGGGTCTGCTTTTCCTACGCAACCGTCAAGTAGGGCTTGGAGGCTTTCTACAGCCTTCTAATTGCGTAGCAGCTTCATGCACACCTGCAATAATGGTTTGACCTCATTTTCAATTCCATTGTTTGGAGCCAATGTCTTGTTTTGAGCACAGTCTTGCTGAGCTGCGACAGAGGTCTCCTTCTCCCTCTGGAAGCCCGCACCTTTGGGTTTAGTAGCTGCTTTACGGATCAGAGGCTCCATCTCAGCTCTTTCTGCAGACCCTCCGGTGGCCATACCGCTGCGTGTTATTACATTAATGCTCGGTTCCTCTTCACGAGGTTCTGCCTTCACCCGTTGTACATTTTGTGTAGGAGTCTGTTGCTTTTCCTGTACCTTGGCCATCAGAATCAGGCAGTCCTCGATCACATGGTCCAATTTTTTGCAATATCTGCAGGATTTCCAAGTTGGGTTTGTGCAGTCCCTCGCAAAGTGGCATATTTCCCCACAATTATGGTAGATTAATTGGCCTCTACCCCTGCCTTCTCTTCCTCCTCGTCCCCCTCCCCTGCCCCTGGCCGGGGATCCTCCTATACCTGTGGGGGATCTCGGTGATGAGGGGTCTGACTGTACCCTATATAGGTTTCCACGGTCAATCATTAGATCATACATTCGGTAGTTCTGTTCATCATGTCCTACATACCTACAAAACCTACACCACTATTGTTTTACTTCTGGAATATATGCGGCAAGGCAGGGGCAATGGTTGGTATCGTGCAGTCTAGCAACACAGCAGTCATTGCACCATAGCGTCGGCTCACTTGGTCTTGCAGCTTCCCTAGGGCGCAACGGGCTGGGTCCCTCGGCCTAGATTTATTCTACAAGAAGCAGACAATTATCTTTGGTGTGGCCATTCACCCTGCATCGTATGCACCATCTTTCGGGGCTGGCCTCCGTCCCTTGTTCCTTGCGTAGATTTTGAATCTCCATGTGCATTGATTCTAGTTGGCCTTGTATCTGTTGTACTCCTAACTGGGTATCATCTCGTGGCGCAACTTCCAATTTCATTGCAACCTCCAAGGCCTTCTCCTGTGTTTCAATGGCTTGGTGACCCATAGGTACGCGTAGGTGGGGCAACAACATAGCAATGAACCACTCTGTGTGTTGCCTGTCATCATACTGGAATCCTCATTCTCTGATCACTTTATTTAATCGTTGATCTGCCTCCCATACGGACTCAGACGGTCCTTGCTTTAATTCCTTCAATTCAATTACTATCTAAGAGTAGGACTTAGGTTTCTTGAACTATTGTTTTAACGCATTCTTAATTTCCTCAATAGTTGCATTCGCATGTTGGTCAATGTATCCCATGTACTAGTACAGGGCTCTCCCTTCAAAAGCAAGGGATAACTGTGCCCATTTCACTGCATCTCTTACTATGTTCTGCGGAGTCCATATCGATCTTGCGACAAACTAGAACCAATCCATCTCCTCATCACTCGTGCCTTTGAAGGTAGGTAGCTTCATGTTCACAGCCATATCATCTTCTGGTGGGGGTGTAGGTGAGTTTTTACCCCTATGAGGGCTCAACGGTGGCATTGACGGAGGGCTATGCGTAGCAAAATTTCTTACTGGACTATAGATAGATCGATCCCCCTCTTGGTTAATTCTATAGTAATTACCACTGCGCGTTGTGTGCTCGCTCTGGTCGAAGCTCATTCACTCTGTATAGCTACACAAAATGATTTTTTCGCACAACAATATTTTAATCAGTAATGGAAAATTTTTCAAAAACTTACCCCGGAAACCCTTGAAGAACCTCCGCTCCGCTTCTGAGTAGGATATGAATTTATCGACTGCAAATTCAGTCACAAATCCTCCTATCACACTATCCACCCAATGATCTATCGTGCGAGTAATGGTGTTGTTGGTCTCTTCTAGCTGCAAGATCCGTTCTGGGGTCCACTGTGCAACCCGTTCGTCTTTACAACACTTCTGAAATTTGACCAGCCTCGCAAGCCACTCCTAAAGCTCGATCACAATCGTTACAAAGAAGATCTCGTAGATCTCCATGAAAATATACCTATTCTTCCACTCTTCGATGGTCAACTTACTACGGTTTTCTTTTATTGCAAATTCTTGAACTTGATTTTCAAACCATTCATCGATTTCTTTTCTTTCAGGTTTCCAATACGGCCTTGGCATTACCTGATCTCTCTCAAAATTCTCCCGGTCCCAGAAACGGAACCATTTTTTGGCTCGAGGGGTCCTGACCTAGGTTCGGAGGTTAAGGTTTGCCAACAAACCCCTATACTACTGGCCCTTTCGGTAGTGACCTGCTTGCGCAGGAAAAAGTCTCACCCAAAGTAGTATGGGAGGGTGCTAGAACCAGGTTTCCGCACCCTGGGAGAGAGCAGGTAAGCCAAGCCAGTCCGCATCTATCAGATCTATACAACCAGAGGTCATTCGCAGGAGTTTCAATAAATAACCAAAATACAGTTTAACAGATCTAAACAACAGGCTTACATCCACGTGCGTACTATTAGCTATAATCACAGACTAGAATATTTGTAGCAGATTAACAGATCACATATGCATTTACCATAACACATATAGTTCACAACTTACTAATAGATACATCATCATATAACTCAAGTCTACATCAACCAGAACATGACAGATCCAGATAACATCAGATATTCACAATACTTCCGCACGTCTATATCATTACCCAAAAATCCTCTTACATTCCCCAAATTACCACCTGCACACACAACCAGCAGGGTCCGCACACAGCAGGACAAAGGATCTCCGCGCACACAGCCAACAGGAGTCCTAACCCAAACAACCCTACCACAGATCTAACAGTTCGTACTTCGCATCAATCTCTATTCATTCCTACCTATGACTCAAAAAAGGTTCATCTATTTATAGAGATTTAGCCTACGCATCCAATGGTCCGAAAACTGTGGTTTACAGACTCTTAGTCTACCCTTGACCCATTTACAATGCGTTAGGGGCTTTGACCCACCCCAAAACCCCTGTGTGAGACTAAACAATACAAAATTATACAAAAATGGACAAAATTCATAGTCTTTGGGAGACCCTACTCCAACAATCCTTGTTTTCCAAAGTTATTTATTTTATGTATTTAAAGTGAATTTATGATTAAAAACTAGAAAATTAACATAGTTTCATATATCTATATATGTGTTATGAGTTTTGTGACATGTGTAGGCCTATTTTGGAGATTCTAGAAGGGTCTTACTTGGCCTCCCAAGATCAAATTCGAATTTCAACTCAAAAGGTGGACCATATTCCGAGGAGAAAGATCATGGAGATCTTGATGTGTCATAGGATTTGTATCTAGAATTTAGGGATAAGTTGAGACAAGTATGGATCTAGTAGATATTTAAGGGATATACATTTATTGAGTAGATATCCCTAATTTTTGTATAAATAGGGGAAGCTTTATCCTATCATGTTATGTGTAAATTTGGAGTTATGATCAAGCTTTGAATAAAGAATTAGATTGTGGCACCTTACTCATGAGTGTTCTTTCACTTTGACTTGATTTTTCTTACATATGGAGCATCTCGAATTTACCATCTCTCATACTTTTGGATCGGCCATCTACAATGTGTGAGGTTTATTTGCTTTCATAGATTAATATTTATTTGATTTACTATATTAAATTCTCAATTAAATGTATAATGAAACGCTTGTATAGATCATATCCAGAAGATCACTTTGTCATTCTTCAAAAATTGGATGATTGAGTATTGAATCATACAATAGTTGAGTTTCCTTCACATGTTTTTACACTGCTTTCCTAGATTAAATTCTCAATTAAATGTATAACTAAATGCTTGTAAAGATCATATCAGGAAGGTGACTTTGTCATTCTTCCAAAATTGGATGATTGAGTATTTAGTCACACAGTTGTTAAATTTCCTTTACATGCTTTGAAATGCTTTCTTAGATTAAATTTCCACTTGACTGTGTAAATTTGTGCTCACTAAATCATCTCAAGAAAGTGGTTTCTATCATTTTCCAATTGGATTGGATTTGGGCATAGAGATATACAGCAGCGCTTTTTACTTGTCTTTGATTACAACACTTAGATTAAATTTCCAGTTGACTGTGTAAATTTGTGCTCACAAAATCATCTCAAGAAAGTGGTTTCTATCATTTTCCAATTGGATTGGATTTGGGCATAGAGATATACAACAACGCTTTTTACTTGTCCTTGATTTCAATACATCGATCCTAGATTATAATTCAATTATGAAAATAGATTAAATTTTAATTCCTGGATATAGAATAGATTTCCAAGTTAATGTAGGAATGGTGTGATTAGATTAATTTTTAGTTTCCATCAACTGATCCTTATCATATATTATGCATGTATGTCTCTCAATTCCTATGTATCACGGATTCATAATTTATGTTAGTAATCTAATGCAAATTATCTTACTCAACACCCCCCTCTAAAAAGGCTTCTCGGTTAACCGCCTATCCATCTGCCAATTCCCTCGCACCACGTATCTACCCAACCCCACTACCACTCCATCCACCTCAGCTTTCCTCCTCCACTTACCATCCGCCAACTCATATTCACTGACCCCAATCCCTCTCATACCTTGTCTGTTTGATTTTTCCCCCATGTCTGATTCGCTCCCAATCAAATACTGCCACTTGTCACTCCCCTACCACATCAGCAAACTATTACCGTCATAAATTTTTACCGTTCCTACGCAATGGACCCGCTCCCCTCCCAATGGTAAACTTGTAATGGTAAACCAAAATCTTCAACTATTTAACACATGCAACCTGTATTTTTCCTTTTCCTTGCTGTTTTTTCCATTTCCAGTTAATTTTCGTAGGTTTTCAAGTTATTACGGGAACCAGTAATCCTCCTTGTTGCTGTAATTTGAGTATTGACCCCACATTGGGTTTATATTTCAGTCAACGTCCCCACCTCTCTACTTTCCAGATAACCCCAAATCCAAGTAATTTAGCTTTATTTTCACCCCTCCTTCTATTAATCTACAATTTGATAATGGCCCCAAAAGGAGACTCCCCAAAGAATAAAGGTAAGAAGCCCGAAGATAACCCGATGTTGCCCCCTCCCATCGACCTAGACCACTTTCCCCTTGTTGACATTCGATATTAAACTGCAGATACCAACTCTGAATTCGAATTGCTCTAACTTCACAGTTGGTTAAAACAATAAATTTTAGATCAACTATATGAACCAGGCATATGAGATTTTTCTCTCCCACACTTCATGTTTCCACAAACTCATCTTTTCCCTAAACACATTACTTGGTGTCAAACTAGTTATGTGTCATCCCAGAGAGCCATAGTAAGACGTAATGGTGAATTTATCCTCGCCATTATAAATGAAACCATTTCATGGATGTTGCAAGTAAATCTCCCAGAGTCTTCCAAGCCTTTATCTATAGATTCTCTCACGGAACTATATAAAAAATTGTCTTTCCCACAAAGAGATAAGATCTTTGAGATCTTTCTCCCTGAATATTCCCAACTCCCTAAAACAAACCCTCCATATTTCTCTTCAATGTTTCTAGAGGTAGCCAAGAAAATTATCACCATTGTTTCATATATCCTTGGTTACGACTCAGACCAATGGATTGATCAAGCCATTATTGGGTTCCTCTAAATCTTTGCCTGCCATTTTTAATTACAGTCACTCTATTGCAGATGTTATTCATGATCATTTTAGCAATTTTTCTACAGAGGGATATTTTAATTATGCTGAAGTGTTAGTTTATTTATTCATCTACTATCAAGCAGACAATTTTCCTTTCACTCTACACAAGATAGATGAACAGGGTAATGCTCAATCAATGATATATTGGAAATCCTTGATAAGAATACACTCCACATAATTCTCCTTCACAAAATATGTTGAAAATTTCCTATACACAACTGTTTGTCTCCTAAACAGTGAATTGTAGCCCTGGATAGGGGCAGATGTTCAAAAAAAATTGCACCTAAGTGATCAGGTAATAACAGGTGACTGGTATTTATACCAAAATTATACAGAAATCTAGGTTTATGGGTGTGAATTGACACCCTATAAGCTGCCAAAGTTTTTACCTATGAGAATTTTCTCATTAGAGTACATAAGGCAGATGATCCATATGGATGACATGCAGTTTGTGGCTGCCAAGAAGAAAGCACGGTTTAAAATAAAAGCACAGGTTGGGCCCTTTGTCTGCAAAACCAAAACAACTGGTAGAGAAGTTGATTTATTGTTGAAACAAATGAACCTCAAACTGAGCTTCACTCTATCCTATGACCCTTTTGGTTTAATTTCAACGCTGAGGGTGGAGCACAGGACACCTCCCTATGCACATACTCCTCGGCCTGAAATAGAGCGGTATATGAACCAAACTCAATGGGAGGAAAACACCTTGCAAGAGGCCGAAGAACAAGTCATCTCCACAAAAACCTCTCAGACTCCTACACCTCAGGATAATCAGGAGAAAAGTATAATACAAGAATCCCCAATAACATAAATTGAAGCTAAGGAATTCTTAATCTATAAGAAGAAACAAAAGATAAATTCTGCACCAGTGTTTCATCCAGAAAACAAAGAACAAGAGACAATTGTGATAACAAAACCTCATGTATCTACAGGGCAAGATGATATCATCATATATTCCCCTTCTTCTTCAACCACAAAATATCCTCCAAAAACTTCACAGTGAACTAATTTGGCTTAGGGCACTGGTGAGCCCAACATCTTTGCAAAATATAAGGCGATCAAGCAAAGGAATTAGCTGCTCAAAGCCTCCACATACACATAATTCTGGAAGCAGACAACAACATCACACCACAGACTACTTTCAACCTTTGATACTGAGTAGGGAAAAATGCAAATAGCATTCCTGGAAGCCAAAACTACCAACTCCAAGGACATCAACATATTATGAAGAGCATGTTTTTTCATTTGATGCAAAGCAAATCCATCACATTGACAAAATGGAAATGCATAAATATTCTAGTGAAATGACTAATGCCTCTATGTCAAGTTCCAGATTGCAGGAATCAGTATATAATGCATAGACGCAAATCAAATTGGAAAGGATTTCATCCTTAGCCAAGTATACCAAAATTATGTCACTAGAGGAATTAGTAATTAAATTGGGATACAATAAAAATGATGTGAAGGAAGCAGAAGAGATAGTAAGAGAAAAAATGTTGATATAGCAGCTTTAAGGAAGCAACTAAAATTTCCTACTACAGAAGACCCACAGGCTAAGGAGGTTGGAGAGATGGAAAAATAGAAAGAGGACATGTTCAGAATAATCATTGAGCAGAACAATCATAATAGAGATATGGAAGTGGAATTAGAGAAAAATAGCAGGCATCACAATTGGAAATAGTCCCTCTTATAGTTGTTCCAATTGTAGTGGCCACCACTCCAAGTGCATCTACTTCAACTTTGGAACCAAAACAGACAATTGATCCTGCAAATGAATTAATAAAATCCATAGATAGTCTGAACCTTCACCAACGGGAGATTGCCATATTAAGAGCTCAGATAAGGTAATGTCAAAACAAAAGTTGAATATTGATAACTCTTATGTCTCGAAGTTGCAGAAAACTCATCAGCTAACATCAAAAGTTGAGCAATTGCAGAAAGAATCAGTAATTACCAATACTCTTGCCCAAGCTAGAGAAAATATATGGATAGAAATTAATGAAGCCATCACATAGATATGGCTTTCCATTCATATTATGTTTGAGTAGCAGGAGTTGATACAAAGGTCAAAAGAAGTAATAAAACACATCAAAATAGATTTGGGACATAATTCTTGGGAAGATACAACTATTATCAAGCTATAAAATTCCAAAAACATAGTGGAATTGGAGAAGTTGGGGATCCAAGAAAGGACAAAGACTATTCTAGAAGTAAATAAAATGCTCACCAAAAGAAACCTCATGCTTCAGTTGGAGAATAAATGAAAAAATTTGGATATCAGTATTCAGATATTTCACAAGAAGATGTAGGTACTGAACAGGAAAGGTCTACCAAGACTAGTTATTGAAGAACAAAATATGATAAGTTTAAATGATTACCAAAAAAAATTATACAAGATTGCCCAAGACACATCCAGATTTGCAGGTATCAAAGGCCACCTCACAGGTAAGGAATTCATGGAGGATTTGGATTTTTATTTTTTTATTAGTAATGAGCTCATACATTTATTCATTGTCAAGCCCACTTTTCATAAATACACAGAGGTTGATGAAGCCTATAGAAAATTAATCAAATTTTTTGTCCCAACCAAAGATAAATGGGAAAAACTATATGAGTTATTGGAGTAAAATAAGTTTTCCATTGGACAGCACAACAAACAATGTAGCAGGATTCCAGGCACAATCATCAACAACAACCTCGATAATAGTGCCAGCAAGCCAAGTCGTTGAGTAATTCCTATAATTTTGTGTTATTTTTGAAAAAAATTTAGATACTTAAGAATTTTGTCTTGATCCTCTGAATCAAGATATTTGTAATATTTTTGTATAAATACTTTCTAGTTCAAAGTATCAAGGGTTTATTTTTTGTATAAGGGAAAGCTATTGTAAATATCTTCATCAAGTTCCAGCGAAATTTTCAGTAATACAGAAAGATCTTTCATAGGATTCTTCTGTCAAATTATTGGTGAAGTGCATCTATCTTTGTAAACGTGTTTACTCTTATCTGTACACCATTTTTATGTGTTTTTCATAATCTAAATTATTCAATAGAGAATTAAGAACAAAAATTGTTTTAATGCACCCTATGATTCTGGCTTCGAATAATTTTGATGTTTTCAACTAAAGTTAAGTAAATGAGTTCTTAATTTCTCTTTACTTAATGGAAACCCTTAAATATCTTCTTTTCCACTTCATTTAACCACATAATCCAATCAGTTTGGATACCTTGCACTGTAAAATCTATCTGTAAAAGCTAAAACATATTCACATTCTAGTAATAGACTCCATAGCCTAATGGTAACTTCTAGCATTAATCAACCAAACAAACTCAAAACTAGCAAATAATGAACCAGATAGATAGCCTAATCTCTTAAACAAACAAAGCTAAATCATAAAGACAGATCCCTCTTTGAAGTTGGCAAGGCTAGATCCCAGCTTCCAAAGTGGTTTTGTGGTTACCTTTATGATTTTTTCTGCAACCTCAAAAATTACAAAGTGATAACAACTGGCATCAGCGATTATTATCTAAGTAGCACACCAATGTTTTTTAAATTAAAAACCTCACCATGACACATAATTTTTTTATACATCAGGACTTCGTAAAAAGTGGAAGCACCGGTGCTTTATGTGAGTATAGCATCGAAAATGGTGAAAAATGAATTTTACGACTGACAATTTTTTTAAATTTAACCCTTGTTTGGTGGTATTGAATAGTATACACATCGGTAAGCCCTATATACGTAGCACACCGTTGTTTTTATTTCTATAAAAAATAGCCCTAAAATGGTGCACCATTTTCTATTAAGCATTGAGGCCTTAAGTTCAATTAACAACACCAGTGTGTATGATATATGAAGCACACCATAATTTTTAAATAAAAATCCCCACAACAATGCACCATATTGTTTATGCACCGACATTTCATGAGAGTATAGCACCGAACTGGGAAAAATGAATTTTACAACCAACATTTTTTTTAAATTAACCCTTTTTTCAGTGCTATTGAGTAGTATACGCACTAATGCACGTTATGTACTTAATGCACCATTATTATTTTTTATTTTTATAAAATAAATAAATAAGTAAATCTACCACGGTGCACCATATGTTATTAAGCACTGATGCATATAATTATAGTAACGCACCAATGCGTTAGTGTATTATAAACACACCATTAAAAAACATCCACCTACCCAATGTCGCCAGTCACCTCCCGTACAAATGAATTTTTGGGCTATTTTTATAGGGGCTTCCGCCAAAACCTCTGCTAGTGGGTCTTTTATGTTGAAAAATGTAACTAGGTTCGGTCTTCATAATGACATGTGTAATCGTGATTTTATGTAATTGATGTAAAGAAGAAAAATAAAATTATTTTTGTAATTTTTGTCTCATGGGTTTGATGAGCAAGGAATTTTATTTTTAGTTGAGGCTCCCATTGTGAACTCTAAGGATTGGTCATAAAGTCAAATTGAGTCAATGCCATGTATGAAGGACCCTTCTTGGGCATGTTACATATGTATATAAGTCATTAAAAGAGTCAAAAGACCCTCCAAGACCAAGCTCAAGCATCTACGACAAGGCGGCCTTAAAATTAAGTAAGAAGCCTACATCAAATGAAATTTCAGCCTATAACTCAGTCAATTCGGCTTATTTATCATGGGAAAACCACTATATATAGGCAACTCGGCCTTCACTTAAGGAGAAAATTTTCGATCAAGTAATTTCAAGCAATAAGAAAGGTAAGGGAAGATAACCTCATAGCCAATGAGAAGAAGGAAGGCAAGAGAAAAGTTGTTTGGGTCTATTTTTAGGGTTGATATCCATAACACGTGCGATGATCAAGAGTTCATAAATTTTGATCAAAATTTAAAGTTACAGGATTGGGTTGAAACCAGGATGGTTGCATGGATCTCGTCTTCCTGATTCCGGCGTCGCGAACAGTTCGAAAAACCGATGTTGTATGAGGGAGATATCGCGTTCTGATCGAATTCCCAAACAACTAAATTTTGCGACAGGGTTGACTGGGATGCCCAGTCAGCATGGAGGGTGCACAGTCAGCAAAAGGAATATTCTAAGAAACATTCCTTTCCTCAGAATGAATCATATTCTGACAAGTGGCACGCATTCGTTGGTGGATTATACATTGTTTTATGGAGTACCAATTATAGGGTGACACGTGGTCAGCCCTGAGGCTGCCATGTGTCCCCAAGGTGTTAGTGTAAAATTTTATAGAGGTCCGTAGGGCTCAACCCCGCAACCTCTGGAAGTACACACATAAGTCTTCATCAACCGAGCTACGAGAAGTTCTTAACCCTATTAGCAGTCGGCTTCTATTTAAACTGTAATGTAATGTGAGTTGGGGGTTGGGACCGTCGGCGGTCCCGTAGAACATGGTTACATAGTAGTGTTACCATCGTAAAAAATTTCATACAACTGCCAGCATTTCCGCAAAAATTTTAACGCGTCACATAGAGTAGTTAAAAATCTGCGCGGTTAAACCTCTGACAGTTTCGTTAACGCATTTTCAAACTTCGGTTTCAATGTATTACCCATGGTTTAAGTAGAGTTCTGCTCCACCAAACGGTAACCGCAGGTTTTGGCGGTTGACATGTGGCCACCCCTTACCCATAACATTAAAATTGTGGTTAGACTGGCGTAAATATAGCAACGAACCATTTTTTTGTGCGGATTTGGCTAAAATGACTCCAGTTAAGAGGAGTTCTCCACAATTAGTGGAGTTTTTATATGTGTTACTGGGAAAATGAGTTGGAGGCTCAATTTTCGCCCATTTTGAGTGAATGAAGAGTCAATCGAGACTAATTTGGAGCATTCTGGAGCCATTGGTGTAGAGAAAACAGCCATTAGAGGCTTGTAACTACATGTATTTGCAAAATTTTGAGCATAATGAAAGATGGACATGTCATTGGGAGCTGGACCAGCAGATGTAGCCTAGGAGGGGTGAACTGCTTCATCATGCTTACTATGTAAATGTTATGTGGTGACTTATTTCTATGTTTTTCACTATTTTTCAGTGTATTTTGTGCTTATTTCATGCTTCTAATTGACTAAAATCATCTACAATTCATGGTTAAAATCCTCAATCCTTAAGAAAACTCAAGAGACAAGTATGCACATGTTTTATAACTGAAAACACACTTAGCACAGCAAAACTAATACAGTCCTTTCAAATCAGATTGGTATCAGAGGTAGAGTTTATTCTCTGGTGTTGTTTAGTGAAAAAAAAATTTAACTATTTGCAAGTTTTTAGATGCTTACTAGGCTCAAGTTCAAAAGAGGAGAAGGAAAATTGGTGGGAGCAGAAGGGTCTCAAGAAGAGCCAAAGAAAAGGAGAGTAAGATTGCCACAATATTCACCACCTAGTTCACCTCCTAAGGAAGCAGAAGCTACTATAAGCATGCCTCTTGAGGAAGGAGAAATCCATAAAGAAGTTGATCCCAAAGAGGAAGAAAGAGTGTTCAGGAAAGCATTCCTTGACATGACTGAGATGGTGAGAATCCTTTATAAAGAAAGGAATGAGATATTGGAAGGAAAAGGATATAAACTTCATAAGGAAGGGCATGGATCTTCGGTAGGGCACAATCATGAAGATAAGTCAAAGAAGGGAAATGGAGGGCCATCCTCACCACCCTCATCATCATCATCCTCTACTTTGTCTTCATTACATTAGCCACACAAGTCAAAGAACACCGGTAAAATTCCTTTTTTAGAACTTGATGTTAAGTTTGAATTGCCAATGTTTAATGGTGAAGTCAATGCAGAAACGCTTGATAATTGGATTAGGCAATTGGAGGTCTATTTGAGAATCCAAAACCTTCAAGATGATGATACTAAAATCCAATTAGCTTCATTGAGAATGGAAGGTGCAACACTTGTTTGGTGGGAATCCGAGACAAAGGAGGAGATCAAGAAGCATAGTAAGATTATTCTATCATGGACCGATTTTATTATTGCAATAAAACAACAGTTTATCCTTTAGGTCATATGCAGAAATCCATAATGAACTGGCAAAACTTTAGGCAATTGAAGGGACATAATGTGCAAGAATACACCCAATAATTTAGGAGAAGAGCTCTCTTATTAGGGGTACATTTGCAGAGCCAAGATACTTTTCTCAAGTACATAGGAGGCTTACATAGCCACCTAAAACATACTATCCTAATGTTTAACCCCACAAGTCTAGATGAAGTATGTGTTCAGGCCACACATCTAGAAGCTAGAGGGAAAAACATTTCTGAAGAGGGTAGAAAGAAACATTTTAAGGGGAAAAACAAAGAGAAGACCTCAAAAGGTAAAAGAAAAATGAATGCATCTGTCAAGAAAGAAGGAGAAAATTTGGTTTGTAAAAATTGTTCAAAAGAAGGCCATGATGAAAATCATTGTTGGAAATTACATCCTGAAATGAGGCCCAAGAAATACAATAACAAAGGGAAACAGAAAACTGCAGCTACAACTCAACATGATTTAGGAGAGGATTCAGGCAATGAATCTAATATTACAGCCATGGGATTGAAGAACATGAAGGGGAAATAAATTGAAACTAAACCTAGTAATAGTACATCAAACTATCACATACATGCTCCAAATGAAGAATAAAGAATTGAACTATTTCATGTAAGGGTCATATCCAAACATACTAAGATTGACACATTGTTTGACAGTGGGTCGCAAGAAAACTTAATCTTTGAATACTTGGTCAAGAAACTTAACCTTGAGGCCATACCACATCCAAAACCATATCCACTTGGTTGGATTTGTAACGATGCAAATTTACAGGATTCAAAGAAGTGTATATTGTGGTTTGCAATAACTGTACATTTTGTTGACACAGTTGAATTAGATGTGGTTCCGCTTGACATAACAGGTATTGTGTTGGGGAGTCCTTACTTGTATGACAAGAAAAAGATCTTCCATCGCCACGAGAACAAATACCATTTATTCAAATATGGCAAGGAGTCCATTGTTAGAGCACATCGCAAGAAGACAAACATTGTTAAGCCGGTAAATGCTGGACAGGTAAAGAGGTTGGTGGATTCAAGTAAGAATTTTGTTCTTCTAATGATCAAGCCTAAAGCTGATGTTAATAATGAATCACTTGAGGGATGTGATCCTAATTTTAAATTAGATTTATATGATGTAGTTGATGCACAACATGAGATGTTTCAAGAGCCAACAGGATTGCCTCCAAAAAGGCAGATTCAACATGAGATTCAATTGCAACAAGATTGTCCTCTTCCAAACATCGGCATGTATTGCATGTTGATAATGGAGAATGCTAAAATAAAGAGGCAAATCAAGGAGATGTTGGACAAAGGAATCATAAGGCCAAGCACCTCGCCATGTGGTTCACCCATAGTCTTGATTCCAAAGAAAGATGGGACTTGGCGCATGTGTGTAGACTTCAGAGCTTTGAACAAGATAACGGTAAAGAATCGATACCCACTCCCAAGGATAGATGATTTGCTTGATCAGCTGAAAGAAGAAATTTTTTTCACTAAGTTAGATTTATGAAGTGGATATCATCAAGTAAGAATTGCAAAAAGTGACATATGGAAAACTGCATTCAAAACCAAACAAGGACTCTTTGAGTGGTTAGTAATGCCATTTGGTTTGTGTAATGCACCGGCAACTTTCATGCGTGTTATGGATAGTGTTTTGCGTCCATTCCTTGATGAATTTGTGATAGTGTACTTAGATGACATATTGATTTTCAGCAAAATAAGAGAAGAACATGTCTTACATGTGAATAGAGTGTTTGATATTTTGAAGAAAGAGAAATTGTTTCTTAAGATGTCAAAGTGTGAGTTTGGAAAGACTTATTTGGTTTATTTGGGACACATTGTAGGAGAAGGAGAGTTGAGAATTGATCTTTCTAAAGTGGAAGCCATTGTGAATTGGCCCACACCCAAAATAGTAACCAAGGTAAGAAGTTTCCTAGGTGCAGCTCAGTATTGGAGAAAGTTTATTGCTAACTTTTCTGCCATCGCAGCTCCTATGCATGCAGTGACAAGTGTGAAGAAAGGCCTCCAATGGGGAGGAAAAAAATAGCAAGCTTTTGAAGCTTTAAAAGACAATATTAGTTCAGCTCCAGTTTGCATTACCGAATTTGAGACGGCCATTCAAGATACAAACTGATGCTAGTGATTATGCCATGGGCGCAGTTCTTTTGCAACATGGTAAGCCTATCAATTTTCATTCTGAAACATTCAATGGTGTTGTAACTAATTATCCTACATATGAAAAATAACTGAATGCATTGGTACAAAACGTCAATAAGTGGAAACACTACTTGATGGGTAAAGAGACTATTGTGCATAGCGATCACCAACCATTACAGTACTTGCAGTCGCAAACAAAATTGCAGCAATCACGACATTTCAGGTGGATGGGATTTCTTCAACAATTTCACTTGGTTATAAGGTACAAGAAAGGTATTTTCAATAAAGTTTCTGATATGATTTCAAGACCAATCATTGGTGCATCTACTTTACTCAAAAATGATTCTATTGTACATGAGAGTTACATAGAACAATATGCACATGATGTTGATTTTCAAGATGTGTATGCTAGTTTGAGTGAAGGGAATCAAGTTGAAGAAAAATATTATCACATGCATAAAAATTTGTTGTTTCATTTGGGCAAGTTGTGTATACCACAAGGAGAGAGGATAAGTGTCATGAGAGAAGCTCATTCATCTCTTATTTCTAGACACTTTGGGGTAAGAAAAATAGTGGCGCATCTACAGAGGTATTTCTATTGGCCTCGCATGATAGATAGTGTGTCGTGTTTTATAAGAGGTTGTTCTATGTGTGCAACAAGAAATCCTAGTAATAGAAAGCTTGGGTTGTACACGCCACTATCGGTACCATCAAGGCCATGGGAGAGTGTCTCCATGGAATTTGTTGGAGGTCTACCTATGTCAATAAAACAACATGATTATCTTTATGTAGTTGTGGATATATTCAGTAAAATGTGTATACTTATGCCATGTAAGAAAACCATTACTGTTGAACAAACTGCTGAACTTTATTTTCAACATGTATGGGTTCATTATGGATTTCCAACTTCTATTGTTAGTGACAGGGATTCCAGGTTCATTGGGAATTTTTGGTCCAATCTATGGAGTATGATGGACACAAAATTGAAAAAGAGTACTAATTTTCATCTGCAAACTAATGGACAAACCAAGGTAGTGAAAACCGTTGTGCATCTATTGAGATGATATTGCAACAAACATCTTGAGTTGTGGGATGAGCAACTGCATTACATTCAACACGCTTACAACCAGGCAAAGCACTCTTCAACTTAGACATCACCTTTTGAAGTATGCTTTGGGTATTTTCCAAAATTGCCATTAGACTTCATCTTTGGTAAGGATGTTGCAATTGATGGCCATAGTGACATTGAAAAGGCTCGAAAGTTCATTGATAAATTCAGATTATACATCAACAAGTTCAAGAACAGCTTGGGAAAAGTCAAAGAAAATACAAGGAGAGACATGACAAACATAGAGTTGATAACAAGTTTCAAGAAGTTTCAAGAAGGAGATGAGGTATGGTTGCACACTACAAATAAAGGATGCAAGGGGAAGGTACAAAGCTAAAACCCATTCGCTATGGTCCATTCAAGATCATAAAGCAAGTTGGTAACAATGCATTTCAACTTGACTTGCCTTCATATATGCAAATGTATTCAGTTGTTAATGTTGAAAACTTACGTTTTTATGAGCCACCTTTGATCGATGATCAAGGAAGTGATGTTCAACTACCTTCTATTGAAGATTTCTCGCCATAATTTATGGATGAGCTCAAGGAAGATACAATTCTTGACAGAAGGACAAGAGCATCCAAGAGGGGAAGTGTTGACTACCTTCGAGTTGGTATCAAAGACACTAAACCAAGCAAGGCAAAGCGGATGGAGGTTGGAATGGTGAGGGAGTTGTACCCTCATCTACTGAATAGGTAATCAAGTATTTTGGGGTCCAAAAGCTTCCCAATGGGGAGGAGTGATCAGGAGTTCATAATTTTTTCTCAAAATTGAAAGTTACAGGATTGGGCTGAAACCAAGATGGTTGCGTAGATCTCGTCTACCTAATTCTAGCGTCGTGAATGGTTCGAAAAATCGATGTCGTATGTGGGAGATATCGCGTTCTAATCGAATTCCCAAACAACTAAATTTTGCGACAGGGTTGACTGGGATGCCTAGTCAGCATGGAGGGTGCACAGTCAGTAAAAAGAATATTCTAAGGAACATTCATTTCCTCGTAATGAATCCTAGGCTGACAAGTGGCATTATGATTCGTTGGTGGATTGTATGTTGTTTTATGGAGGACCAATTATAGGGTGACATGTGGCCAGCCCTGAGGCTACCACATGTCCCCAAGGTGTTAGTGTAAAATTTTATAGAGGTCCACATGGCTCGACCCCACGAACTCCGAAAGTACACGCATAATTCTTCACCAACCGGGCTACGAGAATTTGTTAACCCTATTAGCAGTCATCTTCTATTTAAACTGCAATGTAATGTGAGTTTGGGGTTGGGACCGTCGGCAATCCCAACCTGCCATAAGTCCCATAGAACATGGTTAAATAGCAGTGTTACCATCGCAAAAAATTTCATACAACCACCAAGATTTCCACAAACATTTTAACATGTCACATGGAGTAGTTACAACTCCACGCGGTTAAACCTCTAACGGTTTCGTTAACGCGTTTTCAAACTCCAGTTTCAATGTGTTACCCACAGTTTAAGCGGAGTTCCTCTCCACCAAACGGTAACCACGGGTTTTGGGGGTTGGCATGTGGCCACCCCCTACCCATAACATTAAAATTGTGGTTATACTGGTGGAAATATAGCAGCGCACCATTTTTATGTGCGGATTTGGCTAAAATGACTCTAGTTAAGTGGAGTTCTCCACAATTAGTGGAGTTTTTCTAGGTGTTACTGGGAAAATGAGTTGGAGGCTCAATTTTCGCCCATTTTGAGTGAATGAAAAGTCAATCTAGACTAACTGGAGCATTCTGAAGCCATTGGTGTAGAGAAATAGCCATTAGAGGCCTGTAACTACATGTATTTACAAATTTTGAGCATAATGAAAGATGGACATGCCATTAGGAGCTGGACCAGCAGATGTAGCCCAGAAGGGGTGAACTGATTCATCATGTCTGCTATGTAAACATTATGTGGTGACTTATTTCTCTATTTTGCACTATTTTTAAGTGTATTTTGATCTTATTCCATGCTTCTAATTCACTAAAATCATCTACAATTCATGGTTAAAATCCTCAATCCTTAATCAAACTCAAGAGACAAGTATGCACATGTTTTATAACTAAAAATACACTTAACACAGCAAAACTAATATATTCCTTTCAGATCATGCAAGGAGAAGCATCATCTGCTGTAAGAAAAGTTGAAGTTATCTCAGTAATCGTAGGAGGTCGAATTAAGGAAGAAGTCTAGTCAAGAATGCAAGTCGAGTTCAAGGAGAAGAAGTATCCATACTAAGAAAATAGATAAAGGGTACAAAATTGTGGGTAATACTTTCCACGTGCTGCAATAAGGATTCCTTAAAGAGGTTGAGAATTGCAGGAAGTCAAAATTTGAAGGGTAGCCGAGAAGGAGAGAAAAGTTAGCAGTTTGACCATCATTGACTCGAAGAAGCAATGGTCAAACTAAGAAAGGGATCTTGTGACTTGGTCTTGGAGAGGTTAATAGGTCAAGGGTCTTGGTCTTGGTATTTTTCAATTGAAGTCTCTATAAGAAGAATAATTTTTTTGTGTTTTCCTCTAAAATTGGAGAGGTTTTTACCCTGGTTGATCGCCTACATTTTGTGTCTCTTGTCTCTTTATTGTTTATGCAATGATATTTGTTTGATGAAGAAGAACACTATAATAATATAAATAAAGAGAATATCCTAATCTAAATAAGTAAAAATAATTCACAATTATCATAAGAAGATAAATCACCTAATTGTTATTCCCTAAATTTCTGAACATGGTATTAGAGCTAAGGTGACAAAATTCAAGGAAGGGCATCTTATCTAGGGACACTCAAGGATTAATTTTTGAGAAATACATCAAATCAAATCTAAGAATATCATATTGAAGTCAATATCTACAAAGAAGTATCAAAACCCTAGATCAAAGAAGAATTCTACACCAACAGAAGTCTTGGGATTCTCTAGTAATCATCAAAGGACCATGAAGACCCTAATCAAATTGAATAAATCTACTTGAAGTATATCATCCAAAAGAAGCAAGATCAAGAGTGTTATCGTCATCTTAAAAAAGGTTCTAAGGCAATGTCCCTCTCGATTGAACAACATCATTGATCATCATCAACTAGGACATCACCATCAGAGGATCCAAAGTGATCTCCCTCTTTGTGGGGTCAAAGATCATTCTTGAAAAGAACTATCCTCATTAAGAAGAATTTTTATATCATCTATAACATCATAAAATTCAAGGAGGCAACAAGTGGAAGAAGCATCTTAAAAATTAAGTATATTTATGTCTGAATCTATCAAAATGTTTTTTTTCAAGGAAAGAAACAAATTGGTTAGGGCTTCAAACTATCTAGCATGGAAGAAGAGGATATAATATCTAAATCTCATTGAAAATGAGGTGATGCATCATGTCAAAGGCTCTATCACAAAACCATCAAAATAAGATGCTCAAGAACTTACAAATTTTATGAAAGGGAAAGTGAGGGCTCAAAGGATTCTTATAGAATCCATCAAGGATCCCCTCATTCCATATGTATCTAAACTCAACACCTCAAAATAAATATATGACAAATTGGTAGATTGTTTTCTGTAAGCACTGTAGGAGAAGTTATCTCCCTAAGGAAAGAACTCTACAAGCTAAATATATCAACGAAAGAAGGAATAACCTCATACTTTATGAGGATATATGAGATCAGGGATCAACTTCAATATCTCAGAGAAATAATGTCTGACAAGGAGATTACCATCGTAGTACTAAATGAACTACCAGAGGAGTGGGGTAACTTTACTTCAAGAATTTATGGGAAGAAATAAGCTACTCCATTCCAAGATCTATGGTCTCTATGCAAAAACTAAGAGACACGACTAAAGGCGAAGACTGATGTGGGATCAAACGAGAAAAATCAAGCATATACTACAATAACGAAGAGAAAAGGAAAATCTCGAAAGTTTGGTCCTAAAAAAAAAAGAACATGAGTAAGATTCAATGTTATGGTTGTCAAGAATATGGGCATTATAAGAGAGATTTTCCTAAGCTCAAGAAGAAAAATAACAAAGGGGAAGATAAGAAGCCCATATCACTGAAGAAAAAGAGGAAGCTGAAAAGAAGCAGTCCAAGAAAGAGGAGGTAAAAGATCTCTACTATGATTGAGATAGTCTTCCTCACCTATTTCTTTTCAAGTTTTTGTTTTCAATTCTTGTTGTAAAGTATGGAAATCATAAGAATCTAAGGAGATTTTAATTTCCACGACCTTGGGTCTAGGTTAGAGTCTTAAAATCATTGACGCTACCAAACCAAGAATCTCAACCATGAACTACTTTTCACAACGAAAATATAAAGCAGTAAATCACACATGCACAGAATATAGAAAACTTTTTACAATTTTCAATCTAGATTCATTATATTAATCAAACTGATATAATACAACAGTCTAGGGCTCATGTACCAAGAATAATGGCCCTCATACATCCACTAGTACAATATACTTAGACCATATGGCTGTAGCATTCTCTCACAGCTCCTCTCAGTCATACCCTGCGCCTGCTTGGTCCTTCGGCTCCCGATCTGCAACTACTGCCTCTATCAATGCTCCAAGCCCATCTGGCCACTGAACCTCGGCTTTCAATCTTCTCACTAGTTGTGCCTTCATCCATCAAGGGCATAACACATTGAGACTCATGTCGAGTTGTTCACAACTCCACTCGTGAACAACTTTCAATCTGCCCACTGCTGCTCCTTAGCTACTCAGGGACATCATCCCACTATGGCCTTCTTACGCTGCACCAATGAAGACCAACATAGGGCACAGACAATCCCACCTATCACTGCAAGATTTCCATCTCCCATAATTAACACAGACTAGGAGGATTTCCCATCATCTGTTGTATAATTCCTTCTCCACACACAAGTCTCGAGCTGCACAAAACTGCTCCTAGATGATCAGACCCTTGAGTTGATCACCAACTGCCACTCTAGAAACCACCTTTGTCCATCAAGGAGTTGAACACCGGGCTCCAACTTGGACATTATAACATTGTCCTCCAGCAGACCATAAGGTCCCAATCTCATCCACACTTGGTCTTATCTTACACTACCCTCCAACATTCAACGAGAGACCAAGTCCACGTTGTAGCATCTGCACCTAGTTAGGGCATTCCCACACGTGGGAGACCCTTACACATGATTTCCCATAGACTTCACCAATCTGCCCTTTGCTTCTGCAATAGAGGATTTATTGCACAAATCTAAGCATCAATCATGTCCTCACTTAGGACATCTATACAACTGACATCAAGAGAACATCTGCAAATCTCCTTACTATTGTCCTCTTTCCTCTCATTTGATGTGCGTGTTGTCACCTTGGCTGCTTGGTAGGATTCCCAACGGTCCACGTGGGCTCCTCTAAACGACTCTTAAGGTCTCCTAAGGCTTCCCATCAATCGATCCATGCTATGTTCAAACTCTTTGACCCAACATCCCTCCAAAAACAATGTTGCACACATGTTTTTACCTTGCTGTTTGTGACACCCGGTTTGGGCACTTGCTATAGCCCTAAATCCTCCCCACAATCACCAAGCAAACCCTTAAAGGGTCGCAACACACCTCAAGAGGCCTCCTACCTTGTCATGATGCACTCTAAAATGAGTATCACACCTTGAAACACTTCATACGCAACCCAACTGTTTGCTATGGCCCGCGTCCTAGCACAACAACCTTTCCAACCGTGAGACAGTCCCCTAATCGATGCCCAAACACACTCCAACAACAACGTATTTTCTAGCAAGGAGCTCAGCCTAACAACCAACCTTCTCAACCTCCATGATGGAAAACTTAGTCCTCATTTTTCCATTGTTCCAACCCAAAGACAGTCTGCACCAATCTCAGACTACCATGCCTTCATAACAGACTTCAGACCCTCTCTATCACGTTGTCTAGGCCTCTCCTTTTGCTGCGATTAGGCTAGATAATCTCCTCTCTCCACTGAGTCCTTCTCTTGAGAAGATGTTTCACAATGAATGATCTAAAGCGACTCCATCACCTCTCTTTTATACACAAAATAAAGGGCTCCACGAATTGATGAAGAGACACATCTTTTGGCCAAATTTTACTTCAAGCCTACATGACTTGAAAACCAATAATTACTTGTCAACTTCAAAAATTCATTTCTCCTCAACGACAACTCAGAATCCGATTATTATCATTGCATTATAATCATATCAACGAGCACTGTCATCCTCATCCATCACATTTCTAAAAATCATCATGGTTTTGGCCCAAACATCGATGGGTGAAAAACCCCCAAGCTTTGGTTTCAAGCCCACAAGCCTACTTGTGGCGCTTTTACCTCCAACCTTCAAACACTAGGGCTTGGAGTACCTCCCAAGCTACACAAAATAAGCATATGATAGGTTTCATCATAGAAACATTGAAAGCAAGATCTCGCAACATCGTCATTGGGAAGCATGAAGGATAGCTGAAATAAAAAGTCTATGGCAACCACCTATGGAAGAATACAGCTCTTGGTAACCTCATTAGAAGCATAAGTGGTAATTCTGAGAAGGAGAAAAAATTATATAGTACAAATATCACCATACATCAGTCAAAAGGAAGAATGTGTTGGATACTTAATATCCTCTATTGGAATCTTCATCAGAAGGTTCAAATATTAAAAGAAAGCAAGTGTTTCATCAAGAAATACAACTTGTGGAAGACATAGGATGATGGTATGATGACAAAAGAGGTGAAGCAGATCAAGGAATTGAAAATATTTCAATCAAGGAAGATGTTGAAGGAATTCTAAAGGACCTAGCTAAAATTGAGGTATGTATGCTTGTATTTGATAAACTAGAGTCATGTCATATAGTTTCAGAGCTCTATCTCAAGAGCATTATCAAAAGAAGGAATACCCTCCTTTGAAAGAATTCATGAAGGCATGGGTCACACATTAACTAGATGAAATGAAAAAAAAATTCCTCATATGAAATATGAGGTGGTTGACAATAATTGGAGGAACTATGATTGGAAGTTCTTGGAAGGAAAAATGTGTGAAGAAAGAAGGGAAGAGATCGTGGAATATGAAACAATGAAAAATGCACTCAACATCCAAGGAATTAGAGATTTTACTATGATATCTCCATGAAATATATGAATACTCTGATGGAGTCCAAAAAAGAAGAAGACCCTTGACAATGTATATCTTTTGGAGATGTGTTAGCTTGTATGCAAGATGTTGATGAAAACAGGAAGATGTCATGATGAAAGACCATCAAAAAGGTAATTTTTATTTAATGTTCACTTCATATGATATCCTGATGGGATTATGCAAGACTGCCAAGGGAACAGTTGTGGATATCTTCCACCACTAATGATCATCTAGCAGGATGAAAGATCCTTTAGGAAACATGGCATGGAGAAGGAAACATGGCATAAAGGAAGGTCAGATGTGGACTAATGAATCACCTTTCAATAAGAGGAATGAGGACATGACCAACTCATGGAAGATAGTGATGGATGGTATGTGCCCTACGAAAAGGTCCCAAAAGATGTAGACTATATGACAAAGAAGAAATTCATGATACCAAAGTAGGGAGTTCTACAAGTAGATAGTTGTCCAATGATCTCCACCTAATGAGTTGTTTGAAGGAAGTCCCTGAACATGAGGGAGATTGGGTTCATTCCTTTTATAGGAATGGGTGCATTCCTTTTGTGGAATGGGTATGTCCTCCCTAGTTAAGAGGGAGATATAGACACATCATTATTGTTTTCACTTGGGAAGACAGAATGGAGGATTGGGCAAACGTCTGGCATCTGATACTCTTTGAGGATGAGTTAGGACATCCAAGATAAGAGTAGTAATAGAGGACCGATATTCTTTGAGGATTGGGAATCCAAGATAAGAATAGTCCTACTGGAACACACTCTAATAACTCGAGTGGAGTGTGTTTTGAGAGATACAATGATGAGGGTGCTTATACATCATTGGTATCGTCAAAGTTGTGTTATTGTTAGGTCCCTATATTACTAGTATATTCCCTTATTGTTGTAACCACCTTATGGTTATTATTGTACCCTTGTAACCCTCATATTGTTATTATTGTGCCCTTAAATTATTAATGTTAGGCTGGCTAGGATTACATTGTGGCCCCATGGACTCCTATATATAGAAAGGAGGTTTTGTAATTTGAATCTTTCAAGAATATTTAATTCATGTAATGTATTGAAGGTTGCCCCCTCGAAGTGGCTTATTTTTAAGGCGTTGATGTCTCTTTTCTTATATTTTTGGAGCTAGTTTCACAACATTTGGTATCAGAGCTTTGAGATTCTATGGTTTCACAGCTCCAAACAGGTCATCGTGGCATTTTCGCTATAACGTTTTTTCTACGAAGCTTCAGAATCTGAAATTTTTAGAGTGCAAAGCCGAACTCCTGAGGAACATTGTCACAAAATTTCAGAGCTTGGTTCGCAATATTTTCGGAGATATGATCTGTGGAAGTTAGGGCTTTTTGCAGGCTCCTGAATTTAACCTAAACAGGTCATCGCGGTATTTTCGCTATAATTTTTTTTCTACAAAGATTCAGAGGCTGAAATTTTTGGAGAGAAAAGCCGAAATCCCGAGGAACATCGTTGCAAAATTTAAGATCTTGGTTCGGAATTATTTAATAG
This sequence comes from Pinus albicaulis, assembly GCA_034641835.2. Classification (NCBI taxonomy): domain Eukaryota; kingdom Viridiplantae; phylum Streptophyta; class Pinopsida; order Pinales; family Pinaceae; genus Pinus; species Pinus albicaulis. The sequence continues at coordinate 163,603,173 of CM076569.1, read as the reverse complement.
ATATGATCTTTGGAAGTTAGGTATTTTTTAGGCTCCCGAATTTCATCTCAAAGAGGTTATCGTGGGAAAATATTCATATCTCTCTCTTTGAGCATCGGATTGGAATCCTGTAAAAAGTGGTCGCAAGTACACAGACTGTAGTTTCTTTTCTATGAATTTTAGAGCCAAAGGAGGAAACAGGAAGACATGGAAAGTCATACAAGTTCGCTCTACTGAACTAGTCCATTATTGGGTCATTGTGGGATATTCGACATATCTTTGTCTTGAAGAAACCAAATCAGGTCAGACCTGTGACATTTGAAATAAGATTCAGAGGGCTACTACAAGGCTGAATTTTAGATATTGAGGATCTGCAGTTATACAAATAATTCAATTTCAATATAGAGCTCCTCAAAAGCAAGTAAAAGGTGTGTATTTTTTTTTCCCGAATTGCATAAGTCTTGTTTCAAGAATCAAGTTGAATTGATTCCAAGGGCATATTGTAGAGTATATATCAGTATTGGATTCTAAAATGGCCCCTAAAAAGAATTCAACATCCATTAAGCCTTTAGAAGGCTCTACTATGACTCATGAAGAGGAAGAATGGCAACATGACATATCAAAATTACAAGAGCAAGTGCAATAAATTTCGCTCTCGCAAAGAGCAACAGAAAATGACATGGAAGTTTTGAAGAAAGGCGTGGAAACTAAGATGGATGGTTTGAAGAAATGCATGGAATCTAAGATGGATGGTTTGAAGAATGGCATGGAATCTAAGATAGATGGCATGGAATATAAGATAGATGGCATGGAAGCTGGCATGGAATCTAAGATGGATGACATGGAAGCTAAGATCGATGAGAAAATGGAAAACATGAAGAATGATCTAAAAGCAGACATGGAGGGTTTGACAAATTTGATACAAGAAATGTTTCCTAATGGTGAGAAGATAGTAGAGGAAACTCATGATGAGAACAAAATAAATGTTAATCGTGATTTCATAAAATCTAATATTGGCGGGAAGAACCACCATATTCAAAAAATGGATATGAGGAAATTTGATGGAAAGGATCCTGTAACATGGATACTACACTCGGTATACAAAGCGACAAGTTGTGCGCTGGCGAACGCGTTGCTGCCTGCGCATCTTGATCCGGGCCGCGTTCTTGCTAGGGCTTGCGCCCATGGAGGGGCTGGGCTCTCCCCAGGGGCCTCGTCCCCCTCCCCCGCCCTCTTCTGCTGAGGCTTTCGATCGCTTATTGGCAAGGCTTCCTAAGAAGAAGAATGTTGAAGCTGCGAAATTTGTTAAGAAAATTGATGAAATACCTGAGATCTCTCTTCCAGCAGAGACTCCGATTTAGGTTGCTTTATCACTGGCTGAACGAGCCCTCATAGGCCAGTTTACAGGGCTTTGGCCATCCCCCAAAACCACTGAGAGCTGGGTCAACAGAAACTGGGCGCCTCTGATCAAAGAAAGTGTTACTTCTTATTTTTTGGGGAGAGGTTACTTTCTCTTCGAGTTCACTTCAAAAGATGACAAAGATCTGATCTTCCAGAACGGCCCCTACTTCATGGGCCCCCAGGGTTTGTATCTAAACAAGTGGACTCCAGACTTCGACCCTGCTGTGGATGTGCCCAAAGCAGTCTTGATGTGGGTTAGACTCCCAAATCTGCCAGTTCACTGCTGGAATTGGGATTCTCTGATGCATATTGGAAATGCCCTTGGGAAGTTCATCGATCGAGCAAACAACAAGGACCAGTATGACTGCGCCAGGATCTGCGTGGAAGTATATCTGGAGGTTGGGCTACCAGAGGCCATCAAAATCAAAGTCGGAAGCTGGACGCATGTGCAGAAACTAGACTATGAGCAGTTGCCCTTCAAATGCCGGAAATGCCATGTCTATGGCCACTTCTCCAGAGGCTGTCCATCCAACAATGAGGCTGTGCAAGGGAAGGAGGACGGATGGAATCAAGTCAAGCGCTCCAAAACCTCCCATAAGGCTCAAAAGCCGGGAGGACCTAGTGGCAAAGGTCCCCAACAGGCCTCTTCCCAGTAGATCCCGTCTAAGTCCGCTTCTGAAAACAAGTTTGAACTCCTAAGCTCGCACCAAGAGGACACCCAGGAGGTGGATGTTCAAAAGACAGCATCCCCGGTCAAAGGGACTCCCTCTATGTCCTCCAAAGACGCAAGTGCTGCAGAAAGCTCAAAAGGAATACCTGTTGAAGACGAGGAAGAGGTCCAGGAGTCGGAAGATTCGGAGGAGGAAGGAGAAATAGGCGACTCTCAGGCCTCTGTTAGGAGATCCACAAGAGGTCGCAAAACAGATCGGGAGAAAAGAGAGCAGGAAACGTACAAGGACAAATTACAGGGCAGCCAACCAACTCTGGAAAAGTTGCTTGCCTCAAAGTCAAGGATGTTGAAAAATCAGACCCATGGCTCCAAGGGGGCCCACCAGAAACATAAATAATGAATGTCATCTCCTGGAATTGTAGAGGTATGGGGAGTAAAGTCAAGGAAGAAGCCATGAGAAGCTTAATAAGAACAGAAACTCCAGACATACTTCTCGTCCAGGAGACTAAGTTGGAAGACGCAGTCTTCCTGCAAGCATGCAAGAAATTTTGGTTCAAAAGTGAAGCAAGAGCAATCTCTGCCCGGGGCGCTTCAGGAGGGATTGGCACTCTATGGAACCCTAACAAATTTGTAGTCACCTTTGAGGCTAGAAATACTCACTGGTTGCTACTGAAAATGCAAAATCTGGATACCAAGGAAATCCTTTGCCTCTTCAATGTATATTCTCCAGTCAATGTTGGGGAAAAAAAGGAATGTTGGGATACTATAAGGCAACAAGCAGACCTGACAAATTTGGAAAATATAATTATTGCTGGAGATCTTAATCTCACGCTCCACTCGTCTGAAAAAAGAGGTGGCAGCGCTGTTCGTGATCCGGCAAGGGAATGGGCAGAAGATCTTCTGCAGGACTGGGACTTGCTAGATATCAAACCCTCTTCCGGTAAGTTCTCTTGGTCTAACAAAAGAGTGGGCCCTGGTCATATCGTTGCCAGATTAGATAGATTTTTCATTCAAAGCTCCTTTTTGTTACTAGGTTTAGAACCCAGAATGCATATCCTTGCTAACAGCGTCTCGGACCATAAGCCTATAAAGCTCGAACTCTTGGCCCATCTAGACCTGGGTCCTATTCCATTCCGTTTTAGTCCTCTCTGGGTCAAGGAATCAAACTTCATGCAAATAGTCAATGATTGTTGGAGTCAGCCTGTCAATGGTTCTCCCTTCTATATCTGGGAGGAAAAACTCAGAAGGTTAAAGGGTGATCTAAAAATATGGGCAAAAACCCTGTCCAACCCGGCTACAGAAAGAAAAGCCATCAAAGTCTCTCTCGCCTCTCATCAATCTCATATGGAGCACGTTATTGTCACAGAGGAGATTTTAGACCAAGAGGCTCATTTGCAACAACACTATCATAAGGCCTGTCTAGCTGAAGAAGAATACTGGAGATTAAAATCTCGAAATATCTGGCTCAAAGCAGGGGAAAGGAACTTTGCCTTTTTCCACAAACAAACCCAAGTCAGGAAAAGCTTCAACACTATTTCTGAGATTAAGGAGGATAACGTCACCTTCAAGGATTTTGAAGACATTAAAAAATCAGCTTTCTCTCACTTTCAAAACTTGTATAGTGAGGATAAGGACTCGGACCAATACTCAGATCTGCTTGACATCATTCCTTCTGCAATTTCTCCTCATATGAATGAGATCCTTGAGGCCAAAGTCACCAAAGACGAAGTCAAAAAGGCCCTCTTTGATATGGATCCGGATAAGGCCCCCGGGCCGGATGGCTTTTCCGCCAGGTTCCTTCAAGTTTGTTGGCCGATTGTTGAAAAGGATCTGTTCAAAATGGTTCAGAAGTCTCAAAATGCTCAGAAAATAGGAGGTAGCACAAACTCCACTTTCCTAGCCCTAATACCAAAGGAAAAAGGTGCCAACAACTTCAGCAGATTCCGCCCGATTTCCTTATGCAATAATGGGTACAAGATTATCACTAAAGTTATTGCAAATAGACTGAAGCTCATTCTTCCCAAAATAATTCCGGAGAACCAAGGAGGCTTCATTCAAGGAAGGCAAATCGTGGACAACTTCACCCTTGTTCAAGAAGCAATCCACTCAAGTCTTCTTCGAAAAGAACAAGGTATGGTGATTAAACTTGATTTAGCAAATGCTTTTGATCGTGTAAATCATAGCTTTCTTTTAAAAGTAATGAGCAAATTTGGCTTTGGAGCAAATTTCATCAAATGGATCCGGGCATGCATCTCGGAGCCATGGATCGCTCCTCTTGTAAATGGAAGAGCCACTGATTTCTTCAAAGCTTCACAAGGGCTAAGGCAGGGGTGTCCTCTTTCCCCTCTACTTTTTGTCATCCAAGCCTCTGTCCTCAGCTACCTGTTAGACAAAAAGATGCAAGATCAAGATATCAACGGACTGTGTATTGCTAGAGGGGTAAAAAATATAAACCACGCCCTATTCGCGGACGACACTCTATTTTTGGGAGCTGCCTCTCTCTCCTCCGCCTCTAAATTTAAAGCAGTTTTGGATGATTTCAGTGAAGTCTCTGGCAGCATTGTAAATAAGAACAAATGTCATATCTACAGCTGGAACACCTCGCCCAGATTGCTCTCCGCTATTTCTAGATGTTTGGGTTTTGCTGCCTCCTCCAATTGGATCTCCTTTAAATATTTAGGCCTTCCTATTTTTCATAAGAAATCTACAAGCAAAGACTGGCTCCCTCAGCTGGAAAAATTCAAGTCTAGGATCCAAGCCTGGGGCTTCTCCTGGCTCAACACTGCTGGCAAATCTGTCCTTATTAAATCTGTGCTCTCCAGTCTTCCCCTATTTCAATTCGCTGTGCTTCTCGCTCCGGCAGGTATTTAAAAAAAAATGGAAGAATTCATGCGGAGGTTTTTTTGGAAGGGAGGTAAACAGAATGAAAACAAGATTCCCCTTATCAGCTGGGAAACCATCTCCAAGCCTCTGAGGGAGGGTGGTTTGAATTTCAAAAATCTCTGTCAGCAAAACGTGGCTATGGCAGCCAAGATTATTTGGAGGATCATTGCGTCCAAGCCTGGTTGGGCCCAATTGGCTCTCTGGAAAAAGTATTTCAGAGGTCCTCGTTCCTCCTGTTTAGACAATTTAATCCATTTGCCTCATTCGTCTTTTCTCAAACTGTATGTTAAAGCTGCTCCCTTAATCAATGCGCACTCCTATTGGATTCTAGGAAATGGAAAAAAGATCAATATTTGGGCTGATAAAATTATGAATAAGGACCCAATTGAAGATAGAGCCTCCATTAGAGCGATGCGTTGTTGGATGGATAGAGAGGGGATGTGTTCGTTGTGGGATATTTCTCTTTGGAAAGACTCTGCCTGGGCAGGGTGGAAACGAATTGAGGTGCCGGCTCACCTGACACTCGAATGGTCCACGCTGCTGGACCTCCTCCATGGCTTGGCACCCACATGCATGAGGAAAAAAGATGTGAAAGGCTGGGGGCCGAATGCCAAAGGTTACACTGTCTCCATGGGATACGACAAGCTGAAAGAGAGGCCTTACGTCTCCCCTGACCCTGCACCTTGGCAGGGGGTCTGGCGTTTCCCTTCTTGGCCCAAAGTCGACTTCTTTGCTTGGCTCCTCTACCATGGCAAGATCCTTACATATGACCTCTTGCAGAGAAAAGGGTTCTATGGTCCCTCCATCTGCTCGCTGTGCAATGAAAATGTAGAGACTGCTGCCCATCTAGTCCTCGAATGCAAGTTCTCTAAGCAGATCTGGTCCTCCTTCATTCACAATTTGGATCCCAAATTTTTGCTACCTCGTTCCACTGCTGATCTTTTTTCCAATTGGGCAATCAGATATCCTGGCCCCCCTTCTAAAAATCAGCTTATTAAATCTACATGGGCTGTCCTTCCAAAGGTTATTTGTTGGCAGATCTGGCTAGAACGAAACAGAAGAATCTTCAGAAATATTAAACAGAATCACAAGGTCTTAGAAATCAAGATTAAATGTCATCTAAAGGAGTGCTTGACTGATATAAAAGATGATTCCAATCTCAGCCAACAAGACATTGCTTGGGGATCTTCCCTTGACTTGCAATTTCAACCAGCAGTTAGAAACGTCCCTCCTCTCAAAGACTGGCAAATAAGGAAATCCGAAACTGACCTTCAAGAATGACTCAATTCACATTCAAGGCACTCTCTCTTTTTTGATGGGGCAGCAAAGGGCAATATGGGCAAAGCTGGTGCTGGAGGTGTTGTTGTAAGTCCAATTGGGGAAAAAATTCATACCTTTGCTTGGGGGCTTGGATTCTCATCCAGCGTTCAAGCTGAAGCTTTGGCCCTCTACCAAGGCCTCAAGATCCTCAAAGATTTAAATATAAGTGAAGCAAATGTCATAGGGGATACCCAGATCATTATAAATTCAATGGTTTCCAACTCCCCAGCCTCGGATCTCAAGCTAGCAAGGCTGATATCCAGAATTAAGGGTATGGGAAACGCTTTTCAGAAGTTGAATTACTACCATGTGCTGAGAACTCATAATAAACAGGCGGACATCGAAGCCAATAAAGCTACCCTCCTCTCTGCCGGGGTCAAGTTGAAAGACGAAGAAGAATCTTGGGAACCTATCCCATAAGCTGTCCGTTGTCATGTTTTATTGTTGGCTCTTAAATAAATTTGTTTGTATCTTTAAGTTAGGGAAAATCTCTGAAATAGAATTTTTAGATAGTCTGTCATGGAAGAAATTTGCAAGCTTTGGCTGCATTTTCAATATTAGCAGTGAGATGCATCAGGATTTAGACATCCTCAATGTAATCAGATTTCTGGCATTCAGGCCAAGATGAATATTAATACCACATAACCGTTTTTGTCAAAAAAAAAAACATGGATACTACAGATGGAGCAATATGTTGATCTCCATAATGTGAAAAACACACAAAAGGTATGCATTTAAACTTTACATTTAGAACAAAATACATTTGTATGATATCAATGGCTTTGCTCCCGTAAACAAATTATCACTTGGTCAATTTTTACAGAGGAAATGATAGCACATTATGAGGATAAAAAGAGCGACACCTTCTTTAGCCAATTGATAAATCTCAAACAAAATGGTTTAGTGGGCGAGCACACTGAGGACTTACAAAACTTGAATATAAGGGTAACTGATATTCCAGAGGAACACGGGATTGATCTCTTCATAGGTACTTTAAAGGATAACATCCAACATGACGTTCGCGTTTTGGAACCTGATTCATTGGAGAAGGCATTCAGGTTGGCAAGAAAAATTGAATGTAAAATTATGGCAACAAGGAAGCCTACCACTCACTTCTATAAAGAGGGAAGTGTTGCTACTCCTAGATTTCCACAACCTACAAGGTTGACACCACAACAATTGGAAGAAAAAGAGAAAAAGGGCTTTGCTACAGTTGTGATAGAAAATACACTAAAGGTCATAAGTGTGCTGAGAAGAAATTATTTTACATAGATTGTGAAGAGGAAGAAGAAAATGAACAAGAAGAAGATATACACCAAGAACCAGCCCTAGAAGAGGAAGAAATGAATCCGACCATATCGTGTAATGCACTGGCAGGAATTACCACTCCTCAAACTCTCAAGATAGAAGGACATATCAAGAAGAAAAAGATAATAGTGTTGATTGATTCAGGTAGCACCCATAATTTTATTCATTGTAAGGTAGCCAAGGAATTGAATTGTTTCCTATACCCAGCACCAGAATGTCAAGTGATGGTTGCAAATGGAGGAACTATAAATTGCTCTAGAAAATGCCATAATATCAAGCTAACCATGGGGGAATATCTATTGACTAGTCCAATGCTTGCCATTCCTATGGGAGGTGCTGATGTTGTACTAGGAGTACAATGGTTACAATCTTTGGGGACGGTAGCTTTTAATTTTCAAGAACTTTTCTTGAAATTTTTTTCAGAAGGAAAGGAAGTCGAATTACGCGGTATTGAAGGGAAGCCGGGAAGGATAATAAGCTCTAATGTCATGACAAAGCTTCTAAAGAAAGAACAACGAGGCGTAATTGCACAATTATGCTCACTAGAAGTTCCGACATCAAAATCATCTATTTCTGCAGATCTCCAACAAGTCTTGGACAATCACTCCAAGGTGTTTGAAACTCCCAAAGGACTCCCACCTATTCGTGATCATGATCATGCTATTCATTTGATTCCAGGAAGTGTTCCTCCAAACATCAGGCCTTATAGATATCCTTATGTCCAAAAGAGCGAAATTGAACGTATGATTGCCGAAATGTTAGAGGCGGGTATAATTCAACCTAGTCAAAGTTCTTTCTCTGCTCCTGTAGTATTGGTACACAAGAAGGATGGATCATGGTGGATGTGTCCAGATTATAGGGAGCTCAATAAGCTCACCATTAAAGATAAATTTCCCATTCCTGTGATTGATGAATTATTGGATGAATTACATGGAGCAATTTATTTTACTAAGTTGGATCTTCGTTCAGGATATCATCAAATTAGAATGAAGACTGAAGATATTCCAAAAACAACATTTCGAACTCATGAGGGTCATTATGAATTTTTGGTCATGCCTTTTGGCCTTACCAATGCACATTCTACATTTCAAGGGTTGATGAATTCCATTTTCAAACCCTTCCTTAGAAAATTTGTGCTAGTATTTTTTATGATATACTAATCTACAGCAGGTCTTGGAAGGATTATGGTCAACATGTTGACAGGGTGCTCAAACTATTGCAAGAGAAACAATTATATGCAAAACCATCCAAATGTTTCTTTGGAGTACAAGAGGTGGAATATATGGGTCATATTGTATCTCATGAGGGTGTTAAGGTAGACCCTAACAAAATTAAAGCCATTAAGGAATGGAAAGTCCCCACCACAATAAAGCAGTTAAGAGGATTTCTCGGGTTAACAGGGCATTATCAAAAGTTTGTTAAGAATTATGGGAGAATATCAGCACCTCTAACAACATTATTGAAGAAATATGGATTTTCATGGACTCCTGAAGCAACTAAGGCCTTTGAACATCTTAAAGAGGCAATTTGCCTAGCACCAGTCTTAGCTGCGTCAGACTTCACAAAAACCTTTATTGTGGAATGTGATGCCTCAGGAAATGGAATTGGTGTTGTTTTAATGCAAGAAGGAAGACCCATTGCTTTTGAAAGTCGTCCAATCAAAGGAAAGTATTTACAAAAACCTATTTATGAGAAGGAAATGTTAGCAATACTTCATGCACTAAAGAAATGGAGAACTTACCTAATGGGAAGACACTTCAAGGTAAAAATTGATCATGATAGTCTTAAACACCTTTTGGAACAAAAACTATCTTCAGAAGAGCAACAAAAATGGGTCACAAAGATGTTGGGTTATGACTTTGAAATTATCTACAAAAAGGGGAAGCTAAATGTTGTTGCAGATGCACTCTCAATAAAGAATGAAGAGGTGGAAGCATTTCTTTGTGCCATTTCTATTATCCAACCAGTTTGGATAATCGAAGCAAGAGATGAATGGAAGAAGGACGAAGAAGTGCGGACACTGATTCAAAAGTTGTAGCAAGATCCTAGTACATCTAATACATTTAGTTGGAAAAATGATTCCTTATGATACAAAGATCACTTATATCTTTGTAAGAATTCCAAACTAAAACAAAATATTCTCTTGCACACTTATCCTTTATGAGGACACTCAGGATTTTTAAAAACTTACCACAGGGTGAAGAAAGAATTTTTTTGGGATGGTCTTAAATCTGATATTCAAAATTTTGTGGCGGAATGTTTGGTTTGCCAGCAGAATAAAGTTGAGACAATTAAAAACTCGGGTATTCTACAACCTTTGTCCATTCCAAGTCAACGTTGGGAGGAGATTTCAATGGATTTTATCACAGGTTTACCTAAGTCCGAAGGAAAGAGTGTCATCATGGTGGTAGTTGATAGACTTACCAAGTATGCTCACTTTTGTGCATTATCTCATCCATTTAAAGCAAGTACAGTTGCTACTACATTTATGGACAGAATTCAAAACCTACATGGAAGCCCAAGGGTTATTGTGAGCGACAGAGATCCCATTTTTACTTGAAATTTTTGGACGGAGTTATTTTCTTGTTTGGGTACTCAATTAGCTCATAGCTCTTCTTATCATCCTCAATCTGATGGTCAAACTGAGATAGTAAATAAATTTTTGGAAGGATATCTTCGTTGTTTTGTATCTGATAAACAAACACAATGGGTCAAGTGGTTACCTCTTGCTGAATGGTGGTATAACACTTCCTTCCATACTGCAGCAAAAATGACCCCATTTATGGCACTTTATGGATATCATCCACCATCCATCATATCATCTTTAAGAGAAAATTCGAAGGTTCAAGCAGTGGAAGATCACATCGAGCATCAACAAGAAGTTCTCCAACTCTTAAAGGACAACCTGAATTTGGCACAAAATCGAATGAAACAACAGGCAGATCAACATCGCAGTGAGAGAAGTTTTGATGTAGGAGATTGGGTATTTTACGGCTACAACCATACAAACAAATGTCCCTCAAGCAAGCTAAGAAGGATAATAAATTATCGCCAAAGTACTATGGTCCTTACAAGGTGTTGCAAAAGATTGGTACTATGCCATACAAATTGGAGCTTCCTGCTTCTTCGCGAGTACATCCAGTTTTCCATGTTTCATGCTTAAAGAAGGTTATAGGTGAAAATATTCCAGTTCAAACAGTATTGCCAGAACTTGATGGGGAAGGGAAAATCATATTGGAACCTGAAGCAGTCATGGAAAAAAGAACTCAACAACTACGGAATCGATCAATTTCAGAGTATCTCATCAAGTGGAAGAACTTACCCACTGAAGATTCTACATGGGAGGATGAGAATTTTATACAGAAGCACCCAGAGATACTCAACCATTGAGGACAACACTTTTTTGAAGGAGAGGGGCATGTTAGGTCCCTATATTACTAGTATAGTCCCTTATTGTCGTAACTCCCTTATGGTTATTATTGTACCCTTGTAACCCCCATATTGTTATTATTGTGCCCTTAAATTATTAATGTTAGGTCGGCTAGGATTGCATTGTGGCCCCACTAGGATTAAATTGTGGCCCCATGGACTCCTATATATAGAAAGGAGGTTTTGTAATTTTAATCATCCAAGAATATTTCATTCATGTAATGTATTGGAGGTTGCCCCCTCAAAGTGGCTTATTTCTAAGGCGTTGATATCTCTTTTCTTCTATTTTTGGAGCTGGTTTCACAACAGTTATGATCTTGTGGAGAGATATAGTTGTTATTCAAGGCCTTGTTATGTAACAATAGTGGTTGATATTATTATAAACATATGAGTTACCAATTCGACTCTTCTTATGAGAATTATTCAGATTGAGAATGGTCAAGTATCATTATGAATGCCTCCCTAGTTAAGAGGGAGTGTCGATGTGTAATTGTGATTTTATGTAATTTATAAAGAAAAATAAAACTATTTTTGTAATTATTGTCTCATGGGTTTTTTTATACGAAATCTACAACTGTGGACAAAAGTGTATTCCCTAGACCCCAGGAGCGTTGGTTAAGAATAGGGGAGTTCTCACAAAATTTTTGCAATTGAGACTCAATGAAAGATCTTCATAGGTTTGTTCTTGACTAAAGATGATAGTGAAGGTCTGAAGAAGAGGTGAAACAAAGACTAAGGAAAAAGAAACGACCAAAGAAATATATCGATCCCTAGTATGGTCGCCAATTTCTTATACAGAATCTACGGCTGCAGACAAAAGTCTCTTCCCTAGATTGGGTGGCTTAGTCTAGAACAACATAAGGAAAGAGTAGCTATTATTTCCTTAAAGTAAATAGATAATAGAATGAAGCCTACCTATAATCCAACGTATGCCTCACTCATTTCTTGGCTTGAATGCTCCAATCCTAACTCCCATTCCAGAATTAGAACCTGCACAATCAGACAACACAAGCCAATCATCTATGTAGCATCATTTAAATACTTCATTCAATGGATCAACATGGCATCAAAATACATGAAATCATAACATCACATATAGGGAAGCAAATAACTCTTTTCATTAATATAAATGGAAGGCAACCATAAATAGATGTCAATCTTGTAGAAGAGCTCCTCCAGGCTGACTTGGTCCTTCTTTGTCACAAAGTGCACCTCTAATCACCCTAACGCATGGGATGTTAACTCTTTACAATAACGAGATTAGGGCATAATTCTATCTCCAAAATCCAACAACTAGCTTGTGGACGACCACAAATATATAAGTGAGGGGAGTAAGTTGGGAGTTCTTATCCAATTACCAATCTACGGCTTTAGATCCATCTTTGATGGGAGGATGGGATCAAAGGATAAGGGATGGAAACTCCAAGATAGGATAGGATATGAATGTCTTATCTGAGGTAAATGGTTGTAACAAATTCTGGAAGCTTCTGGAAGAAGAGGCTTCCAGAATTTCTCTCTTTTTACCGAATTTCTAGAACTAACCTCTAGGTGATCAACGCATGCCACAGTGGAGAAACCTTTAGGTTAAGGTTGTCCAGTAGGAGGCTAGAGAGCATTGGTAATGACTGAAAAAAAGGTGTTTTATGGCATAAAATTTGGAATATGGGAGTGCCATGGATACGGATTTGTGCCATGATGATGTCAAGGGGTCAGAGGATGTTGATTGATCCAATTTTTAGGCTGACTGACTAGATGTGACAAAATGACCTATAACAGGTTTCATGAGCAAGGAATTTTATTTTTAGTTAAGGCTCCCATTGTGAGCTCTTAGGATTGGTCATAAAGTCAAATTGAGTCAATGTCATGTGTGAAGGACCCTTCTTGGGCATGATACATATGTATGTAAGCAATTGAAAGATTCAAAAGACCCTCCAAGACCAAACTCAAGCATCTATGGCAATTAAACCTTAAATTGAAGTAAGAATCCTACACCAAATGACATGTCTACCTATAACTTAGTCAGGTCAGCTTATTTCTCATGGGAAAACCACTATGTATAGGAAACTCGACCTTCAATTGTGGAGCGGATTTTTGGTCAAGCAATCTGAAGTAAGAAGAATTACGAAAAGGTAAAGTAAGATAGCCTTATACCCAGCGAGAAGAAGGAAGGTGTTGACGAGTAAAAGTGACTTGCCAACAGTAAGGGGATCTCCCCGGTATAAAATACAAACTAGATTCTATACTATTTGTGGTAGGGATCCCATCCGGTATGTGGGCCCGGTTGCCATTATGTTGGTAAGAGATATGCCTTTTCTCAGATGGAGATGGGATTCACAATTATGGGAATGTATGGCTACTGAACGAGACAAAGTCAGTAGTTGATGGGTACCCTGAAAAACGAAACACCATGAATAGAAAAGAAAAATTTTAAGCATGGAACTCAAGAAAATCATTGTTAGCAAAACTTAATTAGGCCCATACTGATGCAAAGACCCACTTGAACATACGATAAATAGTTCACTATGATCAAGTGTCCCTCAATCATCTAACACATTTCAGAAGAGTTTTAAGTATATATCAACAAACTAGGTCATTAACATATCCCTACATTAAACCATCATACATCATCCACATATCAAAGGGAGCTCAAATACATAAACAATGCATGAAAAAAAATATGCACCAATCAGTTACAGGAAGTATCATTCATTCAAAAGGATTATATTCATGGCGTCAATACAAAAAAGGCTCCATCAGATCCAATAGTGAGATCATTCCTTTGTGTTCATTCCCGGAACATAAATTCAATACTATATAATTATCTCTCTCTCTCTCTCCAGGGGTCCAAAAAAGTTCCTTTACAATATCTCCCAAGGGAGTACATATAGAGCAAAAATGACTTTTGGGCTACCCTGTCCCTTCGTCTCCCTGACTGTTGGGATGACCTGCGACTTGGGAGCACCTGCGACTTGCGACCTGGGTTGGGTGGCAACCTGTGACCTGGAGGCACCTACGACCTGGATGTATCTGTGACTTTCCATCCAGTTAATTTCAAGGGAGCAACTTAGTGATAGAGAAGGCTAGAGTTTCCACCTACTGCTGCTCCTTGAGATAGGCCTGTCAGGCTTGATATACACCAGCTATAAGGGTGATTTGAGGCATGTCTTCCCTGAGCCTTTGCAAGCATTCAAGAGCATCTAGGACCAGCATATGCTTCACTGAATTCATATTATTAGATAGTGAAGCCAACTTGGTGTAGATTTTGACCAGCTCAACGACATATTGTATGATGTTTTCCTTGGTAACTGGGAGGTCCTTTGAGCTAGTTGCTTGTCTGATCAAATCCAGAAATGACTGGATGTATTGCAATACCTCTTCTTGAATATTTTTTTGGGTCGGTGTACCCATGGAGGGTATGTGATGCAATTCTGCCAACGATTCAATACTGCTGATGAGATGCTCGTATGCGGTCATTACCTTGTCTACATCCTTCGCAAGCCTATCTCGGGATTGCAACTTCATCCACATCTGTACCTTGTCATTTTGGGTGCATATCCAATCCCTCTTTCGCATAGTGGCAGGGGCCTGCATGTACTTCTCAGACCATTCCAATATATTGTCAAGTGTTGTGGAGGCCTCCTTTAGCTGGGCAGACTTCTTTCCCCTTTCCTCCTGGACCCCTGCCAAGGGAGCAATTGTTTGCCTCAGCCTCATCATCTCTTCATAGACTTGTGCCATGGTCCTGCTCATGATGTCCAGGTCTCCTTGAATGTCATCTTGCAGTCTGCCGGCTTGGGTGAGTGTGAGCTGCAGCGTTTGATTTTCGGTTTCCAAGACTTTCTTTTCCTCTTATGCTTGAGTGGCCCTCTGCTCAGCTATACGGAGCCTATTTTGTAGCTGTAGGATCTCTCTGCTCATTCTATTGATGTTCTCTTCTGTAGCAGCTACGAAAGCGGTCTCGATAGACACTATCATTATGGGATTTGTCTTGGTGTCCAAGACTATGTCCTTTTCAGTAGTAATTGCTAGAGGTTCGGCCAGGTTCTCGGCAAGACATTTTCTCCTCTCCTGCCTGGTATTGTGAGTGTACTAATCATAAAATATCCTTGTCAAATCTAGTACATCGTCCTCATGTTCTCCTAAGAGACCCAACTCGGAGAAAGGTAAGTGTCCGCCTGTCACAGGATTCACCAAGGGTATATCGATTGGTAGCATATATGCTCGTTTCCCAAGTTGTAAAGGTTGTGACTGACCTGCCTCTACTTCCTTGGATACCTCTTCCTGCTGCTTCTGGGCTTCTTCTTCCTTTCTTCTCTTTTCTACATCTTATTTGTCTTGTTCCTGTTTCATCTTGCCCTCTGCTTCCCTTTTCTTTTGTTCTTATTCTTTAGACTTTGCTTCTTATTCCTTCTTCCTGCATGCCTCCTATGCTTGCTTATTTTTTTGTTCCTCTTTCTGCTACTTTTTCTGTTGTTCTTCCTCCTGTTGTTTCTTTTGTTTTTCTTCTTCCTGTTGCCTTCGAATCTCTTCTGCTTGTTTTTGTGCCAAAGCATCTTGGGTCCTCTTAAGTTCTTCTTCCCTTTGTTTTTTCTTGGCATTTCGTTGTTCCAGAGTTTCTTTCTCTCCTTATTCTTGTGGATTCTCGGGAGGCTTATTGCTTGAGGTGTTTTTGGGTTTCATGGGGTGAGAAGTAGAAGCTCCTCCTATCGGTGTTTTCGCTTCATGGTGGAAGCTCTATCCTGCAAGGACATATCATCCTGAGACTGATCCCCTTGGTTTCCATCTAATTCAAATTATTATTCAGGGGCTACTTCCCTGAATGTATTATACCAGTTTATTACTTCATACTCCAATGATGTCTCTATGTGCTAATAGGTCCAGTTAAACTTACCCCGCAGTTTGCAGGGACGATAATTTCTAGGTCATGGGACCGGAAATCAAAGCTTACAAAATGAAAACCCCTTATGTGTTCGACTTCCACCTCAACTTCCTTGAAATCCTTGATTGTGTAGGCACCAATGGTGAGTGGGAGGGTATTCCATGGTTTCTTCTTGCCTTTACTCAGTGTTTTATAGAAACCTCTCATCATCTGGTAGCAGACTTCTTGTAGTAGCAGCTTATCAGTGATGAATTTGGGCAATGAATAGGGCTACTTGAAAGATCCAAAAACCCTAATGAGGGTGCCTTCTCGGATGGGAAAACAGTGGGCTACCTTGATGACAGTCTCCATGGCTCTTCTAGACATGCAACGTGGATCTTCCGCGAAGATATGACAGTATAGCGCGATGATAAAATTTTATGAGATCAAATCAATATCTTGCTTATACCTGGAATCCCAGAAAATATTCAAATCCTTATGAATCGGGCCTCTGGTCGCTGCATCCCAGTTATGCGACCAATTATCAAAATTACATCACGAGCAAACTACATCTAACAGGTAGGAAGCCATGTAGAACTCCGATGCTAACCGTTATTCTGGTACCTGTACCGCTGATATGTTTGCCCTATAGGCCTAGTTGAAGCAAGTGTCGTAGGTGGAGACTGCGTACATTAGAGGAACCGATGCCCCATTGAAGGTAGTAGCATCCACCCTTACATATATTCGGCACATCATAGCTGCGACAAGCCTATAAAATTTTCTTAGGCCCTCGATCTTGTATTCTTGATCCTTCTTCCCCTTAAAATTCTCGGGCTCTTCCCACCAGTTCCTTAGGGTATCTTGTAGTGGCACGCCATGTGTCACTATCCATCGGGCGTTAAAGGATTCTTCTTTGCTAGATAGTGAGTAGTACACTTCGACGTCCCCCGGGGAAAGGTCGGCGAAGGCTATTTCGACGGAGTCTCGTATCACCCAATATTTCGAATCTACATTTTGGAGGATCCATTTTTTGGGTGTGGATCCTGATTATCTTCTTTATTTAGATGTATCACATTTTTGGACCCCTGTTCTTAATGGGGCGGCAACGCCGCCCATCATTGAATGCTATCTGGCGGGTTCAGGCGGGGCGACTCCAACAAATGTAAAATTGCCTTGCAAAATATTGCAATTTTTATTCAATCTAGGATGTTCATTAGGCGGATGATCTAACGGTAGATGTTATGTTTAATTTAGGGTTTTTTCCCTAGAAGGAAACCCCTCTTTTTGTATGAGGGTATTTTATTGTGGTTGTGTGTTGTATGAGTATTATGACCGAGAACCAGAAAGGGATACTATGAGGGAGAACATAGGATATTACAACGGATCTACTGTAGGTTGTGTCTCTTCATTTTGGTGGATAATAAAAAGAAAGGATTGGTTGTTCGGGGTGGACATAGCCTAAATTGGATGAACCACGTATATTTGTGTCTCTCTTGTTTTATATGTTTTTTGTGTTTGTGTTTCCGCATATTTTATGTGTTCCATCGCTCTGTAATATATAATTTTCTAACACCATTCTATGACTTCCGCACATGGGAATATTGGAGGGTGAGCCGCCACGTAGTGCAATTTGGACCTATTCACCTATATGTATACCTAGCGGTCTAGTAGGTCCTCTGGGAATTCCTGCTTCCTGAATTCCTGGTACAGTTCATACTAAGACAACTTAGTATTCTTTCCAAAGACGTGGGTTGTGTCTCTATAGATAGGAGCCAGCGTTGGAGGTACGCCACCCTCTAGTGGATCACTTTCTGGGCTCTTGTGCCGTCTGTGAACTGTTGGAGGCCCCATGTCGCTTGAGGCCGAGGAGATATATACTCACTCGAGATCAGATTCAATGTCACCTGACATGTTCAAGAAACAATCCCACGACAAGAGATATGGCATGGAGGCGACAATATGATAGGGAAAATCACTTGTATAAACCAACTAGTGTCATGGTCGGTTCAGGATGTTGAGTGACCAACAGGATAGATCGCACCGAGGAGTTTAAGTTCATTGTGACCTGTAATGGTCGAAAAGGCTTCAAAGCGCAGGGGATGTGACTTGGCGACCTAGTTGCAGGGTCATTGAGTCGCATCTGCATGGAAGAACTAGACTTTGCGACTTGGCGACCAGGTTGCAAAGTCACAAATTCGTGAGGTCACGAGGTCACATTAGGGATTTTCTGGGCGAAACGGGTCGACGCGACCTTTATGAAACATGGAGAAAAACAAGGAAAGAGGGGGGAAATCAAGGTTGAGGAGGTCACAGGAGGTTTGGGAATGGATGCAGAAGGTAACAGAGGGAAGTCAAGAGGGCCAGGGTTACTTTGGGCATGATGGGATGAGAAGGGGAGAAAAAGGAGCTTCAGAAGGAAAGATAGACTAAGGAGTGGGCACTGCTGATAAGAGCCTAAGGTGTCTAATAGCCTAGATAGGGAGAAGGGTTAGGTAGGGTCAACAATAAGATGAAATATTAAAATGCAGAAGGCTTCTCCGACTTACCTAGAAGAAAAACGCTCTCGCATTGGTCTATTAGACACCTTGTAAGCTTTGTCACATAGGTCTAATGCCACCTAAGCGACCCTTGTATATATAAAGGGGTCGCATGTGCGAGCATTAATGGCAGTCGCAAGGTTGCATGGTAAGGTATTTTGCGTACATTTGCGACCTTTGCGACCTAGCGACTTGGAGCATCGCTGGGTTGCTAAGTCACATGGTCGCAAAGGCTAGCTGTTGAAATGGTTCACGAGCTAGTGACCTTGTTACCTAGTCTAAGTCGCTGGATCGTTAAGTCGCAAAAGGTTGAATATTGAAGATAATGCGATTTTGTGACCTTGTGACCTGGATAGGTCGCAAGGTCGCTAAGTCACGCATGATCGAGATTGGTGAAAATGCGACTTTGTGACCACACTTGGAAGAAAAAATCAATCATCCAAAGCCAACTTTTGATCTAAGGTTACCTGCCCAGGGTGGACCCTTTAGGCTTGGGGTTGATGCTTGGTAATGAACATGTCCCCACGTACACCATCAAAAGGAATAGGGGCTCTGAAATTTCAAACTGATGCCAAATTTAGGAGGGTGTTGTAGAGGCTACAACAGAAGGGAAGAGTGAAGTTATTTGGGTCTATTTTTAGGGCTGATATCCATCACACATGCGAGGAGAAGTATCATCTATTGCAGGAAAATCTGAATTTTTCTCACTCATCGTAGGAGGTCAAATTAAGGAAGAATTATAGTCAAGAATGCAAGTTGAGTTGAAGGAGAAGAAGTATCCATTAAGCAAAGATATCAAGGGTACAAACTTGTTGGTAATACTTTCCACACGTTGCAAGAAGGACTCCTGAAAGAGGCTGAGAATTGTAGGAAGTTAAAATATGAAGGGTAATCGAGAATGAGAGAACAGTTAGCAGTTTTACCATCGTTGACTCAAGGAAGGAAAGGTCAAACTAAGAAAGGGATCCTCTGACTTGGTCTTGGATATGTTAATAGGTCAAGGGTATTTTTCAATTGAAGTCTCTATAAGAAGAAGAATTTGTTTGGGTTTTCCTCTCAAGTTGGAGAGGTTTTGACCTTCATTGATTTCGTACATTTTGTGTCTCTTGTCTCTTTATTATTTTTGCATTGATATTTTTTTTATGAAGAATAACACTATAATAATCTAAGTAAAGAGAATATCCTAATCTAAATACGTAAAAATAACTCACAAGCAGTTATCATAAGAAGAGAAATCACCTAATTGCTATGCCCTAGATTTCTCAACATTTTCCTTGTAGTGTAGAATAACTTTATTAATCTAGAAAAACTAATTAATTATTAATTAAATAAACTTTAAGGTTGTGAGGTTTAACATTCTCCCTTTCAATACTAAATTTTATTCTTACAATTCGAATTTCTTATCTAAACTTGGTGAATTTTATTTTTCCTGATGGCTCAGTGAAAATATCTGCATTTTGATCTTATGATGTTGTTGTTGATGAGAATCTTGATGAAGTGATACTTGGCATCGACATGCTTGGTTTTATTATGAAAATTTTGATTTTTGGTCATGTTGGTTTATGCTTGATTATCAATGGATAAGGTAGTTGGTGATTGTTGAATAACACCAAGATCGTGCAATATCTGATGTAGCCAAACAATTTGACATGTTGTTTCCCAAGTTGAGATGTAGTTTGCCTCTATTGAAGAATTTTTCATTCTTGCCTGCTTTTTACAACTCCAATAAATTTTCGTTGAACCCATGTTCATTAAATAATATGAGATTAATATTATGTTATTGATATATACTACAAAATCTACATCTGAATATGCAACAAGTGTAAAGTTGTTATTCTTCGTGTAGAGAAGCCCAAAGTATTTTATTCCCTATATGTATCCCAGGACACTTTTTGCTACATTTCAATGACTTTTTCTAGGTGCCTACATAAATATAGAAGGAATACTTACTACATATGACAAATCTAGGCGAGTGGTAGTTAAGTAATTGAGGCTCCCAATAAACTATGGATAGGTTGTATTGTTCACCAATCCCCACCCCCCCCCCCCCCCTTCAAATCTTGAAAGTTTGATATTTGTTCCATAGGAATAAGAGAGGGTTTTCATTATTTCTTGTTAAGATTCTTCAACAATTCTGTAAAATACTTGGTTTGACTAAGGAAATTTAATGATATTGTTGTGAAACTTCCACTCCAAGATAGTACCAAAGTGGCCCCAAATCGGTCATTTTGAACCCCTTCTGAAGTTCCTATTTTACTTGCTTGATGTGATCTTCGTGATTGCCTTTTAATGATTAAGTCATCAACATAAATAACAATGATGATGAAGTTTTGACCTTTCATTAAGAAATACAAAGTATCATCAAACTCACTGCACGGAAAATAAATGTTCTCAAGGTATTCATCCATTTTGACATATGATGCCCTAGGTGCCTATTTTAAGCCATATAACGCTTGATAAATTTACAGAATTTATTCTCCTTTCCTTCAACTTTAAATCCTAGGGGTTGAATAATGTATACTTCTTATTTCATATCACCATTTATAAAGGCCCTTTTCACATCCATTTAATGAAGTGTCCAATCATACCATGCAACCAATTTATCACCATTCTTATTGTATTCCACTTTGTTGTTAGGGAAAAATTTTCTTCATAGTTAATCCCTTCCTTTTGAGAAAATCCTTTTGCCACAAGCCTTACTTTATACTTATCCACTTCATAATTTTCATTATACTTAATGTGTTAAAACCATTTAAAGTTGATCGGTTTAACATTTGTTGGACTATTTACAAATTTCCATGTGCCATTTGTAACGACCATGTCATATTCATCCACCATTGCTTGTTGTCATTCTTTATAATTCATTGCTTTTCCAAAATTTGTTGGTTCAATGGAGTCATGAGTTATTAAGGAATAATTTGATTGAGTTGAACTTTTGATTCTCCTCTTGTGTTGTTTATATTCACGAACATCTTTTAATAATTATGTGACCCATTTTGGCCTGCTATGTTGTCCCTATGGTGAAGTTACTATAGTGGATATTTTCCCGTGTTGAAGAAATTTTGTTTGAATACGAGTGATATACCTCATGAATATTCATACTATGGGCTAAGACCTTCTCAATCCAATTTGATTTTCTTTGAGGAATTGATTTGTCTACTTTTTTTATTAGTGACTGAGGTTATAAACAAGTTGTTGCACTAATTAAATTTTTGTTCCATAGAATACAACATCTCGACTAATAATAAACCTCCCATTAGATAACAACTCATATCCTTTCTTTTCATCTAAATAGCCAAGAAGAGTGCATTTCATATTGCAATTTTCTAGCTTAGTCATTTTTCCTTAGGAACTAAGGCATAACAACTAGATCCAAACACTCAAATATGATCTATTGAAGGCTTAGTACCATACCAATCTTCGTAAAGAGTAATTGGATCTAAAGATGAAGTGTGGGATCAATTCCTTAGACAAAATATGAATTTCTTGTTTCCAATACTTTTTGTTTAAACCCTTAAAGTGAATCATAGATCTCACCATTCTCCTTAGTTTGTGATTCATTCTTTTTGTGACTCCATTGTGTTGTGTAATATAAGAATTATTCAATTGTATTATTATTACATTTCTTTAGAAATTATCATTGAATTAATATGAATTGAATTCACACCCATTATCTGCTCTCAAATTAACAATCTTCTTCTTGGTGGCATTTTCAACTAATTGTTGAAATTGTATGAATTTGGCAAACGCCTCTAGTTTCTCCTTAATAAAATACACTCAATTCATCCTTGAAAAATAACATATGAAAAGAATAAAGTATATGCATCCACTAAGAGGGGATTCCATAGGACCATAGATGTCACTATGGATTAGTTTCAAACATCTATTTTCTCGCCATGTACTTGTGGGGAAAGGATCCCTCTTTTTTTTTACATTGATACAAGCTTCATACTTATCAATATCCTTTTTGAAGTGGGGCAACCCTTTAGCCATTTCATCTACTTGGTGTTTATTGAGGCTATTAAAATTAAATTGGCCAAGCATATAATGCCAAAATCTTAGAGAGTTGGGTGATATATCCACTGATGCTACCAAATATTCTTTACGAGGAATCATTGTTCCTTATAGCCTTAGAATTTTTCCATCATCATATCCCTTGATTATTGTCTTGAAGTCTTGTTTCACAAAATTCATTCTTATCCATCCATCTTCCATAATTATTTGATGACCTGCTTGTTTGATAAGTACCAAGGACAATAAGTTTTTCTTAAATGTTGGAACATACCATACATTTGAAAGTAAGACTTTTCCAATTCCTTAAAGAGAAAAGTGGACCGATCCTTGTCCTTAGGGTGTATGAGTTGTATTATCTTCCAAATAGATTGGATTTAGTTGCATATCTTAATATGCCTAGAAATAATCTTTTCTATAGCACATATGTTGAGTACCTCCTGTATCAGGTATCTAATCATCTTCAAATTCCTTTCTTAGCAATTTGTTGGTGGCCACTAAATTTGCACATTCAATTATTATGTCGTTGTGAGTACATAATCATCTTCTTCATTTTCTGCATAATATGTTGATGTGGAAGCATTAAACTTAGAATGTTGTTGTAAGTTTTGTTTATGCTTTGGCATAATCTCATTTCTTATCCTACAACCTTTTGACACATGTCCAATTCGAAGAAGTCTTTTGCATTTCGGTTGAGACATTTTTTCACCTTGTTGATATATCCTGCAGTATTGTTGATTTTGATAATTTCTTCCTCTTCCTTGGCTTATTCCATGATTATGGCCATATTCTTGACTTCTTTCTCTTTGTTTATAATTATCATTGAACCAACCTTTTCTTCTTGTATTTTCATTATAATTACTTCTTTCTCTTGCATTATAAGTGCCTCTTCCTCTTGCATTTTGATTAAATGAGCCTCTCCCTCTTTATATTTCTCCTTTCCTTGAGTTGGGAAAGAGAATATATTCCCTTGAGTTCTTATTTTTACCAAAGTCTTACAATGTTGAACCAACAAGTCACTAAGGGAATCAAAATTTTTGATTTGCCAATTTATCAACAACTTGTAATGTTTCTACAAAATAATTACATGAGGGTGGGAAAACTTTCATCATAACACGGGTCATTAAACTTTCTTCCACATCTTTAAAACCAAATTTCAGAATTTCTTGCCAAATATTCTTCAAACAAGAGATGTATCCTATAACATCTCCACCTTTGGCCAATTTTTTATTGAGAAATTAATTATGAAGCTCTACCCTTTTTTCTTTAGATTTAGTATCAAACAATTTTTTTAATGTACTCCATGCAATAATGTAAGTTCCTTTTCATCTCGTGCTTCCCATTATGTTAGTTCTCTAGCATTAGTGGGCTTAGTTGGAGCTTTGTCTTCATTACACGTATCTTTCCATGATTCATTAAAGAATAATGTGTTTTGCATATGATGACATCAAGTCGTGTAATTCTTGGCCCCTTCTAATTTTTCTAACTCAACAAATAAATTGACTAACTTTGACGTAATTAATTATGTATCAAATTCTCATGATTAAGAAATTAAACACAATATTGCATAAGAGACAAAACAAACACACTTTAAATGACTGCTATAGGGGTTTCGCCTTGATCCTCAAATAGCCTAAATAAAAAAATCATTGATAGAGTATTTTACTTGACTCTTATCAACGTTTCAATTACAAATTACAAATTTTATTTTTTCAAACTTCCAAAATTTGACACAACTATTCAAAAATATTCCCTCTTCATTTAAAATTAAAATCCCTCAACTCATAATAAGGGCCCTCTTTGAAGTGTTCATTACTTCAATTAGAAAGCAATGATTATACCGCCTTTACAATAAAAAGGTTCATCTTTCAGGGCCCCCCTTAACCTATGAATACTTTTTTAATTAAAATATATGTTACAACTCTCATAATGAAACTCAAATAGATTTTTATGGATGCTTTAGAACTATACATTATTGATTCCTCTCTTCCTCAACCGTAGGTGTGAGCCTTTCACATAGAAAACAATAGTACCATTCATTGGCTCTATGGCCATTCCTTCAGGGTCCATTGAATTTTTCCACCATGAAACCTCTGATGGAAAATATATGGTTCGACACAATGGAAATTGCGAGGGTGAATTATCATGGGCCAACCTTGAGAAATTACTAACCTACACTAAGCTTCAAATGGAGGTTCTCAATCATATTTTGACATGAGGAAACAACAACAAAAATTTAGATCATGCATGCACAAATTTCCATATCTACAATTTTTCTTGAAAAAATTGAACATTCTTCATAAAGTAACACATTTAGATCATATTATAACAAGTTTGTAAACAATTTCAGTGAAGCAAAGTACCTACCTAATGCAAAATTCTATGTTGATGAAGATAATAGGTTGAGGCATTGAACTCTTCTTCCTTGTTGATCCAACATGACCATCTCATTACCATAATACTCTCATTATATGAAAGTCTAATCGTACTTTGATACCATGATAATTTGTCAGAAGTGTCCTCATACACGTAATTGTATTGATAAAAAATACAAACTAAGTGAGCGGTATAATATATATATAACCTCTATAGCCTTATTTCAACATGCCACGTGTCATTGATCAACAACTCAAGGGTAATCACTATGACAAGGTTGTGGCATGGCCAATATATCAACTAGGAGATACAACACATCTAGATTTCACTTTATTATTATAGAAATAATACATTTTAGAATAAATTTATTAATCTAAAAAACTAATTAATTAAATAATATTTAGGATGATCAGGTTAACAATTTCAGACTTATTTATTATTCTATTTCTAGATTGAATATGACCAAGCTAACCTTAAATTCATAATTAAATATCCTAAAGAAAATGAATACTGTTGGCCTCGGCATAATCATTTCTCTAATGCATTTTTAAATCCAGGAGCAGGACCAAGTGAGATGAGAGAATTCCCATTCCATTCCAGAATCACTATAGATCCACCTATGGAAAAATATCAACTTGACCAAGAAGAACATTGAGAAGATTCCCTCTACTTCGGGGACAAAATTTTGTATGTTGCTTATAAAGCATTGCACCATGAAAATCATTGAAGCATGGTGGACCCGTTATAGAATAATTATACCTCTTGTCTTATAAATTTAATATTGTACCTTGTTTCATAATGGATCCCATATGGCTTTAACTTTAAAGGATGAGAAAACATGTGATTTTCCATTGCGTGCCTGATTCTTTAGATTCGCTCCCTTGGAATCTTAACTGGAAGAGGCATGTGTGCCATATAGCTTTAGACTACCAAGAGTTGGTAAATATAAATGAAAATCAATAACTGACTGAGACATTTATAAAGAAGGATTTCATTCTTTGATTAGAGGCATTGAGCCTTGAGTCTATCTTCTTGTATGGTTCAATATGTAATAGGGTTGCTTTTTCTTATGACTCTTAAGTGTAAAACACCTCCTCCCATATTTACCCAAGCTAACCGGTCCACCAGGGTAAACATGTGACGAATATTTAATATGATGTGATTCAACTCCCCAGGTACGGTTAAGGAAGTGGAACCGAGAAAACAAAACCAATTTGACCTTCCTCGGGAGCTACAGACCCTTCAGGAAGCAACCAACCCTTCTAGGTGCTTAACCCCTAAGACAAATTTCATTTTGTTGATCTAGACCCTCAACCGCTCCCATGACAAGCCAAGCATGTGACTAAGGCCTTCCATTCGCTCCCACAATGAGGCATGCCAATGATTGCGGCCTTTTTCAAGTAGTTCTCAGCCAACGACCCCCGAATCTGAGCCACTTTTTTCAGGTCTAGGTCTTAGGACTATGCCTAGAAATTCTTGAAAATTTTAGAAATGATAAATAACATTGAAACAAGGTTACCAATACAAACATTTGATTAATGACTTGACCGAACTCCTACTAGGCATGACAGGAATTTCGTCAAGAATATCACAAATATGTAATCTACGGGTCATGAAATCATATATGAGCATAGGGGTCTCATACTTATCTGAGATTCGTAAAGAAGCATTGTTGCCTTATCACAACAACTACATTATCATCTATTAGGTCATCTATTCATTGTTCAATCATTTTCTAATCAAAACATGATGAGAGCCATACGTCAAGTCTGTCATAAAACATAGTCATAACCAACATATAATCACCATAAATATCAATGATATAACAACCATAAAAAACACATATAAACAAGTGTATTTACCCATCAAATACAAGAGGGAAATAATTATGATTAATGTATGAAAAATGCAACCAGATCTGGGACTTCCACATACCACCCGGCCATAGGTGTTACACAACATTTTGTCACCGTCCTTGCAATCCCCATCCCTCACATTGGAGGACCATTTCTGTGACTAATAAGAAGTGCCATGCCTTGCAAAGACCATCATTGCATCACTTTCCATGAGGACAACAATCCATGAACAGACCATCAAAAACACATGTTTTTGGGTTGGCATTGGTAGACCGTTATGTTGAGATTGCAACAAGATGAGGAGCTTAGTGGAAAGAAGTCACCTTCACTAAGTGGGCCCGCAGGGTATTTTTGGCACAAAGTTTATTTTTAGACTATGTCAATTTTTAGACATATGGATCATGTTCTATGAGTTGCAGGATGCTATTTGTGGATGGTTGTTCAAGTCAGGAAAAATAGATGGACTTCTATTTTTAGACATACTGGGCGGAATCTATTTTTAGATTGCCAGTCTAAAAATAGATATGTAGAATATTATTAGCTCTTAATAATATTTGGACTCTAAACATTATCTTATCCTCTTGGAGCACTTCATTTTGATGCCTGGATGTGGCACATGCAGCTGACAGAAGGAATTACGCTATTCCTAGGGTTTAGCGGAGCTATTGCATGGTTGACTTCAGTTAGAACTCATGTGACAGAGTTTTGTGGAGTTGATGAGACAGTTAATGGATTTGTGTTCAGTTTAACTTAGTTGAGCTAGTTGTATCTAGTCTAATTGATTGATACAATTAGTGAGAGTGGTGTGAATTAATTATTAATTAATTCACTAATTATTAACTCATAAATCAACTAAAGAATACATCAGTTAACTGCAGTGCATGGACAGTTTCAGTGGAGACCAGTGAAGAGGTAGGTGAAAGAGCAAGTGTGACTATCAGTTGTGACTATACTACTGCATGAGATTTGCACACACATTGATGGAGAAGCCAATGAGGATTGCGCAGTACATACCAGTGGGATTTGAACTTGGATCCAGGAATTATCCATATTGGATTGCGTAGTAGAGGCAGGCTAACAGGTGGAGAAGATTGGAGCATGTGTTTTGTATGATCTGAGCTTGTGTAGTGTGTAAAAATTGGAGATTGTACTGAGAGCTTGTGAGGAGTTTGTACAATCATTTTTACATGAACTCTATCATTATAATATACAGATAGTTGGGGGTTTTCAGCTTTAATCTTTCCCGTAAATACTGTGTTTATATGTGTGATTGTTTATGGTTTTAATGTGCGCATGCGATTGTTTATATTTCCACAAATTGATGATCAATAGTAGAAGAGGTTATGTATTATGCATGAAGCTCAAATAGTGTGTGATCAGGATAATCTCGGTGAATAATTTAACATTTATTCAAATTTCTACACGTTATGCCCTCGCGCCAATGAGGAAGATTAACACTGGGCCCCGCGCCCATTGGCGCTCTGTCCCAGTTAGCTACCCGCACCAAGATATTTTTGGAATTTTTTTTAAATATAGAGGCGAATTTTCCATGCTAACAAACTTTGTGGGCGAGTCAACCTGAGTGGTTCGAATGAATAACTACGACCACCCTCCTTTGGCCTCTTGTTTCCACATTTTGGGGAAACCTCCCAAAGGATAAGGCCTCCCTTCCACCATTGTAGGGATCCCAACATCCTCCTTTCCCTCTATAAATAATGCTATCTCCCATTGATACACTAGTTGAACAATCATTGCTAAAGATTTTGCTAAGGAGATAGATCAGAAAGAGACCTTTGTCGAGAGAGAGCTTAGGCTTGTTTCCTCGCCTCATCCCATTTTCCAATGATCCTTCGAGACGCGCTTCGACTGAACCCGCTGAAGGAGGCTTCGGTGTCAAGGCTCCGGTTGTAATCTCTTTCTTCTATTTATATATACATGACTATTGTTTGTTTCCCATCTTGTGTTAATATGGTTTATTTTTTGCAATGTGTTTAGTCCTCCTTAACTGACTAGTTAGCTACGGATGGAATTATTGTCTTGTATATTGCTATTTTATTTGATCTTTGTGCAGGAATATAAGTACCATTGCTGAAGAAACGCGACCTGTCAGGACAGAGATCAAGAATCTGCCACTACTATAGCTGCGACAATCATGTTGGACTCCAGGTAGGACAATCTACCACAACCTATTTCATTTGTTAGCTAGGAACCTACACCTTAGCTTGTTCCCTTGTTGCTAGACCCACTCTAGGGCTAGAGGGATCGTCTCTGTCCGCAGAGAGGATTTACCTTTCCAACAAGTTGGCGACTCCACTAAGGATCAGTGTGAGTTTGTCATCCTGTCGACGTCGGTCGTTTGATTGCTTGTCTGTCTTTTTGGCTTGTTTGACTATTTGGAATCCTCCTGTTCAACTCCAGAGTGTTAAGATTGACCTCTGCTCCCTGGTTTTTTCCCTTTCCTATAGTTATCCAGCTTGGCGCGGGTTTGCTTTGAACAGTCACGCCAATTGGCGCTTGTTTCTTTTGTCTCAGTATCGCCAACCCCTGTTTGGCGCGGATTATCGCTTCACAGTCGCGCCAAACCCTATAGGATTTGGTTTGACCTTCATTCTGAGTTTTTGGTCAGTTGTGCTTGACTCTAGGTTATTTTTTTATTTGAAATTGGTCTTTTGGAGTTGTTTTGACTGTTGTAAGCTTGCTCTTCTCAGTTGTTCGTCTATTCTATCATCGGTGCAGTTCATAGCCCTAGGGTTTCTAGGTGTCTTTCGCTCACTGAGCCTTCTGATTGAAGTTCGAGTCTTTTTTGATTTGGTCAGTTTGATTCCCTGAACAGTTGTATTAGTTTTTCTTGATCCCTTGAGTTGTTGGTTTTTTGAATGACTACTCTTGTTTTTGTTTGACTCTCCATCTCGTCACTTCGAGCATATATCACATTGCTTGTTTGGGTCATTTGAAAGCTTTCTATTTGTTTAAAGGAGTGCATCATTGGTTTGAGTGAATTTTTATGTATGTATTGCTTTTGAATCATTCCTTTTAGATCTTTACATTCGCAGTGCTCAAAACTAGTGTTCGATTTGATTTTTAATGTAATTAGTGCATTGTGTGCTTCATTCATTTAAAAAACAAAAAAATTGCATTTTTCGTTTACATCGAAAATGAAAGGTTATTTTGCATAACTAGCGCTTGATGAACTAGGAAAGAGTTTTTAGTTTGGTTGTATTAGATGCATTAGTGGACTTCTTCATATGATTTCATTGTTTTCTACTTTATGAAAGATCTCTATCCTTCTCTTAATTACCATTCATCAAACGGAAAATGGTGTTCTTTTGCATATAGCATGCATTTAGGAATTTGAGATCCCATTCGGTAGGGCCTTGAAACTTAAACATTAATTCAAGATCAACTTTAAAATTTATTCAATCAATCTAAGGAAGCATTAGAACCTAATGCAAACATTTTTAGCGGTCTAGGCTAGTAACATGTTCCGGTGTCGTTAAACCTAGTAGTTGTTGTTCGCCACCTGGCTTTAGACAGCACAAGTATGGACTTGTACTCCCCGTACCGTCACGTATATAAATGGAGACCCTCATATGTTCAAATTCTTTATACATAGGAAGTTGAGTTTGCCGCCATGTAACCGTGATACACCGAACACAGCATTCGGGGATACTACCTGCACGTACGTTAATTCCTTGGTCATTTCTCTTTCATTTGATCACCAAGGTGTATATGGTAGTTCATGGAAACTTGGTACACCCTCTTGCTTAGATTACCTGAGTAGTCATTTCGATCTTTTCATGACTCCTTAAAAAGAGAAGAGATCATCGAGCACTTGTCCTTTCACGCTCGTTTAAAATTGAAAGTGACTAGAGTCATATTTTGTCTGTTTCTCGACTCTTAAAACATGAAACATCAAAGTTCTATTTCAATGTCGTAAAATCAATTACCCACAATCACATGCCCGTTAAAATTTTTCTACTTGCCTTGTTTTTGTAGTTCCTTAGAGTTTGATCTTCAAGCCTTGAATTGGCTATCTCGTTTTCCATCCTGTGTTGAAATATTGTCACAGTGGTGGAACCACCAGTTTCGTCGTCTTCTTCATTACCTCCTAGTGGTAGTTCTTTTCTTGACGTTTCTTTTGAAACCCCTCAGTCCACTAGTTTTGCCGAGTTTTCGCAGCCTATTCTCCCGACTGTCTTGCCCCTCGCTACCTGATCTTCTCCTGAAGAGTCGATTGAGTTCAATTGGCCTCCTCAGGGTGCTTGGTCTGGTTTTGAGAGCGAGGAAGAATTCCCTCCTTTTACTTAGGGATCACGGTTTTTAGCCGTTGCCTTACCTCCCAGTCCTCGTCGTCTTTTTGACGATCTTACGGCTTCGTCACACATGGATTCTTTGAGTCCTGTCGGCAGTGAATAAATGCCTATTTCTACAGGGGAATATCAGCTTTTCCCAGAAGATCTCCTGCTTGTTTCTAGTCAACCTTCTCCTCAATCAGTGTCACTTCCACCCGGTTATCGGACTTTGAGTCAGATTATTTCTAGTGTTGCGTCCATAACACAATCCAGTACATCCATTCCTCCCAGGAGTTCGGTCCTTCCTTCATTAGGATTGCCGCCTTCAACACCTAGCTCGTCGGTCATTTTTACATCTGTCCCAGTCCAACCTACCGTTTGTGTGGCTTCATATGCACCGGTTGTTACGCATCAGCCGTCGGAATCTTTTCACACTCGCAGACTGATCTTTCTTAATCCCACCTGGCCTGTCAGACCCACCATGAGTAGATCACAAGCTTGCGTTGTGGAAGCCACGCCTGTTTCTAGTACAGCTACGGTTTCTACTTCTATTCCTGACAGCCTTACTTTCGATGAGTATCTATTGGTTGTTAAGCACCATAACACTCAGGGTTATTTGCAACCCCAAGCTCCTATCAATCCTCCCCATCATTATGATGTCTACAGTAATCCCATATATATGCCTCCAATTGATCCTCATCAAGATGCTTATCTGCCTTCGGCTGATCCGTATCAGATTGTTCCTCATCAAGGACCATTGATACAGGCGCAACCCTCGGGCCCACAAGGACAACCCTTACAGGGACAACCTTACGGTCTACAAGGCTAACCCTTATAGGGTCAACCTTCGGTCCAACAAGGACAAACCTACGGTCCTTCCGGTCAACCTTAGTTTCAACCAGGAGCGTCGTATGTTCCTGGGGGGCAAATGTATCCACCACAGGGACAACCTTTTGTGCAACAACATCAACCTTATGTTCAGCAAGGCCAAACTTTTTTACAACAAGGACAACCCTACGGTCCTGCTCTGGGTCAACCTAGTTATCAGGGACAACTCGGTCCATCGCAACCATCGAGCCAACCTCTTCCACAAGGGCGACCCAGTGGCTCTCAGTATCCAGGCCAACCTACTCCGCAGGGACAGCCTGCCCAGCCTCAGCAGCCGATTCAACCTGCTCAACCCGCTCAGTAGTCGGTTCAACCTGTTCAACCTGCTCAGCAGCCGGTTCAACTTGTTCAACCATCTCAACAGCTCGTTCAACCTGCTCAGCAAGTACCACCTACTCAACCACAAGGCGCTACTTACCCTCCTCAAGGTCAATATCAAGCTGTATATAGTGCGCCCCAAGGTTTCACTTATTACCCTGAAAATCAATCCCAAATGGTGTATAATCCACCTCAAGGCAATGCTTACATTCTGCTGCAGAATCCATATGTTGCTCAGCAAGGACCTCAATGGTATGCTCAGAATCAGTATCTCGGTCCTCAACCCCAGTATGGGCAGAACTATCCAGCTTATAACCCCTATGGACATAATCCTCCAAGACAAAATATATGGGGACATAATTTCTCTCAGTTTGGGTGGAATTTTAACACTGGTCCTTATCAATGACCTCCAATGCCTTTTAATCCTCAATTGTCGTTTCTCGCAACGTTGAAACTGCCTGATGTGTCAAAATTGACAAATGATCCAATTCTCCATAATTTGTATTGGCCTCCAGTTCCAACCAAAATTCCTCGCGATTGTCGTAAGTTTGAGGGCAAGTCCAGAGAAGACCCCTAAGCGCACGTTATGACATACCATCTTCGGTGTTCCTCTAACTCTTGGTTGATGATTCCATCTGACTCTGTCTTTTCCAACGGACTCTTACTGGTGCCACTGCGAAGTGGTACATTGAATTATCTCATGGTATCTTTCTAGATTTCAACTCTTTAGCCATGGCATTTCTCACACATTTTCAATTACCGATTCGGTATGAGACCAGGACGCACCTCCTCATATCCTTGAAACAAGAACGAGCCACTCATATCTCGGATCATATTCATGAATGGAGGAGTCATCGTCACTTGATCAAGTTTTACATTCCTGATCAGCTTCTAAATGATTGGTTCACTACCTAAATTGTCAATCAAATTGTTAAATACATATTTATGGGGGCATGTGTAACCGAAGAACATGCCATTTCTCATGCCGAGTACCTTGATCTCGTGTACTCCCAGTCTGGCACGTTGTATCATATCTTGCCTGATGCTCCTCAACTTGGAACTTCCAAAGCAACGGTGACGCCATCCGTCGATGGTATCATCGGTTTCATGTCTCAGACTTCTCGGAAGTCTTCTCCTTCGAACCCTAGGAAGAAAAAATATAATTCTTCCAACAATACTGCTTCTTAGCGTCCCCCGAATTCTGGTAAAACCGTGGAAGTCAATTCCATTCAGGCCAATCCAGCGGATAAAACTTCCAAGGGAAAGGAGGAGGGTAAAGGTAAGGCCAAAGTTGATACCCCGAAACAGGATTCTCAAAAATCTCGTGCTGATGATGGTTCACCGCGTAAGCTGAAGTATCCTTGCTTGATTTGTGACGAAGAGCACTACACCAAGGACTGTGCTCGATGGGCCGAAGTGAGTAGATTTCTCAAAGGCTCAGGGAACTACGAATATTCTCAAAGAACCTTTCCCATCATAGCAAACCCAGATGGTAGAGCAACCTCAATCCTCTGCCCCATTTGGCTCTCAGGTCTTCATGATGAAAGGTTTTGCATCTGTTTCTATCGCCACCCGGCCAAAAGATTATACTGAATGGCGTCAGGCAGTGGGGAAAGAGATTGCTGATGGTCCTCCTCCTCCACCTGATTCTGGCCCTCTTTAGATTGAAAGGCCCAGTACTAAGCCCGTTGTACGACCACCCTTCAAAGGTGTACTCAGTAAGTCTTCTTATAATCCCAACGCCCGTGCTACTC
Source organism: Pinus albicaulis (assembly GCA_034641835.2). NCBI lineage: Eukaryota > Viridiplantae > Streptophyta > Pinopsida > Pinales > Pinaceae > Pinus > Pinus albicaulis. Next base: position 163,569,293 of record CM076569.1, on the reverse strand, counting down.
AACATTACACTATTGTTGAGGATTTGGCTCAGGCACCATTTGCAATGTCTGTATTAGAAGTACTTCAGATTTTTCCATCTCAATGGAAGGATTTGAAATCTGTGATCGACAGGGTTGATCCTGCTGATTCAAGCCCTATCGCTTTCGACTTGGAGAATTTCATCCCACGTCTCCCGCACCATATTGCGCTCATTATACAAGTTGGTATTAATGGACTGAATATCCATTGAGCAGTTATGGATAAGGGTGCATCTACGTGCCTCATGTCATCTGCCTACTCGAAAGCCATTAGTTCTCTAGCTTTGAATTCATCGCCAAATTCTCTTGAAGAATTTGATGGAAGGGAATCTAAACCTCATGGTGTTCTCGCTAGCTTACCGATTACTCTAGAAGGGAAGATTGTCAATGTCGAGGTTGAATTAGTTGACGCCAAGCGCAATTACAATCTTCTCCTTGATCGCATTTGGACTCACACCATGTTGTTCATTCCGTCCACTCTCTTTCATGTTTTGAAATTTCCACACGAACGAAAGATTGTTACTGTTGATCAATTATTGTTATTCACTTCTTATTTTGAGAACAACGTTCCATATGAGGATCAAATTCCTACTCCCTATGAGAGTGTAGGGTCAGGTCTCTTCAAAGATCCTACCCTCATGGGTATTTTTCCTCTTCCTCCTCCCAACATTGTTCAGACCAATATGATCTCTCGGTCTGACGACCTGTGGATCATCCCTTCGCCTGAATAGATTGATTCCTTTGGAGATTCGATGTTGTTAATTCCGATTGAGATTGACTATTGTGAACTTATTTCGGCTTCGGAGCCTTCGCCTCTTGAGCATGCTCCTTTGGGCATGTCTCTTGACACTTATTCTCAATCCCCTTGGCTCGGCGATTCGGATTCGCCCGATCCCTTGAAAGAGATATTTCCCTCCGATGAAGCCATCGTGGAAACTATGCCTCTCAAGGATCCTCCGTGGGATGATAGTCATCATCATTCCTCGTTCATGCCTAGCCTTGAGACCATGTCTACGTGTCTTGAGCGGTTCGCATCTCAGGTTCCCTCTCCTCCACTTCAAATTCCTATTCTAACGCATGAAGTTTTTATGGAGGGTAACTTGAGTAATATCACACAAACGATGCCTATCGACATTTCCGTGAAACTGGGAGTTGTTAAGAACATCCATATCGGGGTCACCTATTCTTCCGATGAAGTTCAGGTTTATAATAGCCTTTTCCACGAGTTCCGCGATGTATTTGCATGGTCTTACAAAGAGATGCCTAGCATTGATCCTAGTATAGTGGTGCATGAAATTCCTACTTACCCTGGTGCAAAGCATGTTCACTAGTGTCTTCGTCCTGTGCACCCTAGAAAGGTTGCCGTCATTAAGGGTGAAGTTGAAAAACTTCTCAAAGCTATTTTTATCTATCTGATTCCCTTGACAACATGGGTGTCCAACATTGTTCCTGTACATAAGAAGCAGGGTACCATTCGGGTCTGTGTTGATTATCGCGACATCAATCGTGCCTGCCCTAAGGATGATTATCCTACTCCCTTTATTGATCAAATCATTGATGACTGTGCTAGGAGTGAGATTTTTTCTCTTACATACGGATTTATGGCTACAACCAGATTAACATCCTTCCAACGGATCAACATAAGGCTACCTTTATCTGTCCCTGGGGTACTTTTGTGTATAAGAAGCTCCCTTTCGGCTTGAAAAATGTTGGGGCTACTTTTTAGTGGGCGATGTCTTATGCCTTTCACAATTTTAAGCACATCATTCAGACTTATCTGGATGACCATCCGGCTCATTCAATTAAATGTAGGGACCATCCTGACCATCTCCGTCAATTTTTTCTTCGTTGTCGACGCTATAACATTCGACTAAATCCGCATAAGTGTGTCTTCTGCGTCGATTCTGATAGGCTCTTAGGGTTTACCGTTTCCAAATATGGAATTTGCCTCGACCCGCTCAAGGTTGAGGCTATCATTAATATCCCCTCTCCATCCTCATTACATCAACTGTAGAGTCTGCAAGGGATGTTAGTCATCAGTATTTTTCACCTGTTGATGATGACTAGTTTCTTAAGCCAAGTTTTCTAGAAGATGATCTCCAATTTGTCAAATATGTCATCTAGAAAAAACCCCTAAACAATTATTTTCCTCCTACCCATTCCAGTCAGCCTATGATGAGAAAAAACCTAGTGGATAAGTCCTATCTAGTTTCAGTCATATAATCTTGTCCATGAGCTGTCATAGCTAAAGGTTATCTGTTGTCATTTACCCTCATTCCCAAGTCATTCATTATCCAAGTGTTGATAAAATGTCAGCCACCCTATCTCTAGTCATATGTCATTTTGAGATCTAATAATACCAAAGAAAATACTCAAAATCTGTCAAGATTGCCCCTAAGTTAGGTAGTGGCGCTTTAGGGAATCTCTTCCTTGGAAAAAACATCCTGAGACAGAATCCTTTGTTCAATACTAGCCAGCCCTGAATTAGCGCTTAATCTGCAAAAACAAATCTTGATACACCCATAGGTCGCACCACTAAAAGGTCTTGTTGTCTCAGTCCAGAAGAAATTCTACAAAGATCCAGAAACAGAAGAAGATAAGCATGTTCACAGTCTAAAAGAATATGCTTAAGATTTGGAAAAATCTCCATAAGACACCAAAGGAGCTCTCCAAGGTTCAAATTCATATTTTTTGCATCTCTGCAGGGTAAAAATTGAATGACAAATAGTATCCAGACAAGAGCAAAGAGACAAGTCCAAATAAGTCTCTCATGTTGAAGAAATTTGCCATCATTAAGCAGATGGAAAGTTGCAGTGAAAAGAAAGCAGGAGTACATGTTTCAAAAGCCAAACTGATATAATGTTGATCTACAGTGTTTCAGTGTCTCTTTCAGAAGCAGAGATGCGCAAGTGTTCTAGAAGACATCATCAAATTGAACATAAGAAGACAGCTGCTTCTCATGTTGTCTTGAGCCTGGGATAAGAATACTAGTCAGAGGGAAAATGCAATAAACCTCTGCAAACACAGTCAAGAAAGGTTAGTAAGTAAGGACTAGAAAGCAAATAATCTACAAATACAAGTCATGTGGCTCCTGGTTTAAAAGTTCACAAGGATATTCTGACAACAGGATACATATCTCAGAACATGCCTCTTATACCATATTGTCAAATTTTTCACTTTATTACTTCTTGTGATATACCAAGCAGAGATATGTATTACAAAGAAAGATGACACAGTTTGAGAAATAGATGAAATAGCATGACTGTGTTAACCTCCTCCTTTAAAGAGCAGATGGTTTGGAACATAATAAGACCTCCTTCACTGAAAAGCAGATGATCAGAAGATCAGTATAACCTCCTTCATTAAAAGTAGATGGTTGGAAACAAGATGAGAAACTCTTTCATATAAAAATGGCAGAGAATTAAATTGTCAAAGTGATTTAAAGAATTGTCAATCACCTCCTTCCAAGAGATAGGAAAAGGATTCATCAGCAGTCTTTGATATGGGTTTTGAGCAACTTTCCTTTTGAAGGACAGAGTTGACAAACAGTGACAAAACAATGAGGTTTAATAGGTTAAAAACCTGTTTCACATCAAGCAAAAAGATGACTTTTCTGGTGTTAAGAAGCCATGTTTCCTCTGTTCGTAAAGACCTCCTTCAAACTATCATAAGGGTGAAACTTGGGCTAAAAAATCTTCATCCAAATAGCCAAAGAAAGAGAGAGTTGGTTGGGGTTGACATTAGTTCTTGCATATGTATACAAAAAGGACAGCAAAGATTAAGAATAAGTCATAATTGTCAGAAGTTACATTAATGTTTTCAGGGGTCATTTCCGTAATGAAAATTAGTAAGAAATATCTTATTTTAAGGGAGGCCTCCTTACTTCAAAAAGTCATGGATATGAGTGTTTTCAAAGGAGATGGCCATAGAACTATTTCTATGAGTCTTTTTCAAATGATAGGTCTTTATGGTACTTTAAAAAGTAAGATAATATTGAAGGCAGTGATTGATGTTTTTATACAACAAAAAACCTTTTCAAAAGGCATCAAAACCCTTCCAAATTAGCTGCAAATGTATTTGAGCTTTTTCGAATTTTAAGGGAGGGAAGAGCCGTTTAAAAGGGCCCATTAGCAATTTCAAAACCCAAAACGAACTTTCCTTAGCATGCTCACTGAAGAAGGAAGTGTTTTTCGGGCATTTTTCAAGGTTTTCAAAGCTTAAACTCTGTGTGGCACGCCTGTGAGCGCCCGAACAAAGGATTTACACTGAGGCGCGACGCGCCTGTAGCTACGCGCGACACGCCTGTGCTTGCAGTCACCGAGCGCCCGAGACCGACCCGACACCTCCTCTGCGCGGCGCTTTCTGCTGCAAACGACCCGCTCATCCACCAGTCTTCAAAAAACTCTTTTGAACGCTGCTCCAATGATCAACAAGGTCCACAAACTCATTTTCAAGCTATTTCTTCGCTTCTTGGTCAAATTTGGAGTTTAAAAAAGGGTTTCCTTGCTGTGGGTTTTCAAAGGATTAGAAACAGAGTTTGTAAATGGTTTTTCAAAATCAATGGAAAGAAGTCATTTGAAGCATTGTTTTCAAGGTGGCTCCATGTTATCATAACCACAGAAAATAGGTTTTGTGAAAGGTTTCAATATCAGGTTGAAGGAGAATTTAGAAAAACAGTGTTTTCAACAAGTTCCTTTTGTTTCAAATATTGGAAAATATATCTGGACTGAAACCACAGAGAAACGGTGAAAATAAAAGAGGTTTGATGTGCCAATTTGAAAGTCTTTTTTTCCTTTCAATGAATGGCTTAGATTATTCACAGTCTCTAAGAGAAAGCAGAGTCTGATTGGAGGTCTTCAAATCAGTTTAAAAGGGTGTCTTAACAGTGTTTGCAAAAGGCAGTTTGTTTACTAAAGATAAAGAGCAAAACAGTGAAGAGGATCAAAGTCAAAGGAAGCAAAGTGAAGAGGATCAAAGTGAAGAGAATCAAAGTGAAGAGGAGCAAAGTGAAGAACAGTACAGTGATGAAGAAGAGCATAGTGAGAAAGAACAACATAGTGAGGAAGAACAACACAGTGATGAAGAAAAGCACAGCAATAAAGAGCAAAACAATGAAGAGGGGAATAATGAAGAAATGGAACAATTTGATGAGGAACACAACAGTCAAAAAGAGGAAGATATTGGTAGCACTCACAGCAGCAAGAATGATGAGGATGAAGCACAAAACATTCAGGATACAGAGCCTAAAAGTCCTAAAGAAAGTAGGGACAGAAGTGAACAAGGCAGTCCTCAAGAAGACATGCAAGGTGACAGTCAAGGCATTCATGAGGAGGGTCAAAACAGTCCTCAAATGGACACTTTTGATGAAAGAAAGGAAAGCCCACCAGCTAGAAAGGATGATGATGGGAGTAGCAAAGGCAAAGACCCAATAGAGCATGTGTTAGCTGCCTCTCCCAGGCAAGGGGCCATGTTTTCTCCTCCAAAGGTGACAAAGCCCCGAACATCAAGAAAGAAAGTGGCTCAAATTGTAACTCCAAATGTTACTAGAGCACTCCGAAGCAAAGGGAATTTTCCCAAGCAATCCATTGTTGAATTACCAAAGAGGAGGAGGACCAAGAAGGCCACCCAAAGCAAGGGAAAAGAGAAGGAGGAAAGTAGCCATGAGAAAGAGAAGGATTTTGACATAATTCAGATAAACAGTGATGACAGTGACAATGAGGCCAGAATCTTAGAGTCTCTCCTGCTAAATAGAGAAGAAAAAATTCATGATCTAAGAGCGGATCTAGAGAGGTCTAAAAACCTCATTCATTTTCTGCAAACACAAAACAAGCAAATGAGTGTCCACATGGCAGTTTATCAGACACGGGCTATCAAGTTTCAAAAATAAGCCTCCAAAGCGCAAATTAAGTTAGAAGAACTCATGGGCGAATTCAATGATAGTGAAGAAGAATATCAGCCAAGGAGGAAGAGGCTAAGGACTATGGGGCTCAAAAGAGCTTTGGAGAAGCAAAAAGAGGAAGAGGCTGCCCTTTTCCAATCTTTTCCTCTTACTACTTTATTCACCGAAGAGATAGAAACCAATAGAGAAGCATGGCTTGAAAGGGTGAATGAACACTTGGAGAATAAGTTGGAAAAGGCCAATAGAGACTTGAACCTTCAAAGGAAAATGACCGAGCACTATAAGAAGCTTAATCAATTCGCCCGAAGGAAATTAAAGGCTACACAAGAAAAACTCAAGGAGACCCGAAAGAGGCGCCCGGCACAAAAAGTGAAGAAAGGAAAATCAAGGCTTGAAATTTTGGCCTCCGCTTCTTAGCATGCTTCTCAAAACCCATGAGGGTCATGCTCGCAAAAATTGGGCATAATTCGACAAGTTTTGGTTTTTTGACATTTTTGGGCTTTTTGCAAAAAATCATGGGCATCGCCATTTTTGTTTGAAGCATCCTCAAAGGTTTAAAATGGTATCATTGGATGCCATAATTTCAGGGGCATCTACTCAGCAAATTTCAGATCAATTGAAGATGATTTGGTCCCCCAAAGTGGCGAAAAACAGTCACTTTTTCAACACTTTGCTCCGCATATCAGCAAAGGCTAATTTCTGGGTTTTTTTCACACAAGTCAGATTTCCACAAACTTTCAGTGATCATTTTGGGGGAAACAAAGAATTTTCAGAAACTATACATCCAGGGCTTTCCAACAAGTCATCACGAGCCTCGTTTCGACATTGGGAAGGCCTCCAAAATTTGCCCACAAGACAGGGGATTTTCTGCTGCTATATTTCTGAAGTATTTTTGTAAAAAATGCAGTTTTCTGAAGTGGCTTTTCCAAATGTGCGTTTAGCCTTTTTTGGCCATTGTCAGTTGGGAAAAGTCAATTTAATTTCCTTTTTTAGCATTTTTATGATATTTTTATAGATATTTTGTGCCTTGGGTTTTGCAAAGCCTCAAGGACAAAATCAGATATTTTTGATGGGCCAATGAGCTTGCTAGTTGCACTAGGAGGTTCTCCTTCATCTTGGCCTATATATTCCAAGAGACTTCATTGTAAACAAGGCTAAAGTCGATGATATAGAGCAATATATGGTTATGCAAGCTTGGAATAAATACTTGTCTCATGCATTGGATAGTTTCTTGAATGTTTTGGATGATGAAAGAGGACTGCTGTTGGATTCCTTGACTTAGAAAAATGGTATAGTGTCCCTCTCTGTTATGTGTTTTAGTTTTCATACATATTTCATGTTCTTGCTTGCTGTAAGATAGTAGAGAATAGATTTGAGACATGCCCTTAGAGGCACCTCAGATTTCCTGTTTCATTATGGCTTCTATGTTTTCTTCCTTCTTAGTCATATAAATTAACTCTTAATTGCTCTTTGATCACTGAAGAAATTGTTTGCTTGTTTCATTTATGGTTGTTATGCATGCTAAGTATGATTCACGGTATGCTCTACTTACTCATGGCTAGTCAAAGCTTCCACCTCTGAAACCTTTCTTTAAATGTTTGATTGTCCTAGTTGAACCAAGGAGGTCTTGTATCGATCTTTCCCTTTACCTAAAACTCTACAATCTTAGTTCAAAGTGCCCGATAGCTCGAAATGCTATGTCTAGGAGTTTCCTCTTAGTAACTTGAGTTATTTGTTTGTCTTAATTGTCTTTCCCCAAAGTCTAATAGCAATTTCCTAAAGTTAGAGAATCATATATCTCTATGTATTGCTTGAATGTTTATTTCTATGCATTTATCAGTTTGTAGTTACATTTATCATGATTAATGGTTATCCCTACCATATAAATGTATGCTATTGAACTATTTATGTTTGAAAGCCTTTGTCCTTCACAAACTTAGTGTCCATCCCACTTCATTTTACCTTAAGATCCATTTTACCTTGATCAAATCGGCCCTTCAACATACCTTGTATCACCATCTGAGGCTTTCTCGACCTTTTCGACCCCATAGCCCAGTTGATCTAACAATATTTTTATCTATCTTAGTCTTTAATCAGTTCCTCCCTCAAAAAACCTAAAAACAAAACCAAAACCCTACTTCACAACTAGCCTAAAATCAGAAACATAAGAAGCAAAACACATAGATATCCCTTACACAAATAGAGAGAGCCCTCTCTGAGTCCAGGAAGGCTAGGTCCTTGGGCTCCAAAGTTGGTTTGATGTTACCCTGTCACTTGGCTTGCCAATCAGCCAAATCACGGGACCCTAAAATAATGGCGATCACGGTGTGACTCTGAGTGATAAACAAACTTAGTTTCCCTAAACCTTCAGAGACCTTTGAGAATACTATCTTGTGGACTTATCCCACCGCTCACTAACATAATGGCAATCACGGTGGGACTAACTGAGTACATAACAGTCTAGCAAACTCTTGTATATTCACTAGTCTTTCAAAATTTAAAATAGGCAATCAGTCCATAGAATCATTTAGGGCAAGCTCTTTTTGCTTCACCACCCTAGAAAAGTGTTGAATCAGGTTTAGAACACTCTAATAAACCATAGGCTGCACATAAAAACTCAGAAAACCCCAAAAAAACATCCCCAGATTGGCTTTTTCTAGTTATTGGTGGTGGACCATAAGTACATTTCTATAAAAACAACTAAAAATCCACCTGGCGACTCCACTATCCTCCAGTAGGCCTAATACTCCATAAAAAACCAAAAATTTCATAAACCATACTTTTATGTTGACTCATCCTTTCCAAAACTCAAAATTCATGGTGCAACCTTCTGTAATCAGTGACAAACTAAGTATAACTTAGCGATTTAGAAAACTTCACCTAAACATAGGAAATCAACAGAATAAACTTGCAAATAGAACCATAGCTTTCCCAACAGTCTAGCAAGTTGTTGAAACTAAGTGTTAAGTCTTTCTTGCAAGTTTCCATATCAAAGTTTGCTAGAAAACTTTTTCCCGAAAGCATCTTTGACAGTATTGGTGGTGGACGATAGATCTCAAAGAAATCCACCTGGCGACTCCACCAGCCTTCATTTTTGTTTTGACCATTCTTCACATTAGCGAAACCCCTAGAGAGGCCATCCATCCAAAAATAATCACAACTATCATCCTCTCTAAACTTTGATTTTTAAATTTGGCTTCACAAAGAATCAATACCAGATCTCATCCATACCCAAATCCCCCTATCATAGTTGATAACCCAGAGAAGATTTTGTGGCAAACTTTCGAAACTGGCAACTTAGCTACTGATAGGTCCATCCGTAAAGCAAGCTTTGTACCTGAACACCTTACATCCTTGCAGGATTCCCAGTTTGACTTAAAATCAGAAAAAACCCTTTGTAGAAGCAAGTCACAATGTAAAATCAACTTTGATGACCTTGAGCCCTTAGATTTGCAACAGAGTCCTAGTAGAGAAACCTCACCTACTACACCTCTCGTATTTCACCTTCTCCACCACTTTGGCTCTTACCACCCCAAATCTGCTCAAAATCAGTTCACAAGTCTGAGTACATCCGCCACACCCATTCAAACCACCACTGTTCAAATCACCTCAGCTCATCCTACAAGCCCTCATATTGTAAATAAACCATTAGCTCCCGCCATGGCAGCTTGGTATGCACCCTTGGTATTACCACAGCCTTTGGCACCTTTACAACATCACTACCAATCCAAAATCCCGCACTTCACCGGAGTTGAGGCTACTACCACCCAACAACATGTAGATAGAATTAGTGATGCCTTTGAATACATGGAAATAGAAGATGAGACCATAAGAATGAGGATGTTCACCCAAAGTCTGGGCAGAGAACCCAAAAAATGGTCTAAGAGCTTAACTCCAAATAGTATACACGATCTCCCAACACTCTACCAAAATTTCATAAATAAGTGGGAAATCAGAAAAAAAAACCCCATTCAAATCCTTTCTAAGTATAACAATCTAAAAAGGGATAATGGGGAAAGTGTCTGAGACTACTGCACTAGGTTCAACAGTGTTTATAACGCCCTCCCGCATCACTTCAAACCTCCACTTGGCTCAGCCTTAGCAAAGTTTCCTGAAGGTTTCGACCCAGACATGACTTATCAACTAAGAGACAAGGACCCAACAACCTTAGAGGAAATGAAAAAAGTGGCTATGAGTGCAGAAGCCAACTTAACTGAAAAGAGAGATAGGATGAGATCAGAGAAGAAAGTCACATACCGTGATGAAGTTGCCCCTTCAGTATCTTCCTCATATCCTAGAATAGATGGCCTGGTTAAATCCATGGCGAAAATGTGGGAAAAAATAAGTGAAAAAGAACCTCTTAGGGACAACCAACCAAACCCCCAAAACAAGAACCGGAACCAAAACTTTAGAAGAGACCAACCTAAAAATAAACTAAGGGAAAATGACCAACAAATCAGGCCACCCTTAAATGAAAACTATGTTGATGAGGAAGAGAGAGATACAGAACCAATTGATGAAAATCATCTAAACCTAATAGGTTCTGATAACGAGGGTGAGGTTTTCCTCACGGAATAAGAACAAGTTTTCTTCTCCCCAAATAAAAATGAAACCAACTATGAGGACCCCGAAGATCCTGCTGTAGGATTTCAGAATGCCATAATAGAAGCTCACAGGCAGTATGATCTTAGGAGTAGGAAAAACCAAGACAACTCCAAGAAAGGTAGCTCAGACACTGTTGTTACTAAAACCCTTGATACCATCCTTAAAAGAGCAGTGGATAGCAACAAAATCGTGGTCAAGAAAATTGACCAAAACAAAGATAAAGCTATCCAGACAAGCCTTGGACCAGACTATCCTAGTACCTCTATCAAGATCCCTGAGATGGCTTTGTTGAACAAAATCCCGAACCAAAGTCAGCAAATTAAGAAAATAGAGAAAGTCATGGTTGAAAAAACTGAAACAAATCTATCCAAACTACAAGGGCCATTTATTTTTGAAGGGGAAATTGCCAAAATAAAAATAACCATACCCCTTACTGAGCTAATAACTATAGATAGGTATAGATCTCAAATCTTCAAAGTTTTTAACATAGGAAATGAGGCAGATACTTTAAATCTGACTGATGACAAACCCGAGTTTTTATTCGGTCCCAAAATAGAAGGTGAATACCAAGAAGGAACTGTTTCCCCTTTCTATATAAATTTGAACATCCAGGACAAGATATTACATAACGCCATGTTAGTTTCTGGTGCCTCCCATAACCTCATGCCTAAAGCAGTCATGGAGAATCTAGGTCTAGAGGTAACTAAACCTTACAAAGACCTGTACTCATTTGATTCAAGTCAGGTCAAATGCTTAGGCCTAATAAAGAACCTGTGTTTTGCTTTCACACAAATACCGACAAAAACCTAGTCATGGACATAGTAGTGGCCAATATTTCTCCCAAGTATGGAATGCTATTATCAAGATCATGCGCTGCCAAAATACAAGGTAGCCTTCAAATGGATATGTCATTCGCTACCATCCCAGTTTTTAACCAAACTAGGAGGTTGTACCGAGAAACTCACATGAAATACATGGTTAGCAACCGGGATAGGCCAAACAACAATCCTATTTATTCCATTCATTCCAATTTAGATTCTTTTATCTTATACAATGAAAGTGATATAAATGAGCAGATAAAAGAAAATGAAGAGGATTTCAAACCATCAAAACAGTATTTCCCATCCCCAAATAAAAAAACTGATGACCAAAGCTCCAAGAAGCCTGAAAAACAGCTTAGTATCATGTATGAAAAAGAGACTCTTTGGAGTGTAAGCTTTGACGGTTCTTGTGGAAAAACTAGTTCGGGGGTCAGCATCTGGATACACAATACTAATGAAGGTCATTCTTTCAGATTAGAATTCCAATGTACTAATAACATTGCGGAATATGAGGCCCTTCTCCTTGGTCTGCACATACTTAAGGACTTAGGCGCTAAGAAAATATCAGCCCAAGGAGATTCAAAACTTGTAATTAGACAAATCAAAGTTGAATACTCGGCAAAAAACCCAATACTGAGAGAATACAGGAATGCGGCTTTAGACATCCTCAAAACCTTCGAGAAATATGAACTCACTTATATTCCTAGGAGTCAAAATACCTTATCCAATGAGCTCGCCTTTGCCGCAAGCAATGGCCAAATACCATGTTTAAACGAGCAATACAGTATTCAGGTCAAAAATCGCCCTACAGTACCAGAAAATATTGACCATTGGAAAATATTCAAATATGACGATCAAATTGATGATTTTTTACAATCTAGGAATGAATTTGAAGTAACCAAAACAGACTTAGAAAATGAAGAAAAGAATCTTGGCAAAAATCAAGATCAAGAGCTAGATTTACCTTCATTAACAGATGTAAACTTAATAAATCACCCATATGAAACTGAGACAAGTGAATACATAGACCAAAGAGAGCTTGAAATCTTACACTGTGAAAATGACAACGTACCCAGGGGGCTTGCACCCTTAGAGGAATTGTTTGATTTTAACGATGTGGCCAAAAAGCCAAAAATGGAATCTACCAAGGTTGACATAGAAGAATATAACATAGGAAACACGGAAAAACCAAGAATGATCAAACTGTCCAAAACTCTCCCTCCTCACATAAAACAAAAGTACATCAAGTTTTTTAAAGAATTTAAAGATGTGTTCGCATGGGGGTACCAAGATTTGAAATCATACGACACAAGCATCATTCAACATAAGATTCCCCTCAAAGAAAACCAGAAGCCTTTCAAACAGAAGTTGAGAAGAATAAACCCAGTCTTACTACCTTTGGTTGAAAATGAAATAAAAAAGATGTATGATGCTGGGATAATAGTGTCCCTTAGATACTTTGAGTGGGTTTCAAATCTAGTATCAGTTAGGAAAAAACTGGTGATATCAGACTTTGTATCGATTTCCGAAATCTAAATAGAGCCTGTTTGAAGGACAACTATCCGTTGCCCAAAATGGACCACATACTTCAAAAGGTGGTGGGTGCTAAAAGGATCTCATTACTTGATGGTTTTTCCGGTTACAACCAAGTGCTAGTTTTCCCCACTGATCAACACAAAATTGTTGTCACCACACCTTGGGGCACTTTCATGTACGTTAAAATGCCTTTTGGATTGATGAATGCTGGCGCCACATTCCAAAAAGCCATGGACATAGCCTTCTCAGAAGACATAGGTTATTTCATAGTCATATATCTCGATGATATCACAGTGTATTCCAAATCAGATGAAGAGCACCTGGTTCACTTAAGAAAGGTTTTTAACAAATGTAGAAAATATGGTTTATCTCTGAACCCCAAGAAAACACTTTTCGGTCTCGAAGAAGGAAAACTCCTAGGTCACATCATTTCGGAAGATGGAATAAAAATCTACCCCCAGAGAATTGAAGGCATATTACAAATAAGTCACCCCATAAACATAAAGGAGTTGCAATCCTTTATCGGAAAAATTAATTTCTTAATAAGATTCATCCCAAATCTTGCCGAACTTCTGAGAAATATCACAAACATGTTAAAAAATGAGGTTGGGGTTAAATGGACTACAGAAGCCAAAAAATCCTTTGAATTGGTTAAAAAATCCCTAACTGAAACATCGGTACTGATAAGTCCTGATTTCACCAAATATTTTTACATTTTCTTATTTGCATCGGAACACACAATAGCTGCATTATTGTTACAAAAGAACGCAGCAGGGCAAGAACAGCCCATTGCCTTTTTTAGCAAATCCCTAAGAGATGCTCCCTTAAAATATAACATCATGGAAAAACAGGTATTCGCATTGGTAAAAGCACTGAAATATTTCCGAGTTTATATCTTGCATTCTCATATCATTGTTTTTGTTCCTAATACCATCGTCAAAGATATATTAAATCAAGATCTCGATGGTAAAAGGGGAAAATGGATCGCTATCATATTAGACTATGACTTAGAAATCCGACCCACCAAACTGGTTAAAGGACAAGGACTCGCAAGACTAATGGTTGAAACTAACCTCCAAGCATTAGATATAAATTTTGTTAACACCTTAGAAAAACAGGAAGAATGCACGACCCCTCATGTTGAAGAAGTGTTTTTAAACTCACCTTGGTATGCGGATATTATTTATGTATTATTTTATCTAAATGCTCCTCGAACTTTATCAAAAAAATCAAGGTTTCTTAAAAAAAAATCTCTAAATTTTTGCATTATAGATGGAGTTCTGTATTGGAAAAATCCCACTGGTATGTTGCTTAAATTTTTGCTTGAGTATGATGCAGAGAAAATTATGCACGAAATGCACGAAGGAGAATGTGGAGGTCATCTCTACTGGAAAACCACAGCTAACAAAATCCTTAGAGCCGGTTATTATTGGCCTACCTTATTTCCTGACACTCACAAACTACTTACGACATGCCATAAGTGCCAATTTTTTTATGGCAAGAAAAAGCTTTTACCTTTTCCCTTACATCCCATCATAGTTGAAGGACCTTTCCAGCAATGGGGTTTAGATTTTATTCGGGAGATTCACCCTTCTTCATCCGCTCAACATAAATGGATCCTTATAGCCACTGATTACTTTACCAAATGGATAGAAGCCATACCCTCCAGGAATTCCACCGATTCAGTCATCATTAAGTTCCTAGAAACCAACATTTTATCTAGATTCGGCTGTCCTAGGAAGATTATCACGGATAATGATGTTGCCTTTTCCTCCAAAAGAATGGTCGACTTCTGTTACAAATATCACATTTCGTTATGACATTCCACAACTTATTACCCTCAATGTAATGGTTTAGCCAAGTCCTCTAACAAAAGCCTAGTCAACATCATCAAGAAACTTCTGGAACAAAATCAAAAGGCATGGCATGGAAAACTAGTGCATGCACTATGGACTGATAGACTAACCACCAAAAAATCAATCGGTATGTCTCCCTACCAACTAGTGTATGGCATGGATGCCATTTTCCCAACATCTTTAGGGGTTCCAGTAATGAAGCTATTGCAAGAAGTTCAAATAGAAGAAAATGACATGCAAAAGAGGGTAAATCAGACTATCAATTTACAGCAAACAAGAGAAGAAGTTTACCAAAGGGCTCAGCTAGCGCAAGACAAGATAAAACAGATTTTTGACAGAAGGACCAAGGAAAACGATTTTCAGATTAGGGATAAAGTGTTAAAATGGGATTCCAGAAGAGAAGACAAAGGTAAACATGGTAAGTTTGAAAACTTATGGAAGGGGCCTTTCATCATCAGTTCAGTTAGTGGAAACAACACCTTTTTCCTGCAAGAACTCGATGGGACTGAAACTTTTGGAGGTCCTGTGAATGGCAGAACACTAAAACATTATTTTTGTCAAGAGCTCCAGTTTTAAACGTTTTTAAATCATTGTATATATCATTGTTTGAAAAAAAAAAAAAAAAATAGAAAAGTAGAAAAAGATGGCATTTTGGAAAATAGCAAGAAAGCCCCATGTTCAAAAAACAGTCATTAGGAAAGCGCGCAAGTCTAAATGCCGCTACTAGTGCTCAAAAATGTCTTGTTCAGTTATCTAGCCTAATCATAACTGAACATGTTTTAAATTTATTTGCTGATAAGTTAGTGAGAGAAGAGATAGTCAAATTGTGTAAGCTTGACTTATCAAAGAAAATAGATTAGGAAAAGATACTGGTTCCACATGCTCAAAACAGAACCAAAGAGGAAATCAGGGATGAAAAACAAACTGTGTATCCTAGCCCTGATTTTTCTAGATTTCATTTTCATGCAAAATAATATTTGTGTGCACCTTGTCTTTCATGCCACAAGTACATGACAAATCAGACTGTCTAATCTTGATTTGGTCATTTTTCAATTTCATGTTTTAGATTAGAGAATGAAATCCTGTCAAATAGCTTAATCTTGACAGTCGATCTAACATATTTAGAGAAACAAAGGACTTCATCAGTTTAATCTGAACTTCAGGCGGATATAAGTATAGAATTAGATAGTCATTTTTCAAAAATATTATGCCAAAGGGTTGTAGTCTAAATGCACCCGAAAGAAGAAAAAATGTTAGGAAATGTAGCTCGGTAGGTAGAAATGATGTTGATGTTAATCATGCTATCAATTTTCAGAAATAGCATCAAGGAAGAAAGAAATTTGCGCCAATGGATAAAGGCACTGGTCTTCAAAAACCAGAGATCTGAAATTCTGGACACCTCCTGAAAATGAGCTGCCCTCACCAAATGGAGCCACTGTTAGTCATCAGTATTTTTCACTTGTTGATGATGATTAATTTCTTAAGCCAATTTTTCTAGAAGCTGATCTCCAATTTGTCAAATTTGTCATCTAGAAAACACCCCTAAACAATTTTTGTCCTCCTACCCATTCCGGTTAGCCTATGATGAGAAAAAACCTAGTGGATAAGTCCTATCTAGTTTCAGTCATATAATCCTGTCCATGAGCTATCATAGCTAAAGGTTATATGCTGTCATTTACCCTCATTCCCAAATCATTCATTATCCAAGTTTTGATCAAATTTCAGCCACCCTATCTCTGGTCATATGTCATTTTGAGATCTAATCATACCAAAGAAAATACTCAAAATCTGTCAAGATCGCCCCTAAGTTACGTAGTGGCGCTTTAGGGAATCCCTTCCTTGGAAAAAACATCCTGAGCCAGAATCCTTTGTTCAATACCAGCTAGCCCTGAATTAGCGCTTAATCTACAAAAACAAATCTTGATACACCCATAGGTCGCACCACTAAAAGGTCTTGTTGTCTCAGTCCGGAAGAAATTCTACAAAGATCCAGAACAGAAGAAGATAAGCATGTTCACAGTCTAAAAGAATATGCTTAAGATTGGGAAAAATCTCCATAATACACCAAAGGAGCTCTCCAAGGTTCAAAGTCGTATTTTTTGCATCTTTGCAGGGTGCAAATTGAATGACAAACAGTATCCAGACAAGAGCAAAGAGACAAGTCCAAATAAGTCTCTCATGTTGAAGAAATTTGCCATCATTAAGCAGATGGAAAGCTGCAATGAAAATAAAGCAGGAGTACATGTTTCAAAATCCAAACTGATATAATGTTGATCTACAGTGTTTCAGTGTCTCTTTCAGAAGCAGAGATGTGCAAGTATTCCAGAAGACACCATCAAACTGAACATAAGAAGACAGCTGCTTCTCATGTTGTCTTGAGCCTGGGATAAGAATACTAGTCAGAGGGCAAATGCAATAAACCTCTGCAAAAACAGTCAAGAAAGGTTAGTAAGTAAGGACTAGCAAGAAAATACTCTACAAATACAAGTCATGTGGCTCTTGGTTTAAAAGTTCACAAGGCTATTCTGAAAACAGGATACATATCTCAGAACATGCCTCTTATAGCATATTGTCATATTTTTCACTTTATTACTTATTGTGATATACCAAGCAGAGATATGTATTACAAAGAAAGATGACACAGTTTGAGAAATAGATGAAATAGCATGACTATGTTAACCTCCTCCTTTAAAGAGCAGATGGTTGGGAACATAATAAGACCTCCTTCGTTGAAAATCAGATGGTCAGAAGATCAGTATAACCTCCTTCAATAAAAGTAGATGTTTGGAAACAAGATGAGAAACTCATTCATATAAAAAGGGCAGAGAGTTAAATTGTCAAAGTGATTTTTAGAATTGTCAATCACCTCCTTCCAAGAGATAGGCAAAGGATGCATCAGCAGTCTTTGATATGGTTTTTGAGCAACTTTCCTTTTGAAGGACAGAGTTGACAAACAGTGACAAAACAATGAGGTTTCATAGGTTAAAAACCTATTTCACATCAAGCAAAAAGATGACTTTTCTGGTGTTAAGAAGCCCTGTTTCCTTTGCTCGTAAAGACCTCCTTCAAACTGTCATAAGGGTGAAACTTGGGCTAAAAAACCTTCATCCAAATAGCCAAAGAAAGAGAGAGTTGGTTGGGGTTGACAGTAGTTCTTGCATATGTATACAAAAAGGACAGCAAAGATTAAGAATAAGTCATAATTGTCAGAAGTTACATTAATGTTTTCAGGGGTCATTTCCTTAATGAAAAGTAGTAAGAAAGATCTTATTTTAAGGGAGGCCTCCTTACTTCAAAAAGTCATGGATATGAGTGTTTTCAAAGGAGATGGCCATAGAACTATTTCTATGAGTCTTTTTCAAATGATAGGTCTTTATGGTACTTTAAAAAGTAAGATAATATTGAAGGCAGTGATTGATGTTTTTATACACCAAAAAACCTTTTCAAAAGGCATCAAAACCCTTCCAAATTAGCTGCAAAGGTATTTGATCTTTTTTGAATTTTA
Source organism: Pinus albicaulis (assembly GCA_034641835.2). NCBI lineage: Eukaryota > Viridiplantae > Streptophyta > Pinopsida > Pinales > Pinaceae > Pinus > Pinus albicaulis. Next base: position 163,551,053 of record CM076569.1, on the reverse strand, counting down.
AGGGAGGGAAGAGCCATTTAAAAGTGCCCATTAGCAATTTCAAAACCCAAAACGAACTTTCCTTAGCATGCTCACTGAAGAAGGAAGTGTTTTTCGGGAATTTTTCAAGGTTTTTAGAGCTTAAACTCTACGCGGCGTGCCTGTAGTTGTGCGTGGCGTGCCTGTGAGCGCCCGAACAAAGGAGTTACACTGAAGCGCAATGCGCCTATAGTTGTGCGCGGGACACCTGTGCCCACAGTCATCAGGCGCCCGAGACTGACCCGACACCTCCTTTGCGCAGCGCTTTCTACTGCAAATGGCCCGCTCATCCACCAGTCTTCAAAAAACTCCTTTGAACGCTGCTCCAATGATCAACAAGGTCCACAAACTCATTTTCAAGCTATTTCTTCGCTTCTTGGTCAAATTTGGAGTTTAAAAAAGGGTTTCCTTGCTATGGGTTTTCAAAGGATTAGAAACAGAGTTTGTAAATGGTTTTTCAAAATCAATGGAAAGAAGTCATTTGAAGCATTGTTTTCAAGGTGGCTCCATGTTATCATAACCACAGAAAATAGGTTTTGTGAAAGGGTTCAATATCAGGTTGAAGGAGTATTTAGAAAAACAGTGTTTTCAACAAGTTCCTTTTGTTTCAAATATTGGAAAATATATCCGGACTGAAACCACAAAGAAACAGTGAAAATAAAATAGGTTTGATGTGCCAATTTGAAAGTCTTTTTTTCATTTCTATGAATGGCTTGGATTATTCACAGTCTCTAAGAGAAAGCAGAGTGTGATTGGAGGTCTTCAAATCAGTTTAAAAGGGTGTCTTAACAGTGTTTGCAAAAGGCAGTTTGTTTACTAAAGATAAAGAGCAAAACAGTGAAGAGGATCAAATTCAAAGGAAGCAAAGTGAAGAGGAGAAAAGTGAAGAATAGCATAGTGATGAAGAAGAGCATAGTGAGAAATAACAGCACAGTGAGGAAGAACAGCACAGTGATGAAGAAAAGCACAGTAATAAAGAGAAAAACAGTGAAGAGGGGAATAATGAAGAAATGGAATAGTTTGATGAGGAACACAACAGTCACAAAGAGGAAGATATTGGTAGCACTCACAGCAGCAAGAATGATGAGGATGGAGCACAAAACATTCAGGATACAGAGCCTAAAAGTCCTGAAGAAAGCAGGGACAAAATTGAACAAGGCAATCCTCAAGAAGACATGCAAGGTGATAGTCAAGGCATTCATGAGGAGGGTCAAAACAGTCCTCAAAGGGACACTTTTGATGAAAGAAAGGAAAGCCCACCAGCCAGCAAGGATGATGATGGGAGTAGCAAAGTCAAAGACCCAATAGAGCATGTGCTAGCTGCCTCTCCTAGGCAAGGGACCATGTTTTCTCCTCCAAAGATAACAAAGCCCCGAACATCAAGAAATAAAGTGGCTGAAATTGTAACTCCAAATGTTACTAGATCACTCTGAAGCAAAGGGAAGTTGCCCAAGCAATCCATTGTTGAATTACCAAAGAGGAGGAGGACCAAGAAGGCCACCCAAAGCAAGAGAAAAGAGAATGAGGAAAGTAGCCATGAGAAAGAGAGGGATTTTGACATAATTCAGATAAACAGTGATGACAGTGACAATGAGGCTAGAATCTTAGAGTCTCTCTTTCTAAATAGAGAAGAACAAATTCATGATCTAAGAGCGGATCTAGAGAGGTCTAAAAACCCCATTCATTTTCTGCAAACACAAAACAAGCAAATGAGTGTCCACATGGCAGTTTATGAGACACGGGCTATCAAGTATCAAAAAGAAGCCTCCAAAGTGCAAATTAAGTTAGAAGAACTCATGGGCGAATTCAATGATAGTGAAGAAGAATATCAGCCAAGGAGGAAGAGGCCAAGGACTATGGGGCTCAAAAGAGTTTTGGAGAAGCAAAAAGAGGAAGAGGCTGCCCTTTTCCAATCTTTTCCTCTTACTACTTTATTCACCCAAGAGATAGAAAAAAATAGAGAAGCATGGCTTGAAAGGGTGAATGAACACTTGGAGAATAAGTTGCAAAAGGCCAATAGAGACTTGAACCTTCAAAGGAGAATGACCGGGCACTATAAGAAGCTTAATCAATTCGCCCGAAGGAAATTAAAGGCTACACAAGAAAAACTCAAGGAGGCCCGAAAGAGGCGCCCGGCACAAAAAGTGAAGAAAAGCATATCAAGGCTTGAAATTTTGGCCTCCGCTTCTCAGCATGCTTCTGAAAACCCATGAGGGTCATGCTCGCCAAAATTGGGCATAATTCGACAAGTTTTGGTTTTTTGACATTTTTGGGCTTTTTGCAAAAAATCATGGGCATCGCCATTTTTGTTTGAAGCATCCTCAAACATTGAAAATGGTATCATTGGATGCCATAATTTCAGGTGCATCTACTCAGCAAATTTCATATCAATTGAAGATGATTTGGTTCCCCAAATTAGTGAAAAATAGTCACTTTTTCAACACTCTGCCCCACATATCAGCAAAGGCTAATTTCTGGGTTGTTTTTTCACACAGGTCAGATTTTCACAAACTTTCATTGATCAGTTTGGGGAAAAAAAAGCATTTTCAGAAACTAGACATCCAGGGCTTTCCAACAAGCCATCACGGGCCTCGTTTCAACATCGGGAAGGCCTCCAAAAGTTGCCCACAAGACAAGGGATTTTTTGTTGCTATATTTCTGAAGTATTTTTGTAAAAAATGTAGTTTTCTGAAGTGGCTTTTCCAAATGTGCGTTTAGCCTTTTTTGGCCATTGTCAGCTGGGAAAAGTCAATTTAATTTCCTTTTTTAGCATTTTTAGGATATTTTTATAGATATTTTGTGCCTTGGGTTTTGCAAAGCCTCAAGGACAAAATCAGATATTTTTGATGGGCCAATGAGCTTGCTAGTTGCACTAGGAGGTTCTCCTTCATCTTGGCTTATATATTCCAAGAGACTTCATTGTAAACAAGGCTGAAGTTGATGATATAGAGCAATATATGGTTATACAAGCTTGGAAGAAATACTTGTCTCATGTATTGGATAGTTTCTTGAATGTTTTGGATGATGAAAGAGGACTGCTGTTGGATTTCTTGACTTGGTAAAATGGTATAGTGTCCCTCTCTGTTATGTGTCTTATTTTTCATACATATTTCATTTTCTTGCTTGTTGTAATAAGGTAGATAATAGATTTGAGACATGCCCTTGGAGGCACCTTAGATTTCCTGTTTCATTATAGCTTCTATGTTTTCTTCCTTCTTAGTCATATCAAAGAATTATTAATTGCTCTTTGATCATTGAAGAAATTGTTTGCTTGTTTCATTTATGGTTTTTATGCATGCTAAGTATGATTCACGGTATGCCCTGCTTACTCATGGCTAGTCAAAGCTTCCACCTCTGAAACCTTTCTTTGAATGTTTGATTGTCCTAGTTGAACCAAGGAGGTCTTTATCGATCTTGCCCTTTACCTAAAACTCTGCAATCTTAGTTCAAAGTGCTCGATATTTCAATCTTATATGGTATTTCCTCTCCCGTAGCTTGAGGTTCTACATTGTCTTGGTATACTTAAAGTAGGCAAGAAAGCTACATTAGAAGTATATATATAGCATGAAATGTTTGTTTTCTATATTTTTCAGTTTTAATTTATTCATCACATTAGTTGCTCCTACTATAATATTTCTTCTTTATTCTTTTTACTGTTTGAAAGCCTTTGTCTTCTTTTTTTTAGGCTTAGTGTCCGCTCTAATCATTTTGCCCAAGATCTAAAATATGGTCAAATGGTGCTAACATACCTTGTATCACCATCTGAGGCTTTCTCGACCTTTTCGACCCCATAGCCCAGTTGATCTAACAATATTTTTATCTATCTTAGTCTTTAATCAGTTCCTCCCTCAAAAAACCTAAAAACAAAACCAAAAACCTACTTCACAACTAGCCTAAAATCAGAAACCTAAGAATCAAAACACATAGATATCCCTTACACAAATAGAGATAGCCCTCTCTGAGTCCAGGAAGGCTAGGTCCTTGGGCTCCAAAGTTGGTTTGATGTTACCCTGTCACTTGGCTTGCCAATCAGCCAAATCACGGGACCCTAACAGGGGAAAGCTAACTTTTTGCATTGTTTTATACCTAACTATGACGAAGTGGCTAAAGGATTCACGCAATTACTAAAGAAGGGTGTCCCATTCCTTTGGCATGAGATCACCCAGAAGTCTTTCGATGTGCTGAAGAAGTTTCTCGTCAATGCTCCTCTGTTGCGTCCATGGTTTTGGTACAAGACGATGATGACAGTGATGAGCATGTTATTTATTATCTATCTCGTAACCTTCTCGATAATGAAACGTGATATGCACATGTCGAGAGATTGGCATTGGCTGCAGTTCAAGCAGTTCAATGTTTTCATCATTACATCCTATTGCATACGGTGACTGTGATTTATGACTGCAACCCTATGACCTATATATTGCCTTGATAATTGTTGGGGGGAAAGTACTGGAAGTGGATTGTCATCCTCCAAGAGTTCGATTTGGAATTTCTTACTGCCAAGTTGAAGAAATCGATAGTCTTTTCCGATCTAATCTACTCCCTCCCCTCTGACTCCACTCTGTCTGGTTCCGAGGAACGCATTCCCGACAACATGTTTTTTCTTATTAGCACCCTTGATCCTTGGTACAGTGATATCATCGTATATCTTCAGGCTTCTACTTCCAGATCTAAGTTGACGAAGGATGCTTGGTGACGCATCCGTCATCAATCGCAACCTTATCATATAATCGAAGATACACTCTACCACATCGGAGTTGATTCCATTCTCTGTTGGTGTTTAACTATCGAGGAGGCTGAGAAAGCCCTGAATGACTGTCACAGTGGCGCCTGTGGCGGTCACATCTCTGGTTATGCTACTGCACGAAAAATTATTCGTGTCAGGTATTTCTTGCCTACCATCTTCAAGGACTGCATTGTCGTTGTTCGTAAATGTCATGACTGCCAGATCTATCAACGCAAGATGCACGCACTGCCTTCACATCTCCACCCTGTCATTACCATTGGTCCCTTTGCAAAGTGGGGCATCGATTTTATGATGTGTAAACCTCACTCGACCGGGGGGCATGGTTATATTATCGTAGCTGTTGACTACTTCACCAAATGGGCCGAAGCAATGCTTACACTTACGGCTCACGGTAAGACAATAGCTTAGTTCATATTCAATCACATCATTTCTAGGTTTTGTGTCCCTCAAGCCATCATTACCGATCATGGTTCCCATTTTCGGCATTATATGGTGGCAGAGTTGACTTCCAAGTTGGGCCTACGTCACGACAGCTCAACAACATACTATCCTCAGGCCAATGGCCAGGTTGAAGCCATGAATAAATTTCTTGTCACCATGCTTCAACGTACGGTTGGGATGCACAAATAAAACTGGAATCTCATGTTATTTTCGGCTCTTTGGGCATATCGAACCTCAGTTAAGGATGCAACTGGATTCACTCCATTTCAGCTTGTTTACGATCTGGAAGCTACCCTTTTGATTGAGTGTGAAATACCTTTGCTCAAGTTGGCTGTTGAATTGTTTCCAAACACTTCACCAAAAGAAGAGTGTCTTCTTTACTTAGAAAGGCTGGATGAAACTCGCTGCATTGCTTATGTGGTCATTGAAGTACAAAAGAAGTGGGTCAAAGATCATTTTGACCAGCCAGTTTCTCCTCGCTCCTTCGTAGAAGGAGACCTCATCCTCCTGTACGACCAAGCTCATGATTAGCTGTGGGCAGGAAAATTTCAACCCATGTGGCATGGGCCCTACATTGTTAAGTGTGTTTTGCGGAATGGGGCCTATGAGCTCACTGATTACGAAGGTCATCCTCTGGATCAGCCCAGAAATGGGTTGTATCTTAAAAAATATTATGCATGATTCCTTCATGCATGTTTTGTGTACATAGGTGTTCTTTTCAATTTTGTACATTTTTGGCTTGGTGTGCTTTGTGAGTGTTTTCCTGCATATTGGGTCGTTGCGTATTGTGCAGATGTCTATTACTCCTTATGTCGATTTCGCGGATGGTGCTTCCCACAGTACCCGGAACATGTCTTCAACATCCTAGGTGATTTATAATCCTGCTGGTGAGTTGATAGATCTTCAAGGTATTTGTCTAGGACGAACTACAAACAATGTTGTTGAATATAGTGCTGTCAGTGAACTATTAACCGAGGCAATTACCCTCAACATTCGTGCATTGCTTTTAAATCTAGACTCACAGCTTGTCGTTCTTCAACTTAATGGACATTCTTCAGTTAGAAACCCTCACATTTTAAGGTTGTATTTACGTGTTCGTTTGCTGGAAAGACATTTTGATTACATCACATATCAACATATTCTTGGGCGAATGAATGCATTAACTGATACAGTGGCTAACATTGTATTAGATAGAAATTTGCGTAATTTGTAAAATCATCATCGCATGAAAAAGATCCATACAGGAAAATAGATGTGTGTGTGTGTGTGTGTGTGTGTGTGTGTATATATATATATATATATGTCGAATGTTTGCATCAATGTGCATCATAAGTTCAAAAAATATGTGTGTTTTTGTTACATCCTGAGACATCATGTCTCTCAAAAATACGCGGAAATAAAACCTAGGTGTCTACTCGGCGTGACACTCATGATAGCATGTCACTGCCCATACAAGCCGCCTCAGTAAGCGGTAAACTCGGTTTGACACCCCTGCAGTGTCTCTCTGGTACACGCGAGGAACATCATTGAATTGCGCATAGTTCGGGATCCCACGGGAGATTCCCTCCAAGTTGCGTATGATTTCCTCCTCCTCCCCCCCCTTAGGGGCCACATTGAAGCCGCGAGGAACTCGCCGCGCTATCGAAGACATACCTGCAGGTCTCTCTGGGCCAACATCTGCAATCACATGGATTTAATGTCAAAACATGCATAACAAAAAAATCATAATACTCATGAAAATAAAATAAAAAATGAGCCTTACCAAGTACTTAATCCCAATCCTCTCCTTCTGGGATTGGGAGATCTGTATCGCCAGTGAAATTTGTGCCAGAGTAGGGCCAGTCCTCCACGACAATCAGCTATTGGTGGAGCCAGTTGAAGAACTTTGGTCTCTAGGACATCTGTTGACCGCCCCCTGACCTTGGCATCAGAGCTGCCCAACGAGTCGTCCTTGGTGCCTTTGCTGGTGGTGTTGGAACTATCAACTCCTATCACTGAAAGATTGGTTGTCATTCCAGGATGAACGATACCAGGATGAACCCATAGCCAAACTGCTTCATTTTACCTTTCTTACACTTTGTTAGTTGACGCTTCATGTTGATTGTCACTGCCTATGCCCAGTTATAGAGGATCGGTGTCAAGAAATCTATAGCAAGAAGTAGTTGTGCCTTTTTAGCTTCGTTCGGTGCTTGCGATCCTGCAGCTCGTGTGATGGTGTGCAGCACTACTTTTAGTGCCAAGTCCGGAATAGTCTAGATATCCACTTTTCTGCTTCCCAATCCTTTTCGTGCCTCGCGATATACCCTGTCGATCACCATACTCATGTTCTCCATTTTGGGTCAGGTGCCAGTCAGTATTGGTACTGCTCCCGTCTGCGACAACCCTGTTATGAAATAAATGTCTGAAACTTCGATCTCGAGTTCCTAATTATGAAGAATGAATTTTTCTTAATCCTCATCCCAGATGTTGATTAAGTATTGTAACACGTCTAGTTGAGCTCTGAGGCATGGTGTCATGAAGAATTTCTTGAGTCCAAAATCTCTAAGAGCTTCCATGCACCTTTCATTTTCCATGGCAAGTTCATCTTCTTCACTGTGTTCTCGTTCCTTCCATTCGATCACTATTTTGCCGCTTCACACCTGCAAACACGTTCATAGGGATGTCATTAGCCGAATCTAAAGTTCCTGATTGATTGGAATTAGGCCTATTTGCTTGCATTTTGAAGATAAAATGGTCGTCGCGGTTGGCGCGACTAATTTTGAAACAGTCCCGCCAATGGGCGCGCCCTAGTTCAGAATTTGGGCGATTAGCGCGAGTCCGTGCCCGATACTCGCGCCAACCGCCGTGCCCTATTTTTTTTAAAATTCTACCATACATTTCCAAATTTAGAATCGCAGGTGATGAAAGTATAATCAAAATGCAGAGAAGGATGTTAGCTCTTACCTGGAACTGACAGATTCGAGATTGGTCTGCTAGATTACTCGCTATCGCTGCCACAAAATCACAGTCTAAAAAGGGTAACTATTACTCCACAAGAGGTAAAAGTGAAAAGTAATTATTTTTTACCATTTTTGGCATTTTATAACTTTTCAAAACCCTAATTAAGTTTTAAGACGTATTTTTCGATTATTTCACTATTTTATTTCGATAAATGGGTTTTACGTGCGTCTTTTGTGCAACGACGGGTTTTTAACGTAACAACGATGAAGTAACGACTTGTATTTTATACTTTTTCAGACTTAGTAAAAACATGAAAAATTCACTGTTGGAGTCATCTTTCAGCGCTTTTCTGACTCTCTAAAACTGAAAATATTGTCGAGACTCTTGTCGTTTTGAACTCGTTAAATGGATGCGAAACGATATCTACCCAGTATACGTTTACCCCTTTTTCGGGCTGTGACAGATTACTTTGAAAAGGAATACCTTAGCCTATCGCGACTAAGAGGTTCTCTCGGATATTGTTTTCTACCTTTTCGGATCTGAGGGACTATTTACTAAAAGGGACCTACTGGATTTTTCTTTTCTGCTTCTTTTCAAACTCTCTAAATATGAAAATATGTCGACTTCTTCCTTTGTCAAACTCATTAAACCCTGATGACATCAGACATCGTCACCATGATGTTCACCGAGTTCCTCCTTCCTAGGGCTCATAAAATGTACTAGGATGGATTTTTCCGAAGGACAAACTTACATTACAAGCATATGTTATCCCCTTAAAGCTTGTTTTTCAAAAATAATTGTGGTACTTGCCAGAAATGGTGGGGGAAAATGGAACCAGTTTTTAGTTTTGTCGGCAGTATGTCGCTCTTGAACATGACACTCATTTGCATTCGTGTCGGGTTGGGGACATCCCATTTCATCATTTTTGCCTCCATGGGTTTGGGTAATCTGTTTTGGCCTCTCATCTGCTCTTTGCCATCTCATCATGACCTCAAATCCCTTGATGTCAAATACTTCCAAATCCAGAGTCATGTCGCCGATATGTTCAAGAGAAGTTTTCCTTTACAGTTTTCAACCTCCCTCTGTTCCTCTGTTTAGTCTTGATTCACTATCATCATGTTCCTCTATCTCGTGTTGATGATGTGGGAAACATTATGGCCCTCCTTTGACTGGGTCACTTCCTGTCGACTTGAGCTCATTAACTAGGAGGTTGACCTAGAGACTCTCTTCCGGTAACTTGGAGCTTGCATGCCTCAATGGCAAGTTCTTCGCATTCGATGATAGGTCCACATCATTGGCCTTCGATCGAGTGATTCTGCGGGTGTTTGACGCCAAATCACTGTTCACATTCCATATATTGTACCTATTGTACCTTGAGATCCATTGTCATTATTGGTGGTTTCTCTCGTGCCTGTTAACAACTTTCATCATTCGCTGGTAATCAGGTGATTTTCTTGAATGTTCGACTTTAGTTTACATATTCGCATGCTTGAATTTGTACTTGTTCGGGTCGAGATGGAGTGCAAGACTCTGGGTTTTCTCTAATAAGATCCAGGCTGTGGGATATTGTGGTTTATCATGACTTATTGCATGACTCTTTTTGATTGGATGGCTGCAACCATACCTGAGTCTATTTGTTGATCCTTATTGCTGGATGGCTGCGTCCATACCTCAAATCTCAGTTTTTATGTACTATATTATGGATGGTTGTGCCCATGCCACATGTTCATGTATCTGAGATATAAGTTGTATTCGTACTTGCAAGTCTTCTATCATCGATGTTTTGTTCGAACATGTTCTCGTAAAGCATTTCACCCCTCCCTCTCTCTCGGACCTCATGCTTTAAGGGGCATATGTTACACAGCATTTTGTCACTGTCCCTGCAATCCCCATCCCTCACATTGGAGGACCATTTCTGTGACTAATAAGAAGTGTCATGCCCTGAAAATACCATCATTTCATCCCTTTCCATGAGGACAACATTCCTTCTGTTAACAATTCCTTGAGCAAACCATTAGAAACACATGTTTTTGGGTTGGCGTTGGTAGACCGTTATGCCCTCGCGCCAATGAGGAAGATTAACATTGGGCCCCACACCCATTGGCACTCTATCCTAGTTAGCTACTCGTGCCAAGCTATTTTTGGAATTTTTTTTAAATATAGAGGCGAAGTTTCCATGCTAACAAACTTCGTGGGCGAGTCAGCCTAAGTGGTTCGACTGAATAACTACAACCACCCTCCTTTGGTCTCTTGTTTCCACCTTTTGGGGAAACCTCCCAAAGGATAATGCCTCCCTTCCACCATTGTAGGGATCCCAACCTCCTCCTTTCCCTCTATAAATAAAGCTATCTCCCATTGATACACTAGCTGAACAATCATAGCTGAAAGGCTGAAGAGAATTGTTGAACATTTTGCTAAGGAGATAGATCAGAAAGAGACCTTTGTCGACAGAGAGCTTAGGCTTGTGTCCTCGTCTCGTCCCATTTCTCGACGATCCTTCGAGACGCTCTTCGAGTGAACCCGCTGAAGGAGGCCGCGACGTCAAGTCTCCGATTGTAATCTCTTTCTTTTATTTATATATACATGATTATTGTCTGGTTCCCATCTTGTGTTAATATGGTTTATTTTTTGCAATGTGTTTAGTATTCCTTGATTGACTAGTTAGCTACGGATGCAATTATTATCTTGTATATTGCTCTTGTCTTTGATCTTTGTGCAGGAATACGAGTACCATTGTTGAAGGACCGCGACCTGTCGGGACAGAGATCAAGAAGCCGCCACTACTATAGTTGCGACAATCGCGTTGGACTCCAGGTAGGACAAGCTACCCCAACCTATTTCATTTTTTAGCTAGGAACCTACACCTTAGCTTGTTCCCTTGTTGCTAGACCCACTCTAGGGATAGAGGGATCGTCTCTGTCCGTAGAGAGGATTTATCTTTCCAACAATAGGCTAGGCTAAGCCAAATATTTATTTCATCCAGTCACCCTCGTGCCATATTCCAAGCATGAATGTGGGATATCATGGAATAAACCAAACAAAACCAATCCAGGGCTTCCAGAGGCCAAACTGCATCAACCCTCAGCCAGTGATTCCACCTCACGGTCAGACATCACTAACCATCACCAGATCAGTTTGTACCCACACTGTCTAAGGTTCTTGAGCATTTGTGCCAACTAAGGTTTCTAAGAACTAGTAACTCAAACCACGACCATAAGGAATATGAGAGCCTACCAAAAAAACAAAGGCAAACCCACGACACCATGGCTCTCCAAGAAATGGGAAGGCTAGGCAAAACCACTGTCAATCCAGGAAATCATCCATGCCAATGATAAATCATAACCAAGAAACAACATGCATGCCAAAACTAGCAAGGAAACCATACATGCAACTCAATACCCTCAAATCAAATCTGTTGTAGTCGCTAATCTTGTTGTCACCTTGCGCTTTCCTGCTTTTCCTTTGCCTTATTTCTCCAAATCCAAGTAAGCCACACTCCTCCAAGGGTGCCCTAAGAAAACTCTAAGTGTCCAAGAGTACGAGAGAGAGAGAGAATAGAATGAGAGATCTAAAACTGAACCGACAAAAGGCTACACTGGCAAAAGCTTTCCAACTTATCCTTAGAAGCCTTTTTATCAATGAGGCCTCTATATTCTTCATTTTTTCATTATTTTCCTTCATTTTCCTCCTTACATGAAATTTGTGACCTTTCACCTTCCTTTTCTCCCCTTTTCCATTATTTTCATAAATAAAATGTCATTTAATGCCTCTTGCCTTTACAAAGCCTTTGTCATTGCCTTTTCTAGTTTCCTTAGCCATAATAAACTGAAATGAACACCCATTAGGATATTTTTCCCACCATTCAACTTGGAATGCGTGTCCCATGGCCTTGGTCTTATATTTTTTTTACATGGATTTTAAAGCAGGGTTGTTACATTAAGTCATTAAAACCTATCTATAGATCATCTAGAGTCTAATTCTCTAAGTTACTATGACGTAAATGGCATTTGTTTTAGATATCTATTTTAGCAATATAAGGCTCACCATTAATTTCCCTCACCTTGGTCTATGTTGGTTCCCAACAATAGCAAGGAATAACACTTGATTTAGCACATGAAATCGTTTCCCAATTATCTATTTGAGCATCTAAGTTGTAGGCTTTAAATCCTTTTGTCTCGACATTGAAGTGAATTACTACCCTATCAGTAATAGCCCTTATTCGATTAACTACTCATTCTGTTGGAACAATTTTTGCTAGTGGTGTCTCTAAATAAGAATTTTCATATTCTTCTACTATTTCTTCATATTCTCTATTTAGATCCTTCTTTTGATGAAAAATCATGTTGTATTTGTAGTCCTTGCAACTTTTCCTTGTCCTTTGCAACTTCATTAATAATTTTTTTTTTTTTTCTCTTTTATTTCTTTTGATATTTTTCTGCAGCTTCAACATGTTGGTATCCCTATATGCTTTTCTACAAAAAAAAATTAATAAAGAAAGAGGGAAGTCATTAGAATCAACAAACATCCCACTATCACAAGAAGCATCAATTAGATGCGTGCCTTCATAAACTATTAACTAGGGAAGACTTAAATTTAATGATGCCTAGTTAAACCTAATACATGTTAGATCATGAGTTTTTAAGCAATCACAATGTTTAAGCGCACATTTTTATGAGTTGACATCCTTAACTACCAATATGGTGTTGTCATTATCCACTAATGAGTCGTCAATAAGACCTAAATGTAGAGGTGGTTAAATACATATACCATGAATTGACATCATAAGATGAATATGTAGGTTGAGAATGGCTTAAATCCTTTTTCACCAAGTTCTTTCCTTATGTTGTGCTTATTTTATTTATTAACATGGTATCAAAGCCTTATAGTTCTCAAGCCCTGATTGACTGAGGAGGATCCTCAAAATGGTCAAAATTTTACAGTCTTGTATGCTCATGGAACCAACGCTAATTTGAAGAGCTCGTCACGCTGATTCTGGTGATATATTCAGTTTTCAAAATGGCCTCCATATGAGGGAGAAAACACATTCTGAAGTTATTCTCAAACAGGGAAAAAAGAAAAACACATTCTAAAGTTATTCTCAAACAGGGAAAAAAGAAAAAGGGCCAGAGCAGGCCAAGTGGTAGCATGAGAGAAGGGCATGTGGAATCATGAGGGCATAACATGTGGTAGCAGCGCAGTGCACCCACTATCAAGTCAAACCAAGCGGAGGAAGTGTGGATCGAACCTGTGACCACCGGGTCGACACCACGAAAATTTATCAACAGACCATGCTATTACTTTATATATTAAAGGTGCAAATGGTTTATTTAAAGTTCGTTATGTGGTAATGGTGGGAAGGGTTGGCGGACCCGCCATATCCGACAACCCGCCAAACGCTCAGATTAAGTTAACGCTCACTCCAAACTTAATGTTAAATCTCCACATATCATGCGGGACTATTGCTATAACTATATTCCAAGGTTAATAAATCTCGGATGGCGCGGGATTAATGTTAAAACCATATGTTAAAGATATATGCCACATTGGTTTATTAATATATGAATCATATCATATACCATATATGATATATGGTTACGTAAGCTCCAAAGATATGGACCATGTGTCACAATACATATGGCGTGAGAGTTTTATCTTTATCCAAAGTCTAAAACTATATGTTAAATAAAGCATTGAGAGGTTAATCGAACTTTTGATTAACAATATAGTTCCAACGTTATACTATGTTTGCCAAAGCAAATATCGGAAGGCTCGTTGGTTCGACCCCGAGACCTCTTGTGGATATTATAAAAAGATTTGCCACTGCACCAGAGCAGGGGTAGTTGTAAAGTGTTGAATTTGTATTATTTTTACTAGTGTCTGTAAAATGCCTTTTGAGGCATAACTTGGCCAATATTGGGCCTTTTTCAAATCTGTAAGTTTCGTTGTGAAGCTAAGGTCGAGGCCTATCAGTTGAAAGTAGTCATTGATGTCTGTGTGTACATTCCATAATGGTGAACTTGATGTAAAGAGACTTTATGAGAATTTTTAATACAACAGATGCCCATTGGAAGTAGACCCAAAGATGTAGTCCAGGAGGGACGAACTTCGTCATCAAGTTTTCTGTGTTTGCTCCTTATTCTCTGTTGTTCATGCTTAATTTAAGATTTCAATTTTTATGTTTAAGGCACTTAAAAATTAATTTATCTCATTCATTCACTTAAAATCAACCTTAGTTAATGTTTGGTGAAATTGTGCAAATAGTCAATTCTGCTCTTTTTAGATCATATTTTGGTATCAGAGCCAGGTTGATCATGTATAAGTATGATTTTTCCAATATGAATTTTGACTAGATTCAGGTTGTGACGTGGAGAAGGGAAACTTGAGAAGATAAATCCAGAGATTGGAAAGAGGAAAGTCTCTCAAAATTTGACAATGGGAGAGTCAAATGAAAGAGAAGCTCCTGAACCCAAGGGTGAGGAGAAATTTCAGAAAATGTTCCTTAATATGCAACGGATGATTTCATAACTTTATGAAGATAAGAAGACTAGAGATGCATATTCATCTGCTAAAGGCAAGAAAAAGAAAAAGGGCAAGGATGGCAATGAACCTCCTTCTCCTCTATCTTCATCTTCTTCTTCTTTATTCTCTTATCAATCAAGTTCAAATTCAGACTCACAAAAGAACCAAAATAAATCTCCTTTATTGAAGCTTGATGTTAAGTTTGAATTGCCCATATATGATGGTAAAATCAATGTTGAAAATCTATACAAATGGATAAAGCAACTTGAGGTGTATTATAGAATTCAAAATGTTGTTGATGAATATGCAAAAATTCAGTTAGCTACACTTAGAATGGGAGGAACAACTTTGATTTGGTGGGAAAGTAAAACTCAATCAAATTTGAAGCAAAAAGGTAAAATTATCTCTTCATGGTCTAAGTTTGTTAAAGCTCTTAGAACGTAATTCTATCATTTAGGATATATTCAACAGCCTGTAATGGATTGGCAACATTTAAGGCAAGGTAAACGATAGAGTGTGTAAGAGTTTACCCAGGAATTCAGGAAAAAGGCATTAGCACTTGATGTTCCATTAAACACATGAGATATTTTGTTAAAGGATATTGGTATTTTTCATGAAGTGTGTGTACAAGCCAAATGGCGGACCATTTCAGTCAAACTTTTGAAAGAAACCATTCAAGAATTCATAGAACAAATATTCCAAAGAAGGCAAAGGAAAGAATAAGATGAAAGGGAAGAAATCGACAACAGCTAAGAAGGAAGGAGAAAGGCCTACCTGTACTCATTGTCAGAGGGTTGGACATGATGACTCCAAACGTTGGAAGCTTCATCCTGGACTTAAACCAAATAATTTCCTTAAGAATAAGGGTGAAATGAAAGTTAATGTTGCAGTCCAACAAGATTTGGGATCTGACTACGGTGACGAGAAGAAGTACCGCTATGGGTCTAACAGGTATTCCTTCTAAAGCTAGTTCTAGTTCTACTTGTTCTGCATCTTATTCAAAATCTAATATTATGATTGAGGAAAAGAAGAGAGTTGAATTGTTTCACAAAAGGATTATATCCAAGCACACTAAGATAGACACATTTTTCAATAGTGGATCACAAACAAACTTAATATCTGAGGAAATTGTAAGGAAATTGGGATTGGAAACTAAAAATCATCCAAAACCATACCCTTTAGGTTGGTTGAAAGAAAATACTTAGATGCATGTCACAAAACAATGTTGATTAAGGTTTGCAATTACAACTAATTTTGTTGATGAAGTTGATTTAGATGTGATTCCATTGTATATATGTGGAGTTTTGTTGGGTAGTCCATATCTTTATGATCGAGATGCCATATTTCATAGAAAGGAGAATAAGTATCGTCTTCTTAAAGATGGAATTGAATATATTATCAAGGCACACAGAATCAAGACAAACTTGGATTTAATCAATGCCAATCAATTTAAAAGGTTAATAAATTCAAGTAAAAGGTATGTTCTCATGATTGTAAAAGAACAACCTAAAGATAAGTATGATGCTTTTCAAGGCTGGATTCTCAATTTAAGGACAAATTGGTTGAAATAGTAGATTCTTATAAGGAATTGTTTAAAGAACCAAAAATTTTACCTCCAAAGCGAGAAATACAACATGAGATTCAATTACAGTTTGATGCCCCTCTCCTGAACATTATCATGTATCATATGTCGGTCATAGAAAATGAAGAGATTAAGAAACAAATTCAGGAATTGGTTGAAAAAGGATTAATTCGACCTAGTTCTTCTCCATGTGGATCACCGATCATATTAGTCCCAAATAAAGACGAAACTTGGAGAATGTGTGTTGATTTTAGAGCCTTAAATAAAATCACCATTAAGAACAGGTATCCTCTTCCTAGAATCGATGATTTTCTTGATTAGTTAAAGAATGATGTTTACTTTAAGAAACTAGATTTAAGAAGTGGTTATCATCATATTCGTATTGCAGAGAATGATATATGGAAAACTTCATTTAAGACTAGACAGGGGCTTTTTGATTGGTTGGTCATGTCGTTTGGGTTATGCAATTCTCCAACAACTTTTATCAGAGGGATGAATGATCTTTTCGTCCTTTTATTGAAAATTTTGTCATAGTCTATCTAGATGATATTATTATTTTCAATTCAAGTTTGGAAGAACACATAAATCATGTTAAACAAGTTTTTGATGTGTTGCAAAAAGAGAAATTGTATCTCAAACTCTCTAAATGTGAATTTTGAAAAAAATCCTTAGTATATCTTGGTTACATAGTTGGAGGTGGTCAGCTAAAAATAGATCCAACTAAAATTGATGTGATTGTAAAGTGGCCAAGACCACAAAATGTGACGAAAGTTAGAAGTTTCTTGGGTGTAGTTCAGTATTGGAGGAAGTTTATTTCTCATTTCACTTTTATTTCATCACCACTTCATGCTTTAACAAGTTCTAAAGTCTCCTTTCAGTGGGGAGGACAATAACAAAAATAATTTGATACTTTAAAGCAGAAAATTGTTACAACTCCAATCTTGTCTTTACCATACCTTCAAAATCCATTTGAAATAGAAACTGATGCTAGTGGGTATGCAATGGGTGAAATGTTATTGCATAAAGGAAAGCTTGTTTGTTTTCATTCAGAAACATTTTCTAAAGCAGTTGCTAACCATCCAACTTGTGATAAATAATTGTATGCATTAGTGGAAAGTGTTAAAAAATGGAAACATTATTTAATGGGCAAAGAAACAGTGGTTCATACAAATCATCAGCCACTTCAGTACCTTCAATCTCAAACTAAGTTGCAAAAATCTCGACATTATAGATGGATGGGTTTTTTGCAGCAATTTCATTTAGCAATCAAATATAAGAAAAGTACCACCATATAAAATAGTTGATATGTTATCAAGACCTTGTTTGAATTCTTCAGTTATTCTGCAAAATATTTCTTTAGCACATTAAAGTTATATAGAACAATATTCTACAAATATTGATTTTAAGGATGTTTATGAATCACTAACTCATGGTGCTCAGGTGGAAGAAGTGAATTATCATGTTCATGACATGTTATTGTACCATCTTGGCAAGTTGTGCATACCACAGGGAGAAAGAGTGCATGTCATCAGGGAAGCACATTCTTCTCGTGTTTCAGGGCATTTTGGAGTAGGTAAGACAATGGCATAGTTACAAAAGTATTACTATTGGCCTCGAATGAATGAAACAATTACTAGATACATCAAAGGTTGTGTCATGTGTTCAACAAGCAAACCAAATAACAAAAAGTTAGGCTTGTGTATGCCACTTCCAGTTCCTTCTCGTCCATGAGACAATATATCTATGGATTTTGTAGGAGGACTTCCAATATCTAGAAAAGGGCATGAATATTTGTATGTTGTGGTTGATCGATTTAGAAGAATGTGTGTCCTTGTTCCATGTAAAAAGCAAGTAATTGTTGAACATACTACAAATATGTTCTTTCAAAATGTATGGGTTCATTTTAGGTTGCCTATTTCTATAATTTCATATAGGGACTCTCATTATATGGGGGATTTTTGGTCCACTTTGTGGGGACTCATAGACACTAAGTTGAAAAAGACCACAAATTTTCATCCACAAACCGATGGGAAAACATAGGTGGTGAACAGAATAGTGGTACATCTTCTCGGAGGTTATTGTAGCAAACATCTTAATTTGTGGGATGAATCCTTGAAGTATGTCCAACATGCTAACAACTGGGCCTTGCACACTTTTACTAGAAAATATCCTTTTGAAACATGTTTTGGGTACCTACCAAAATCACTAATAGACTTAATGTTTGGTGAAGAAGCTAAGGGGGATGGACATGGACATGTCGACAAAGAAATCAAGTTCTTTCAAAGAATCCAAAAGATTCACAAAGCAGTGCAGGATCGATTGGATAAAAGTCAGGCAAAATACAAAATGCGCCATGACAAGCATCGGGTGGATCATCAATTCCAGGTTGGTGATCAAGTATGGTTGTACATCAACAAAGAAAGGATGACATGTGAAGGTAAAAGTTGAAACCCATAAGGTATGGTCCTTTTAAAATTGTTGAAAATATTGGGCACAATGCATTCCAGTTAAATTTGCCTCCATACATGCACATATATTCAGTTGTAAATGTTGAAAATTTGAAGTTATATGAACCTCCAATAATCATGGATCCAGAGGAAAATGCTAAAATTCCTACTGTAGATGATTTTTCACCTGAATGTATGACTGAGTTACAGGAAGATACCAACTTGGATAGAAAGGTCCACACTTTCATGTGAGGAGATGTAGAGTATCTTTGAGTGGGACTCAAAGGCATAAATCCAAGCAAAGCAAGGTGGATGGAGATCAGAAGGATGAGGGAGTTGTACCCTCACCTCATGTCTACTTAAAACCAAAATTTTGGTGGTCCAAAAGCTTCCAGTGGAGAGGAATGATCCAAGAGGATCCTCAAAATGATCAAAATTTTACAGTATCATATGCTCATGAAATGAGTGCCAAGTCGAAGAGCTCGTCGCACTGATTCCGGTGGTATATTCGGTTTTCCAAATGGCCTCTGTACGAGGGAGAAAATATGTTTTGAAGTTCTTCTCAAACATGAAAAAAAAGGGGAACATGTTTTGAAGTTCTTCTCAAACATGAAAAAAAAGGGGCAGAGTAGGCCAAGTGGTAGCATGATAGCAGGGCACATGGAAACATCAGGGTAGGACACGTGGAAACATGCAGGAAAGACACGTGGCAGCGCAACGCACCCACGGTCAAGTCAAACCAAGTGGAGGAGGTGTGGGTCGAACCCACGACCACCAGGCCGACACCACAAAACTTTACCAAAAGACCACGCTATTGCTTTATATGTCAAATGCGCAAATGTTTTATTTAAAGTTTCATTATGTGGTAATGGTGGGAAGGGTTGGCGGAGCCCACCATATCTAGTGGCGTGCCAAACCCTCGGATTAATTTAATGCTCACTCCACACGTGGGGTGGAATCTCAACATATCACACGGGACTATTGTTATAACTATATTCCAAGGTAACAAATCTCAGATGGTGCAGAATTAATGTTAAAACCATATGTTAAAAATATATTCCACATCGGTTTATTAATATACGAACCATATCATATACCATATATGATATATGGTTATGCCAACTCCAAATATATTAACCATGTGTCACAATACATATGGCGCGGGAGGTTTATCTTTATCCAAAGTCTAAAACTATATGTTAAATAAAGCGGCAAGAGGTTAATCGAACTTTTGATTAACAATATAGTTCCAACACTATACTATGTTTGTCAAAGCAAATCCGGGGAGGCTCGCTGGTTTGACCTCGGGACCTCTTGTGGATTTTATGAAAGGATTTGCCACTGTGACAGAGTGGGGGGAGTTGTAAAGTGTTAAATCTGTATTAGTTTTATGAGTGCATGTAATGTCCCTTTTGAAGCATAACTTGGCCAATATTGTATCTTTTTGAAATATGTAAGTTGCGTTGGGAAGTTGAGGCTGAGGCCTGTCAGTTGATAACAACCATTGATGTCTGTGTGCATATTCCATAATGGTGAATTTGATGTAAAGAGACTTTATGAGCATTTTTAATACAGCAGACACCCATGGAAGTGGACTCGGAGATGTAGTCCAGGAGGGACAAACTCCGTCATCAAGTTTTTTGTGTTTTTTTCTTATTCTTTGTTGTTCATCCTTAATTTCTGATTTCAAGTTCTATGTTTAAGGCACTTAAAAATAAATTTATCTTGTTCATTCACTTAAAAGCAACCTTTGTTAATATTTGGTTAAATTGTGCAAATAGTCAATTATGTTGTTTTCGGATCACTGATGAACCTATAAGAGTTATCCATCATAACAAAATTTTGAAGTTTAAGGAAGAAACCATGGATAACTACGGTGGATGATGAGCCACAATGAAGATGATAGAGATGCCAATGTTGTGAGATCATATTGAAAAAGAGTGGAGATCACATTAAGAATATGGTATAAATGTAGAACTAATGTTCTATAATAGATCTTCTTGATTGTAGTCTATATCGATATTAACAGAGTTCTTGATATTGACATGATGTTGATTTCATCTTAAAGGAATGTCATGAATTTACATGTTTAATATGTTTGAATGGTAAAAATTGAGGAGATCAAGAATAATAATATAATTTTAAAGTCATGACCAAGTTAGTTACTAAATTGGTGCATGAGATCTATTGTTTGTGGGCAAAAGGTATAATTTTAAGGTCACAACAAAGTAAAACATTGAACTAGTATATGAGAACCCTACCCACCTTTGCACAACAATTTGAGTGTTAAAGTTTACCAAGGTGTAGATACTCTGCCCTTTTAGATTTGGGCATGTGACCCTAACCACATTAACTATTATTGGCACACCTTGAACCCTATTGAAGACGTGTTGTTGAATATTTGTGAGTGTGTGTTTTTTGTTGTTGTAATCGAAAACACCTGAGCATAATTTGATTGTAGATTCTAGAAATTTGATGGAAATGAGCAAATTTAAGCAATTGAATTTTTTCATTCCTATATATTTATGTAATATTTTGGAATTTGCAATTAACATAAGGATGACCATCCAAAACTAGCAAAAGGAAACACTAATCCAACCTATAAAGGACCTTAGATATGTGTGATAGAGTGCATGCATCCGGTGCAAAGTATCCTTACAATAAGAGGATCAACGATCTAAACTAGTGATCCAATGATCCTTTCACCCTATAAGTGATTTTATTTGCAGATGACATGGGCCTCCATCAAGTAACAATGATTTGCATTAATTCGAGATTTGTTCTTCCACAGTGATGTGAATTTCAGTAGATTATGATGAATGGTCTGCCTTCATAGATTGCACTCAAATATCCTGGTATAAGGTCCGGTAACCGATTTCATAGTAGTAGTTAGTCAAACTTTTATCTCAACAATTGACTCTAAAATAACTCATTGAGAATTTTATTTCATTCATTTTGTAATAATAATCTATCTCCATCCCTATTTAGCTTGAGACGGTCTCTACTATTATTAGTCTTCACGATCTTCTTGTTCCCTCAACGACCAATATGATCTCCTTTCTAATAATAAGGAAACACTCAATTTTGAGATCAATTCAACGAGTTGTAAATTTCCAAAAAAAAAAATCACATTACAATCACCATAGAGTTTATATTTAAATTGGAGGGTGGCAATCCTGTAAAAATGAGTTAACAAAGCATATAGTCCAAATGTTTTACTAAAATGTTCTTTGTAAAGTTTTTGAAATACCGTGTATGTGAAAATATGGACCAAGTAGAAGAAGCCAACGCTAACAAATGAAATTTTATTAATGTATATTTCCTTTCCAAGGAACTTATAAATATAAATATTCATAAAAAGAGTTATTTTGGTTTTAGTTTAAAGAAAGAAATAAAAATGGAATATGTAAAGGTTCGTGTATTGATCTCAGGGAAGAAACTCAACAAGGCCGAAAAAGTGTAAGCTTCTCTAAAGCCCCTGCAGCAAATTGGTATCAAAGCCAGTAACATCTGGTTCATTACGGTTAGTAATCACAATCCATAACCTAATAGAAATGGATAATTCTAGAAGATCAGTTTCATTCAGAGAGCTTGAAGACAGAGAACATGCTAAAGAAAATCCTTTAAGAGACATGTTTGCCTCTTCATCTAAACAAGTTTTAAACTCAACAGAACTTGAGTACTTAGAGAATCAGCCAGCCCCTAAATGGTGTCTGCCCAACATAAATTCTTCAGAAGTTTATGTTGATTTATCTATGTTTCATCTAAAGGTTGTCACTAGGATCTCTATTAAGGAAAGTATCAGTCAGATCCAAGAAAATTTTGACGTTGTACAAACAATTCCTTTGTTAGAAACTAAGCAAATCCAAAAAGAAGCTAAAAGGATGGGGACTAAATTTCTACATCTGGGGTGTATAAGGATAGGAATAAATGCCTTAACACACAGAGGCCTGAATACATTTTTTCTTTCCACAGTAAGAGATACGACACATAACAAGTATTCAAATTCATTAATAGGCAGGATGGTTGCTCCATTGTCAGATGGACCTGTATACTTTGATTGCTATCCAAATTTTTCTGTCTATACATCTGACGAGCACATCAAAGATATCCTGCAACTTCAAATCCAGAAAACTGGATTTGATATGAAAAAGAAGAGAAACAACATCGCCATCTAGACACGTGGTTGTTTTAGACATACCAACACCCTTTATCCTGCAGTTCTCCATAACCCCGACAAAGAATCTAAATCCAGTGTGGTTGTTCTAACTGATGCCCAAAATCAAAAGATAGAATACCAGATCATTAAATGGGAAAATTTGAGCTTCCCAGAACATTGGGTTGTAGATAATCCAAAGCCGCTAACATTGCAAAACATTACTTCCTTCCCCAGAAGATCTACCATAGATCGCAGAAGAATTCACCAAGCTTGTAAAACTTCATCTATGTATATAGATCCACAAGAGGTTGATACCGCTAGCTCCCATCTATCATTTGTAAATTGCACCCATATTGATTTATTTGAATATGCCCAACTTGTAAATTTTTCCTCTCTGCAAGTCATATGTCCAAGTTGTAAACAAAAAATAAATCTCAGTAGTCTTGCAAAACTAGCTATGCATCAAAAGAGAATCTCCTCCTAAAACTTCCGTCACTCCCTGTCCAAATCCAAAATGCTCAGACATTCCATTTCCACATGATTATGATCATGTAATGATGACCCATGAACTTCCATCTCTTGAAAATGAAGATCATCGCCTCAAAGAAATTATGAGAAAAATGCGCCCAATGAGTATGCCAAAATATGGTCTTGGATATCTTGAGCAGCTAGATGAGCTAATCCCACAGTCTAGATTCGATAATTTTGTTCCCGAACTCTGTGAAAGACCCTCCAAGCCTGAAATACAAAAAATATTTTCTATCATGAAAGGATGAAAAATGCATATTGTTGACACCCAATGGATTAAGAATATGCTAAATTGGGATCTATATACTCATCCTGAGTCTAATGCTTTTGACCTTAGTACTCCAAATCAAGAAAAATTCAGGATGTCACAAGAATGGAAGGAATATATGACACAGACAAAAACTTGGTTGTCCTTTTATGAATGGAAAAAGAAATCTGAACTCTCAGATATACACATGGTAGATGAAGAATCATCTTCAATGAAACACTCTTGGACTGCTATTGATGGCAATAAAGTTGAAACACCTACCACTTTTCCTCCCTATACAGGAATTCTCCTGGGAGAAACACAAAATAGTGCTAAGGTTATTCCTTTCATATTAAAAGATAAAAACACCCTTGGCATTGATGGAAGGATACAGAAATCCAGTGAGCAGATAAATTGGACCAATACAACTGTTAAAGGATTGGAAATGAATTGTGTTAAAATTGTTGAAATCAAAGAACATTTTGATAGTTTACAAGCCTCTGTGAGTGGCATTAACAGGACTTTTAATGATGTAAATTATTCCAGTATAGTGTTAAAAGGTTTTTTTAGAGATCTCTGTCAAAAATAGAAGATGTTGAAAAGAAGATAGATATAGGGATGCATTCTACTCAAGGGCTTATTGAAGAATTGTCTGAAAGATTTGATAAAATGCACATAGCTCCAAAAGATAAGCCCATTCTTGTTTCTTATCTCTTCAAAAGATCTATAAATTTCCAACATCTTGTCAAGCCTGTTGATAAATTTTCCTTCCTTTTTCCAAAAGAAACAACAAAAGAAAAATTTGAGCCCATAACCCTTTCTTCTCTGTTCAAAGAACCAAAAATACCAGAAAGTTCAGAACCACATCTATTCCCCATCTATGAGCCTCTTCAAAGCCAATATATCAGGTATCCTGCACCTGATCTTAGTGGGAAAGGTAAACTCCTTGAAACACATAACTTCCATCCTGAATCTCATAGAGAATGGAATATAAACAACCTGAGTGTTGGCCAAATATGGCAAATGATAGATTTAGTGTTCACAGAATATAGACTTATGTGCCTCAAAGGGAAAAATGAAGTTGAAGCCCGTAAATCTATCATTCAGTGTTTTGCTGGAACATTATTAAGATGGTGGGAAACAGAGACATCACCAACATTAGTGACAAAAATGGAAAATGAAATTTTGAAGGATGAAGGGGGAGATATTATTCATAATCTGGATGGAAGCCCACAAAGTAATATGATTGGAGCATTGACTTCATTTATTTTAGAACATTGGTGCGGAGAAGAAATTGAACACTACAAGGAAAAGACCCTGTAGCGGAGGTTATAAATGAGTTTTTTAGTGCTATAAAATTGGCCAAAATTGCCAAAAAAACATTTGCTACAACATATGTTTATGGTTACGGAGGTTTTGGCGGAGCTTTTAACGGAAATTCAACACAACTAAAAAAAAAGGGCGATCGAAGGTTATTACGGATGTTTTTTCATCGATGCGCCACTGTGGATTTAACGCACCAGTGTGTACATGAAGACGGCGCCCCGGGGCTGTCTCAATCGAACAAACGCACCGGGACATTTAGGTGTAAAACCGCACCGGGCGTAGTGTTGGTCATACAACACACGGGGTCGTTCTAATTGGTCTTGGGATTTGTGTGGTGCCCATAGGTTGTATCAACGCACCGATGCATATACCTTTATGATGCACTGGTGCGTCGTATCACAAAAAGACACCGAGATTTATAATTGGTATCAGTATTCGTGCGGTGCCCATTGATCGTAAAAATGCACCAGTGCTTATAGATACATAAATGACCCAGTACGCAGTATCACACAAACGCACCGATATTTATAACTGGTATCGGTATTTATGCGGTGCCCATAGATCGTACAACGGTACCGGTGCGTATAGACACATAAATGCACCAGTCGACAGTTACTGACACGCACTGGTTTTCATTTTGTTTTTTTTAGAAACATCGACCTATGACAGTCCAATTATTGTGATTGTTTTAAATTCATTATTCATCAAAAGTCGACACATCTTATAACAATATTCATATTAATTACATTTTTATTAATGCATTTGAATGTGTTGTTTGGATTAATTTGTTATATCATATCAAAATTATTGTGGTTTTTTAAAATTCATTATTCATCAAAAGTCTATACATATATATCTTATAACAATATTCATATGAATTAAATTTTTATTAGTGCATTTGAGAACGACAATGGAGAACGCAATAGAATAAATTAAAAAATATTTTATGATTATATATATATATATATATATATGACAGACTTTATCATACAAAATGGGACAGTTATTCGTATCCCTTTGTCTTTCAATTGGGACACTATGTCCATTACATTAAACAAAATGTTTGATTTCACAGACATATTTCAAAAAATAAAATGCCTTGCTTTGATATCCAAACATAGTGATCATCTTTCTTCACTTGAACTGTTGTCGCTGTTAGAGCTACTTCCATGACTTGGGTTATTTTCAGGAATGTTTTGTTCACGACGTTGATTGTTTTCTTCTTCTTCACCTTCCATCTACAAACATAAAAATAAACTGAAATGAGTGTATATACATTGGTGAGAATAATGAAAATTGCAATATTAAATAGTATACATCAATGTAAATCGAAAAGAGAAATGACGTACCATAGCAACAATTGACTCATAAACTATACACATTCTTTCAAAACCATGTACCATGCCATCTTTCAAAATTTCATCTGTTGGCGCAATTCCATACTTTGTTTCCTGCAAGTTTTATACCCATAACAAATCATATATTTCATATAAAAGATGTTTTTGTTCTATTAATTATAGACGGAGCTAAGTAAAACAAGATCGATAGATGCTTACAAATTCCACAATTAAATTTTGATATGCCAACATATACTCACAACCCATATTTAACCCAATTTCAATCAATTCGTTTGATGGTTCTTCTTTGTATGTTAGCACCTGTTTGAAGACATTCAATGATGATTTTTGTAAAACAACTTAAAAAATACAAAAATGAAATCTAGTTAAGTTGTTATAAGGAAGTAACAATTACTCACAAACTTAGAGATCAACCATTTTCTTTCTTGTTGTCCTGTTTTATGTGCTGAATGGGTTCCATTTTCTTCTTTGTCGTCTTGTTTTATGTGCTGAATGGGTTCCATTTTCTTGTCTTTTCTGCAAGAAAATTCTTGAAAATTAATATTTAATGCTAAATTGTTTATTTATTGTACCTAATGATCGAAAAATTCAATGATTACATATTACATTTGAAGCACGTTGTTGTTAAGATGGCTCCTCCTGCGATGCAATTTTGTCCATTTCTTTGACCATCTCCTTGTACACCTTTTCGGACATTCCTACTGGCATATTTCTGATATCAGCTCGTTCATCTTTTGAGATTTTCATAATCTTCCTGAAAATGTAACATGACAATAAAATATTTAATTTTTATATTGATATATGAAAAGTAAATATAACAAAAGTGATATTTATAAATAATTCTAGACAAACATTTAAAAGAATATTACTTTTTCATTTATTCTTTTTTGTTGTTGTACATTTTTGCTATTAAAAGTCTAACATGTCTCATTGACCAATTCTCTGGAAACTCTTCCTGTAGTTTAGATAAAATTTGGTTCTTGGAATCATTGGATTGATTTTGTATTGTAAGTGGAAAGAACGTCTATACATTCGTTCCACTAGATCCCTCAAAATTTTGTAAAATTTTTTCCCCCTTTCGTTAACTTCCAACACCACTCCAAATCAGCTAAGGAGCAATTCATTTTCATTTGCATGTTCTATTTCTTTTCTTTTCTTTGAACAACATTCCTTTCTGAGTTGTTGGTCCTTGTAGAACATTAAACAAATGTGAATTAGTTGACTGTTTGACACATGTTATCTAATAATTTTAATTATATTTTTAATGGTAATTAGAAAAAGTAACTCATATTGGATCGATAGTATTTTTTCGTTTACCTGATTCATCCTTTTGCAATTTTTCCATTAAACTTTTACGCTCTTCTGGTCCTAGAACAGAAATAATCATATCGAGCTTCGTCATTTTGTGGCTCTGCATGATACACAATAAACAATACATATTAGTTAAACTTACATATAGTTCAAAAATAATATTTTTATAAAGAATTTACAAATAACTTGCCTTTTTTGTTTTTCTTGATGTGTTATCAGTATTTTTGTTACTTGATCTCTTGTTAGTCATTTCTTTATCAATCTGAAACCTATACCATATCATTCATTAATATATTTATAAATAAATTCTCAACTTTCGGGTAGAAAATAAATAAAATTTTAAATTAACCTTTCGTAATTGCGCACGCGAGAGATTGGTGCGTGGGGATATTAAAAACGCACTTTAAAACGGTATAATAGACCGTACAGTGCATTGGGTATTATAAACGCACCACAAAAATAGTGTAATAGACCGTACGGTGCGTGGGGTATTATAAACGCACCGTAAAAATAGTGTAATACACTGTACAGTGCTATCCTCGTTAAATGGAGCACTGGTGCCCTATTTCATATATGGTGCACGGATTTAGAAAAAAAAATTTCAATTTTTTTTATTACATATTACTTGCGCTGTGTGCTGTATAATACAACACACCGGTGCGGTAGGGTACGCAGGGCGCACCGATAAAGAAAAATCCATTTTTTCCAAAAATTCACGTAATGGACGAATGGATTGGGATCCGACTATGCAAGTCATCCCCTGGGTTGGAGGTCATTCTAAAATGAAAAAACATATTTATGAAATCACAGAAACAGGGAGAATAAAGGGAAAAAATGAAGGGTTTAGGGTAAAAATGGATAAAATTGTAGAACAAGTAAAAAAACTATAGAAAAAAGTGAAAAAAAATAATCAAATTTAATCACGAGATGGTTTGAAATTCTATGATACAGGGTTTGAATCACGAGAGGTTTGGTTTCTGATTGTTTGAATACTTCTATTAGAATGTATTTCGCTGCTCCACAGTGCCCTCGTGCTCTCTTGCTCTAGGTCTGTCTCCTACAAATATCTGGTTGAAAATTTTAGCAAAAATAGGGAAATAATGAAAAGTGTTTAGTATTTAAAGAATTATTTTATGAAATTAGATTTTCGAAAATATTTTGTCGCCCATTTTTCCAATTGCCGTTTTTTTTTTCACTTAAAGAAAATAGAGTTGCATTTTTTTTATTTGCGTTTATTCGTGATCGGTGTGGAAGAGTTGTGAAGCACAGGTGCATCTTCGTAATACAATGCACCAGTGCGTTTTATGATGATAAGCCCACCAGACTGTATAATTTTTTTTTTTTTTTAATTAATTTATTTTATTTTATGTAAGATCATAATAAAATAACGATAATTCTAAAGTACATGAATTTATTTTCATTTTTTTCCAAACTTTATTATGTTAAAAAAATTCATATTATTCTAGATTTGTTATTTTACAATTATTTGCAACTTTGCAATTTCATTATTTTAATAAAATCATTTCACATTAATACGTTAATTTACCACATTAATAAATTAAAATTTTACAAATATTTTACATACAATTACAATTTTCCATTAATTTCACATACATGAATTATGATTAGAATTAGAATTAGAATTTTAATTTTACATGCAATTTTTTACAATTTTACATAGAATTACATTTTCAATTACAATTACAATTTTACAAATATTTTACATACAATTCAATTAAAATTACAGTTACAAATACAATTACAATTTTAGAATTTTATATACAATTACATTTACAATTTTACATAGAATTATATTTACAATTAAAATTTCAATTTTATAAATATTTTACATACAATTCAATTAAAATTAAAATTACAAATACAATTACAATTTTAGAATTTTACATATATTTACATTCACAATTTTAATTTTACAATTTTTCATATATATAATTACAATCAATTCAGAATAAATTAAATATTACAATTACAATTAGAATGTTACATTAATAAATATTTTACATGCAATTGCACTTAAAATTACAATTAATACAAATACAAATACAATTTTACAATTTTAAATAGAATTAAAATTTAAATTACAATTACATTCACGACATAATATTTAATAAATATCATGGTCATTTAATAATATTAAATTAATTAATAAACATCATCACGATCATGATAACCATTGTACAAACATCATATTTGACTAATAAACACATTCAATTAAGATCAAATTAACATTATATATTAACATCATCACAACACAAACATCGAATATACATCTCAATATAATGTCAAATAACTCATGCGCCTATCACATATACACATCTATCTGAAAGCTAAACATTAAATAGTTCTCTAACACTTGGAAGCTATAATGTCACTTCACATCACAGTGATCACCAACATGTAAATACAAGCACGTAACATGTTATAAAATACATGGACTATATATATATAATGTTAAAAATATACTCCTTCCTTAATATAAATGTCATGGATCGATTGGTGGTAGTACAACAACATTAATAGCAGTACAGTG
The DNA here is from genome assembly GCA_034641835.2 of Pinus albicaulis. Taxonomy (NCBI): domain Eukaryota; kingdom Viridiplantae; phylum Streptophyta; class Pinopsida; order Pinales; family Pinaceae; genus Pinus; species Pinus albicaulis. Next base: position 163,520,879 of record CM076569.1, on the reverse strand, counting down.
GAAGAACTGCTCGGTATGAGGTGCGGCCTCGACGGTACGTGGTCGAGCTTTGCTCGCAGTCATGATCACTAGTACTGATGGATGCATCAGCTGGTGGTAGTACAACATCAATGTAAGCAGTAGTAGTGGAGGTCTGCTCAGTCAATAGTGCAGCCTCGATGGTCGATGGTCCAAGCGCCTGCTCATGATCATGACTAGTACTAATGGATGCTGCAGGCTGCTGACTGGACGTGGCCGATGGTCCAGCTTCATCTCCATGATGACTGCTAGATGTTGCTAGTGGAGCCTCATGCTCATCAGGCGCGGTGCAAGGTGAACGATCATGAGATGCATGTGAGTCGCTGCTCGCGGACTGTCCATCACATGCTGCGGCTTGACTATGCCTATAGCTACGGACATTCCTCCTCAGTTGCGTAACAGTTGTCGTAGCTCCTACGACATGTCGCATCAGGTCGTACATGTCACATTGCATGCCTCTCCACATCTGTAACAGCCTATCATAGGTATGTATGTCTTTGTAATGAGCGGGCCTGATGCCCGCATCAACAATCAATGCACATAGTTGGTTGCCCAACTCCATCCTATATCTAGTCTCAGGTCGACCGCGCCTAGCAAAAGGCGGTACCGGTGCACCATGAGCAGGAGCATGTCTCTCTGCTGCACCGGCCTCATCCTGATCATGATCATCCTCGGCATCGGTGAAGAAATAATTTACCAGAGAATATAAATAATTACCGAGATGAAATAATTAAACATATCCAGCAACAAATCATAAACATAAACATAGATGTTTAACAGGAAAAAACCCCAAACTCCGGGGAAAACCCATCATAATGAAATTTCATTAAGCATTGGCCAAAACCCTGGCCAATCCAGCCAAGTGAGCCTTCACCGCTCACATCTAGGCCTACATTACAATGAAGTCCTCTGAGCCTTTTATAGGCTCCATTACATGCAATACCATGGGCTGAAAACGTGGGTGCACGATACTGCATGTGCCCCGAAACCATCAATGTTTAACTCGGTCAAACTTGACTCTAATCCCAAGTAAATTTACCTAACAGTCCCCCCTTAAACTTGACTTGGGGATAATTGACTAAATCCAACCAAAACTGCTAAGTGAGACAACCCCGCTCATTGTAGCCCTTTCTGACCTTCAAAATTCTTATCCAAGGTAGTTGTTAACTTGGCATCCCCCTATCACCTAAGTCTAACCTAGACTTTACCAGTGATTACCCAGGGGTACGCATGCCATACCGGGTCTTACAACAGTATGACAATTTACATGTAAAAATTAATTCCATTATAATAATATTTTTGTTTGTTTCATTGTTGCTATTCTTTATATGACCATTTTCTACATTTATGATGTCCTCTCTAAAGAGGAAATCATAGTTGTACATGAATCTGCCCACCAACTACAATAAAGTCCATTAATTTTTTTTTTCATGAGCCTTTCCATGGCCTCTGCGTCTCTTCAGCGCTATGATATACACCAAACATTCCAACGCCTTTCTTATGCAATTTCCATATCTTCATATGGCTAAGTGCTTTGAGCATTTCTAGATTCGTTCGGCCTCTACCAAAAAATTCCACATGCTCACATTCTCCAACCACTCTTTTGTATGAAATAGAACCTGTGCATCTCACTACAGGTTTCTTTGCACTACTCGAGCCTTGATATTCTCACTGAGAAACACTGTGAATGTGAATAACTCTGCAGTATTTAACACCCATTGGAGGCATCGCTTAATAGTTGATGCAATGCTTATGCTCCACGGTCTCCCCGTCAGGCATAGTTTCTTGAGTCCCCTTTCGTGGGCTACGCCCTTGATCAAGCCTGATCCTTTCACAAACATGTGCGCCTCGCACATCTGCTACTATGTAGCTCGCATTTGAGCCTGTTCACATGCCTTTGTGCCAACTGCACTTGCTCCTACATAGCTCGCATCCAGTTCCATGCATTTTCCTTATGTGCAAATTCCCATTCCTTTGCCTACATTGTATGCTCCATACCGTCCTCGCTCATAAGTTTAGGAGTGGAGGACCTAGCATATATTGTTGCCCATCTATGAATCACCTCACAGGATGGGAATGCCCATTTTATTTGGGCCCGACGCTTCTGTAAATCCAAGAACTGAGGGTAGCACTTCTGTGCATTCTTTGCGACCCAAACTCGACATTCAACTACTCATAGTTTCAACCAATTCTAGCCACAGAGGCCCTTGATCTTCTTGACCACACCTTGAATTCCAAACAGAACTTTCATATGCCTTGACAACTCGATGAGCTCTGCCTTGGGCTCCTAAAAAATGCCCCATCACCATATTTGTCTCTCTAGGAATCTTTTTCTTCCTCTACGAAGATGACGTCGTGACTACTACTCTCCAAATGCCCCGCCGTGGGAGATTCCACCTTCGGCGTCCCTTTTGAGCATGAAGCTACTCTTAACTCATCCTCGAGACCATAATATTTACTATTGTAGGTGATCGGTATTTGGAATTTCAATAGCACTGGTCATAAATACGACTGCCTGGCACTGGATTTCCATGCGACCTTGGCCACCAGGTCGAATGAATTCTATTTTAAATCTTTTGGCCCACATCACGGATCTCCACGATGCTTCAACTTTCGAACATGGATTCAGCATTGTGTATTCTAGCATGGATCGCTTTCGCATGCTCAGCCACAAATCGTTTCTTAGCTACGAGGATCTAGCCATTTGGTTTGAGATCTAGATATGTATCAGCACAACAGATCATATCTCCATTCACATGCCAATAAAACCCTTGGCAACAAAAGCGTCCCTCTTAAGCCAAATTTGGCTCTGATACCAAATGAATAAATAATTTACCAGAAAATATAAATAATTACCGAGATGAAATAATTAAACATAACATATGAAATCATAAACATAAACACAGTTAAACAACGAAGGGAAAAAACCCCAAACTCCGGGGAAAACCCATCCTAATGAAATTTCATTAAGCATTGGCCAAAACCCTGGCCAATCCAGCCAAGTGAGCCTTCACCGCTCACATCCGGGCCTACATTACAATGAAGTCCTCCGAGCCTTTTGAAAACCATGGGTGCACAATACCATGTGCCCCAAAACCATCACTATTTAACTCGGTCAAACTTGACTCTAATCCCAAGTCAATTTACCTAACAATCGGCCATGTCCTGATCGTCATCAAGATCCACACTTGGATCATGTGGTGGATCCGGCATCTCCTCGCCATCAAAAGAGCCAATGTCTGCAAAATATATACAATTACACAACAATAATTAGACAATTTCATTACACAATTTAATAAAAACAAGTTAAAGAACATGTTAGAATAAATATAAATAAAATAGTAATATTACCTCTATCATCTGGTGGCTCATCATCTGTGAAGAGGATGTTGGGACACCCTCGCCAATCTAATCCAGCATAAGGACATGGGACCAAAATGAAGTGATGCAGCCCATCAACACTGGCTACTAAGTCCAGTGCATCATGTGATATCCTGGCTGGAAACATAGTGTCTCCCCTCTTGGGCATCATCTGCCCCCACATGTGCATCCGAGCCTCGAACATCAGCCTACGAGGTTGTCGAATAAAACTAGGTCTCATCTCTGGAAACCTCTCAAAAAATAAACAAAACAACTCTGAAGCAAAAGGGAAGTTGACCCTCCCTTGTGCATGAGCACAACATCTATATAAGGCCGTACAAAACTGCTGCAAAAAAATGGCAGACCACCTTACAAGTCGTGGTTGTTGTACTAAAGAATAAACATAATATAAAAGCAATCAATTAATGCACTGCCCATCACTGGTGTTGTGTGAAATGGTCAAAATGATAAGTGAGAGGCACTACACATCCTTTCTACCAAATGCACCTATACGTAACTGACCTCTGGTACCTGAAAATTTGAAGGAGACAATACATGTGCTCCAATTTATCTTTGGGAGTAAACTAACTGACTCCCTGCTACACAATCCGCTGGCACGTATGGGAATGAGGGAAAATCCACCCCTCTCCTCGATAGTCCTGTAATAAAATAAATATCCTCCTCGGTGGGTGTGTACCACTGGTTAAGACAAACTTGGAAAGCCTGTCGGTGGGAATTCTACCTGTGGATAAGATATCTCAGAAAAACACTATGGGCCTTTAGGGAAGTAGCCTCCTCATAGAACTTGAGGAACTCTGGTTCACTGCTAAGGATCCCACTGAATCTTTGTTGTATTCATGGTGTCTTACGGATTTTCAAAGCTGTTTGGTTATCAGTTGTCGGTGCAACTTGCAGCTTTGATTTCTGTCAAACTTAGAGCATATTTTAGCCTATTTATCCTGGTAGAGGTTCCCTTTGTGGGGAATAGGGTAAGTATCATCTGGTAAGACAATGTTTAGAGGTCTATAGATTATGACTAGTCATGGAATCCCCGTCAACTGTTATGAATGTTTATTAAGGTAAAATCCATAGTATTTTCATGAACTACTAGATTTTCTAATCAATCCTCTATTTAATAAGCTGGCTATTTCATTTTGACATAGATCCCTGTATTCTTTGTTCATGGGAATCAGTCTTCTTTTGCAAGGTTTTCCTTCATAGTCATCTTTGTATGGAAATTATACACAATCATTTTTCCTATGCCAGAAGGCATTTGGTTCTTCAACGCAACATTCTTTCTCAATTTCTAATCTCATGTTGGAGATCCTTTGTTTGATGATAGGATTCTACAGATAATCTCCTATTTTTATGAAGGTTTTTAGGTCCTTGAGTTAAGCCAATTTATTGCTGGCTTTTTCAATTTGTTGCATGGCTTGTACCATGGTAGATACCCTAGGAGTAGAGATGAAGGGTAGCTTGATTGTTTGTAGCTTACCATTTGAGCTTGGCACAGATATAAAATAGCCAACCTTGTTACCCTTTAATCTGGCTGACCCGCCAAAAATACATTCCCTAAAATGCAGTCAATAGGGATATCAACAACAACAAATTTTAGCATGATACAATTTTGTTTGAAACATATGGAAGCCTGTGGCACTTCATACAATAAATTTTTACTGTCTAACCCAACCACTTGTCTAAAATGCTTTACCAATATTTTGTTGGTAATATTTTTGAATTTAGAACATTGACATCAGCACCTGTGTTAGTAAGTATCTTTAGAGAAAAAATTTCTCCTTCTATGAAAATATCCAACATGACATGATGTTGTTGGTATTATATGGTCATGACCCTCATATCTCTGAAACCCATACAATCATCACATTCTCCTTCTAAAATATATACATTTGGGTTTGAAAAATATTCTTCTTCCTCAAGTGTCTTTCCTTTTTCTAATTCAAAAAACTTTATTTTTAGGGAAGAGATTTCCTTTTTAATATTTTTGTTGGCTTCACTAGAAGGCTCTTGTATTTTTCTAAAATGAGGCATCAATGAACAATGCTTTCGCTTATGTTTTTGGAGCAGTTCTGCTACTACTTCCCTAGTCTTTGTGCATAGTATTTAGAAAAGTTTCCATCAATTTTTATTTCATTTCTCCTTCTCCCAATGCTCTGATTTGGGTGAGTAATTTTGTCTATGAATCGTCTATGGTTTGTGCCATTATCACCTTCTCTTTTGGTTTAGAAATTAAATCTTCTTTAGAAGATGATTATGCATCTGCCATGTGTATATCTGAGAGTTCAGATTTCTTTTTCCATTCATAAAAGGACAACCAATTTTTTGTCCTTGTCATATATGCCTTCCGTTCTTGTGACATCCTGACTTTTTCTTGATTTGGGGTACTAAGATCGAAAGCATTAGACTTTGGATGAGTGTATAGATCCCAATTTAGCATATTATTAATATATTGGGTATCAACAGTATGCATTTTGCATCCTTCCATGATGGAAAAGAATTTGTGCATCTCAGGCTTGGAGGGTCTTTTATCATCCTTGAGAACAAAATTTCTGAATCTAGACTATGGGATTAGCTCGTCTAGCTGCTTAGGATATCCAAGACCATATTTTGGCATACTCATTGGGTGCATTTTGGTCATCATTTCTTTGAGGAGAGGATCTTCATTTTCAACATATGGAAGTTCATGGATCATCATTACATGATCAGAATCATGTGGAAATGGGATATCTGAACATTTGGGATTTGGACAGGGAATGACAGAAGTTGTAGGAGGAGATTATCCTATCCTGGGATGATGATTTTGGTGTATAACTAGTTCTGCAAGACTAATGATATTTATTTTTTTTCTACAATTTGGGCATATCACTTGCAGAGAGAAAAAATTTACAAGTTGAGAAAATTCAAATAAATCGACATGGGTGCAATTTATAGATGATAGGTGGGAGCTAGCGGTGTCAAATTCTTGTGGATTTATATACATAGATAAAGTTTTACAAGCTTGGTCAATTCTTCTGTGATATATGGTAGATATTTTGGGGAAGGACACAACAATAGATTGGGGGGCTTCTTCAATATTGGCAGAAGTAATGTTTTGCAATGTTGGCGGCTTTGGATTATCTACAATCCAATGTTCTGGGAAGCTCAGATTTTCCCATTTAATGATATGGTGTTCTATCTTTTGATTTTGGGCATCAGTTATAACAACCACATTGGATTTAGATTATTTGTTGGGGGCATGGAGGAATACAGGATAAAGGGTGTTGGTATGTCTAAAACAACCACGTGTTTGGATGGCGATGTTGTTTCTCTTCTTTTTCATATCAAATCCAGTTGTCTGGATCTAAAGTTGCATGATATCTTTGTTGATCAGCGGTTGTCATTGATGTCAACCCAAGCAGCACTAGGGACTAACCCAATATTGCATGGGAATTTTTACCTACCAAATTAATATATTTTGGGTCAATAATGCTTTTGATGGTTTCTACTTCTCGAGATGTTTTTGTTGATATATGGCACGCCATGTAATTCTTCACGGTTTGAGAGATATTCATGTTTGAAATTTGTACCCCCAGTTAGTGGGCTAAAACCCCATGGGGTTGGGGCATGGGTCATTGAAAATTCATAATTAATATTTTTTATGCTCCTAAAATCCCTCCCACTTTCACTTGTTGAAGCCCTTCTCAACTTAAGCATTCATATAAATTGTGATCTTCATTTCCTATTTATGCAAGGGATTCGGCCATGTGAAATAGGTCATCTTGGAATTTTCGCTCTAACGTCTTTTCTACGAAGGTTCAGAAGCTGAAATTTTTATGAGGTGAAGCTGAAATCCTGAGGAAGCTGCAGTAAAAATTTCAGATCAATATGCGCAACATTTTTGGAGATATGATCTGTGTAAGTCAGGGTTTTTGCAGGCTCCTGAAATTGATCTCAAAGAAGTGACCTTGGTAAATTCGTCATAACTCTCTCTCTCTGAGTATCAAATTGGAATGTCGTAAAAAGTGACTGATAGTGCACATTATGTACTTTGCGCTCTATCAATTTCAAAAACAAATGAAGAAACAGTGAGATGTGGCACGCCGTACAAGTTCGCTCTGCTGAAACAGTCCATAATTAGGGCATTGTGAGGGATTGGGTATAACTCTCTCTTAAAGAATCCAAATTGGGTCATACCTGTGGCATTGGAAAGATGACTTATAGGACTACTACAGGACCGAAAATCAGATATTAAGGATATGAAATGACAGAGATACACCAAATTTAATATCGAGCTCCTAGAAGGCAAGAGAAAGCTATATCATGTGTTGTCAAGGGTTGCAAAGGACTAGACTTTCTACGGCAGAAAAGCAAAGCAAGGTGCAGCAGAGGGTAGCATGACAAGAGCAGCAACCAAGGAGCATAACAGCAGCAAGAATTTCATCATATGAAGTCTTCAAGTGGGCATCACTGCATATAATCATTGTAAAGGTATCATTGTACTTAGTCATTGTAAATACAATGTTGTACAAATTGTACTAGTATCTATCTGCCAAGGGTTGAAGAGGCAGTGTTGGGAGATCTAGGATCATCATTAGGTGGTTGTGTTAAAGTTGGGGTTATGGTCTAGTATATATTCTTATTCTACATCATTCTATATCATTGTAAAGTGGACCATTTTGCCTGGTACGGGAGTCCATTCTTCTTTTATTCTTCTATAGGGTGGTAGGGTGGTGCTAGGGTGAGTTGTAGCTCATTGGGTGTTGGGGCATCCATTCAGTTGACTACTGAAGAATCTCAGGCGTTGGAGCGTCAATCCAGTGGGAGCTGGAGAAGAATGCTTTTCTAGATTCTAGGAAGTTGGAGCTTTATTTTCAATTGGAGTTGAAAATAATTATTAGAAAAGCATTAGGTGGTTTTTGTCCCAGAGTGGGTTTCCACCTTAAAAACTGTGTGCATTTGTGTTCCTCTTGTTTGCTGCTATCATTTTACAAACACTGATAATAATTGAAGATTAACTAATGCTATAATTGAAAGGAATACTGATTCACCCCCCCCCCCCCCCCCCTCTCAGTATTTCCAACAATCTTTGATGTGCTCGTCAAATGTATAGACATAAATTTTGGACAGCAATCAAAGTATACAAGTCCATCTGACAATGGAGCAACCATCCTGCCTATTGATGAATCTGAATACTTGTCATGTGTCATATCTCTGACTGTAGCAAGAACAAATGTATTTAGGCCTCTGTGTGTTAAGGCATTTATTCCTATCCTTATACACCCCGTATGTAGAAATTTAGTCCCCTTCCTTTTAGCTTCTTTTTAGAGTTGCTTAGTATCTAACAAAGGAATTGTTTGTACAACGTCAGAATTTTCTTGAATCTGACTGACACTTTCCTTAATAGAGATCCTAATGATAGCCTTTAGATGAAACATAGATAAATCAGAATAAACTTCTGAAGAATTTATGCTTGGAAGACACCATTTAGGGGCTGGCTGACTCTCTAAGTACTCAAGTTCTGCTGAGTTTACAACTTGTTTAGATGAAGGGGAAAACATGTCTCTTAAAGGATTTTCTTCAGCATGTTCTCTGTCTTCAAGCTCTCTGAATGAAACTGATCTTCTAGAATGATCCATTTCTATTAGATTATGGATTGTGAGTACTAATCATAATGAACTAGACGTTACTGGCTCTGATACCAATTTGCCGCAGGGGCTTCAGAGAAGCATGCACTTATTCGGCCTTGTTGAGTTTAATGTTCTTTGATTTCAACAGTTTTAACACAATTCATTTCCAATCCCTTACCTGTTGTGTTGGTCCAATTTATCTTCTCACTGGCTTTCTGTATCCTTCCATCAATGCCAAGGTTATTTTCATCTTTTAATACCAAAGGAATAGCCTTTGCACTATTTTGTGTTTCTCCCAGGAGAATTCCTTTATAGGGAGGAAAAGTGGTAGGTGTTTCAACTTTACTGCCATCAATAGCAGTCCAAGAGTGTTTCATTGAAGATGATTCTACATCTGCCATGTGTATATCTGAGAGTTTAGATTTCTTTTTCCATTCATAAAAGGACAACCAAGTTTTTTTCCTTGTCATATATGCCTTCCATTCTTGTGACATCCTGACTTTTTCTTGATTTGGAGTACTAAGTTCAAAAGCATTAGACTCGGGATGAGTATATAGATCCCAATTTAGCATATTCTTAATCCATTGGGTGTCAACAGTATGCATTTTGCATCCTTCCATGATGGAAAAGAATTTGTGCATTTCAAGCTTGGAGGGTCTTTTTATAGTCTTCAGGAACAAAATTACTGAATCTAGACTGTGGGATTAGCTCATCTAGCTGCTCAAGATATCCAAGACCATATTTTGGCATACTCATTGGGCACATTTTTCTCATCGTATCTTTGAGGTGAGGATATTCATTTTCAAGAGATGGAAGTTCATGGATCATTATTACATTATCAGAATCATGTGGAAATGGAATGTCTGAGAATTTTGGATATAAATAGGGAGTGACGGAAGTTGTAGGAGGAGATTCTCCTGTCCTGGGATGATGATTATGATGCATAACTAGTTCTGCAAGACTACTGAGATTTATTTTTGTTTACAACTTGGACATATGACTTGCAGAGAGGAAAAAATTACAAGTTGGGCAAATTCGAGTAAATCAATATGGGTGCAATTTACAAATGATAGATGGGAGCTAGCGGTATCAACCTCTTGTGGATCTATATACATAGATGAAGTTTTACAAGCTTGGTTAATTCTTCTGCGATCTATGGTAGATCTTCTGGGGAAGGACACAACAACAGATGAGGGGCCTTCTTCAATATTTGCAGAAGTAATGTTTTGCAATGTTGGCGGCTTTGGATTATCTACAATCCAATGTTCTAGGAAGCTCAGATTTTCCCATTTAATGATATAGTGTTCTATCTTTTGATTTCAGGCATCAGTTAGAACAACCACACTGGATTTAGATTCTTTGCTGGGGGCATGGAGAACTGCGGGATAAAGGGTGTTGGTATGTCTAAAACAACCACGTGTTTGGATGGCGATGTTGTTTCTCTTCTTTTTCATATCAAATCCAGTTGTCTGGATCTAAAGTTGCAGGATATCTTTGATGTGCTCGTCAAATGTATAGACAGAAAATTTGGATAGCAATCAAAGTATATAGGTCCATCTGACAATGGAGCAACCATCCCGCCTATTAATGAATCTGAATACTTGTTATGTGTCATATCTCTAACTGTGGCAAGAACAAATGTATTCAGGTCTTTGTGTGTTAAGGCATTTATTCCTATCCTTATACAACCCAAATCTAGAAATTTAGTCCTCATCCTTTTAGCTTCTTTTTGGAGTTACTTAGTATCTAACAAAGGAATTGTTTGTAGAGCGTCAGAATTTTGTTGGATCTGACTGATACTTTCCTTAATAGAGATCCTAGTGACAGCCTTTAGATGAAACATGGTTAAATCAGCATAAACTTCTAAAGTATTTATGCTGGGCAGACACCATTTAGGGGTTGGCTGACTCTCTAAGTACTCAAGTTCTGCAGAGTTTACAACTTGTTTAGATGAAGAGGAAAACATGTCTCTTAAAGGATTTTCTTCAGCATGTTCTCTGTCTTCAAGCTCTCTGAATGAAACTGATCTTCTAGAATTATCCATTTCTGTTAGATTATGGATTGTGAGTACTAACCATAATGAACCAGACGTTACTGGCTCTAATACTAATTTGTTGTACGGGCTTCAGAGAAGCTTGCACTTTTTCGGCTTTATTGAGTTTCTTCCTTGATATCAATACACGAACGTTTACTCGAACCTGTACACTAACCTTTGGACTTTGACACTCTAGCGTCCTTCATGCGGCCTCGTATCTTTAACGGACTGGTGTTCCTCAGACCTCGGTGAACCTATGGCGAACCTCAAGTGAACTTCTTGTCTCTCAGATACTACCTCAATAGATCTTTTAACACAAGCGAAATAGAAATGTACTCACATGCAGAAATATGTTTCAGAAATGGATACTCATTTTATTCATGAAGATTTTTCTTACAAAGATTTTTCAGAGAGAAATAGCTCTTTTTACAGAGATAGATTGTTCAGGCATTTATCAGATGTTGCGTCTTGATAAACAAGAAGCTATCTGAAGGCTTCCTTGCCTTTCATAGACTCTATCTTAGAACTTGAACAAAACACACTTGACAGACTCAAATCCTAAGAATCTGGCCACTTTAGGTTCTCACTAGAGCTCTCACTCTGATGTGCAGGCTTCTCAGATTCAGACTCTAAAGGATAGAAGCAAGAACTTCTTCGTGATGCAAGTAGATCGAACAGATGTCCGTAGATGCAGAGCAGGAAGACAATCTCAGACTTCAACCCCGGACTCAAAACTCTCAAAAACTAAGACTCTCAAACTCCCACTCCGAATGTCTCGAATGAGCCTAACTCCTTTCCTTATATAAGAAAATGAGGGGACAAACATCCGACCATTGGACAGACAAATTTTGTACTATTTTCCATCAGTCATAGAGATGTGGGTCAAATCCCACCAAAATTCGAAGAAGTGCTCTGATTCTCGTGACTGAAAGGAATCTTCATACAAAACTATATTGTGGATGATTTACTTATATTTATATTGTGGATACTTTTTACCAGAAAAGACCACGAGAAAAACTGGTCACATTTAGTCCGTGACTAGACACCATCAAATAGTGGATGCTTTATGGATAAGCCCACTAGAACCATAATATGATTAAACTCCTAGAGGTGTGGTCCCTGCAAATATGAATCTAACAAATATGGAATCATCCCATGCCTTGGTATATATTCTTCGTACAATTATAGGCTTCCCGGGGACTATTTTATGTTTGATCTTGGTCATTACTGGCCATTCATGATGTATTTTCATAAAATGAACAAGAATATCACTATCTGGGTAGTTATTTAAATCCCCAACGGTATTACATGGAGTATGAAAACATTATGTTAAGAAGTATCACATTCAATTTGAAAATCAGTTTCAAAATATAGGGGGTCCATAGCTGTTTTATTGAGGCCGAAATCATTCCACCAGTTTTGAAGCCATTCACTCTACTTGTTTCTCTGTGTAGTCCATGTAGATCCGAACTTGACTTTAGTATAATGGGTTTCATTTTTCCCATCAACATTCATAATATCCCACCATAATTTTTTATAATCAGTAAAATTATATATGGTATTTGGAAAGATAATAGATGAGTTTCCTTGTGGCCACATTTTAGGCATATCATACCATGTTGGGAGCCTGGTATGATTTATGGCGAAATACTTATGGAAGACTCTCCTTTGATTGCTTCCTTCTGTCCAAATAACACTTATATCATGGAAATTTTGGCTTAAAGTTTCTTCAGTCAAATGTGCATAAAGCATACTTCTCTCATATAACATGTCGTGTATCCATTTGATACCTTTAGGGTAGACTTTTCTTTCTTGAACCAAATTTTGTATATCTGTATGAGATTGGAAGTTTGCATCTAGTAACTTTGTGTTTCTCAACTGTCACGTGGGTTTCCATTTTGAGCAATATTCGCTCCAATTTTGTGTTTCTGGAATACTCCTTAGAGTCTCTGTATGTTGGGAGGGATCCCATTCTGTTACTATTACCATGATAGTGTCAACCTGATTTAAGTATTCTCTGCTCAAAAAGTCAGGTAAACAAATTTTCTCACCCTTAATGTGTTCGACATCAAAGTCGAAATTAGCAAATAGAGCCTACCATCTTGCAAACTTTGCTTCTCCTGGATTTTTTATATCTTAGCTAAGGACCTTTTTAGAGCAAAGACATCGGTTCTTAAAAGAAACCTTTTACGGATAAGGTGGATATCAAATTTGTCAATGCAGTTCCTTGCTGCTTTGACTTCTTTTTCTATTGTGGAGTAATTCTTTTCAGAAGGGCTCTAGGTTCCTGAGACGAACTGTACAATTTGTTCTTCTCCTTCCTTTCTTTTCTTTAGAATTCATCCCCACCCAATATCACTGGCATCTTTTTCCACAATTTTAAACGAATCTTCATCGGCAATATAAAGGACTGGGAGAGTTTTTACCTTGCTTTTAATTCTTTTGATGGCTTCTGTATGTGCAATTGACCATGGCTATGGATGCTTTTGCAGTCTTTGGTTGAGTAATGTTCTATCTTTGGCACAATCTTTATAAAAAACTGCTTACATAATTTAAGCAGCCCAAGAACCTCTGTAGTTGGGTTTTGTCAGTGATAACATCTGGGAATTTATCAGCAAATTCTAGAGCATGTTTTTGCATAGAAATATGTCCATCCTTGATTGTATGTCCTAAAAATTTGATACTGGTCTGGAAAATTTCAACCTTTTTCTTGTTGAGCACCAACCCATTATTCTTGACAAGTTGGATAATTTTTTGAACATGTTTGAAGTGTTCATGGACATTTTTAGAGAATATGAGCACATCATCAATATATACTAGTAACCAATCAAAATATGGTTTAAAAATTGTATCCATAACCTTTTGAAATTTGGAAGGAGCATGTTTCAACCCAAAAGGCATTACGTTCCATTCATAGTGTCCTGCTGGGACACTAAAATTTGTTTTGAATTTACCTGATTCTCTGATTGCAACTTGCCAAAAGCCTGATTTCATATCAAAATTAGAAAATACTTTAGCCCCTGCTATCCTGGCTAAGAGGTTCCCTTTGTGGGGAATAGGGTAAGTATCATCTGATAAGACAATATTTAGAGGTCTATAGTTTATGACCAATCTTGGAATCCGTCTCAACTGTTCTGAATGTTTATTAACGTAAAATCCATAACAGTTCCACGGACTACTGGATTCTCTGATCAATCCTCTCTTCAATAAGCTTTCTATTTCATTTTGACATAGATCCCTGTATTCTCTGTTCATGGGAATTGCTCTGCTTTTGCAAAGTTTTCCTTCATATTCATCTTTGTATGGCAATTCTACACAATGTTGTTTCCTATGCCAGAAGGCATTTGGGTCTTCAGCACTATATTCTTTCTCAATTTGTGATATCAAACTGGAGATCCTCTGTTTGATGATAGCAGTCTGCAGATAATCTCCTATTTTTATGTTAGTTTTTAGGTCTTTGAGTTCCACTAATTTATTGATAGCTTTTTCAATTTGTTGCATGGCTTGCACCATGGTAGATACCCTGGGAGTAGAGATTAAGGGTAGCTTGATTGTTTGTAGCTTACCATTTGAACTTGGCACAGATATAAAATAGCCAGCCTTGTTACCCTTTAATTTGGTTGACCTACGTGGCTCTACAGCTACCAAAAATACATTCCCTAAAATTCACTCAATAGGGCTGTCAGCAACAACAAATTTTAGCTTGATACAATGTTCTTTGAAACATATGGAATCTTGGGGGACTTCATACAATAAAGTTTCACTTCCTAACCCAACCACTTGTCTAAAAGACTTTACCCAATATTTTGTCGGTATTAGTTTTGAATTTAGAAAAATGACATCAACACCTGTGTCAATAAGTGTCTTTAGAGAAAACATTTCTCCTTCTATGAAAATATCCCACATGACATGATGTTGTTGGTATTGAATGGTCATGACTCTCATATCTCTAAAACCCATAGATTCATCACATTTTCCTTCAAAAATTTCTACATTTGGGTTGGAAAAATATTCTTCTTCATCAAGTGTCTTTCCTTTTTCTAATTCAGAAACCTTTGTTTTTAGGGAAGAGATTTCCTTTTTAAGATTGTGAATTTCTTGGCTAACCTCTCCCAATGTTAAGGACCTGGCTTTTGATTGCTGTTGGCTTCGCTGGAAGGCTATTGTATTTTTTTCAAATGAGGCATCAATGAATAATGCTTTGGCTTATGTTTTTGGAACAGTTCTGCTACTGCTTCCCTGGTCTTTGTGCATAGTATTTAGAAAAGTTTCCAGCAAATTTTCTTTCATTTCTCCTTCTCCCAATGCTCTGATTTGGGCGAGTAATTTTGTCTCTGAATCATCTATGGTTTGTGCCATAAGCACATTCTCTTTTGGTTTAGAAATTAAATCTTCAGAAGAAGAAGAACTTTCGTATTGAGTACTTGATCCACAACATCAGTCTTCTGTACCAGTACATTTACATTCATTCATATGCATGTTTAATTCTTCTTTTGAAGATTATGAGGAAGAGCTTTCAGAGGATGATGAGGTAGAAAAAAGTTGTTGTTGTTGGATTTGTTCTATGATTGTGCAGTTGGGGCAATTTTCAAACTTATGGTTTTTGGAACCACATTTATAGCACATGATTGGCTCTTCTATTTTTACTGTTCTTTTCTTCTTTGCTATTTCTTGTGACTTCTTTCCTATGTTTTTCTTAGATTCATCTGCAAGAGGGAAATGATTTGATATATGTCCCGGTTGGCCACAGAGCCAACATGTTAGTTTGTTCCACTGATCTCTTTTTTGTGTTTCTAGATGAATGTCCTTAGGCTGATAATAATGTGTCTTTAGAACATACTTGTAGTACCCTTTTCTGGTCCCTTTCTTTTTCCTTTGTGGATATTCTCTGTATCCTTGTCTTTTTGCTTTCTTGGCCTTGTTTTTAGCTTTTCTTCTTTTCACTATGGGGTCATTTATGGATAGGCCATATTTGCTACAGATAGATTTGCTATCTGGCAGTCTGGATAATTTTTGTAGTGATTTTTTTACTTTCATGCTTGTACGTAGTCCTACAAGGACTCTGGTTATAATGCTATAAATTTCTCCCCATGTACAAGATTCAAAAGGCATTTGGAAGGCATCTTGTTATCTGAGGTAATCAACAAATTTTGAAGGCAAGGCTGCCAAATAGACCTATTTCCATAATATATTTTTTCTATCCTTGACTTCATATATTCTTTGGATCCAATCCCTATGAAATTCTTCATACTGGGACATTTTATAGCATTTAAAGTTCATGAGAATCATCTCATGCTTATTTGCAAGTTCAATTTCTCCTCCGCACCAATGTTTTAAAATAAATGAAGTCAATGCTCCAATCATATTACTTTGTGGGCTTCCATCCGGATTATGAATAATATCTCCCCCTTCATCCTTCAAAATTTCAATTTCCATTTTTGTCACTAATGCTGGTGATGTCTCTGTTTCCCACCATCTTAATAATGTTCCAGTAAAAGGCAAATGATAGATTTAATGTTCACAGAATATAAATGTGTTTAAAATATTCATGGAGGACAAAAAATATTTCTCATTTTATGTGGGATCATCATGATGAGTAAGTGGGTCATCATGACGTGCTCTATGTGTTTTGGAAGAGTTGGGATGAGTGAGTACCACCCTGGTGATGTATTGTGGCAAGTCTCGTTTTGTTACATAGATTTGTGATATATTTATATTTCTTAAAATAGTGGGAAAGTATAGTTGATGCCTTGAGAAAGTAAAATTGAAGGTTTGAGGTTTAGTTTTGAAATGAGTAACATATTAAAAAAACTCAGAAACAGGGTATTCCTCTCTTTTGAAACATATTTTTGTTTCTTTAATTTATTTCAAAATTTGAGATGATGTTATAAACATAAAATTAATTGAATGTTTAAAGGTTTGGTGTCTAAATTTTGTAAGATGGTTATTTACTCCATGATTTGCCTTAGTGGAGAAGCTTTGTAAGTTCTTTTTTGCTATATTATTCTCATCAAGGTTACTTTAATAAATTAATCTTTTTCTTCTTTGTCGTAAATCTACCTTGAAATTTGAAAAAGGAGGTATAAGGACATTTGTATCTATGTATAAGTTGTTGATGGTGATTCCTTAATTAGCCACAAGAAGGAACCATATATTGAATTAATGAAGATAAATCTTCTTGAAAATGAATCACAAGCATAAGCATAAAGTGATAGCATCAATACTACGTGTCAATTTGAAGTAACAAAATAAAACAATTATGAAGAACATAACGAAGTACAAAATTACATGTTCCAAAATGATTGTCAAACCTTTGTAAGATACACTATTCAATAAAGATCAACATGGTTAGAGCATCACAAATGCATCAACTTTCATATCTTAGAACACTCCAAACAAGTTCAGATAGAGAGTGCAATATTTCTTGATAAAAAATTGAAGACTTCATAAAGTAATACAAAAGTTAAGGAGGTTAATGATACAATTGATAATAAGCATATTGGGGAAAAACTTGGTTGTCAATGTTGTCATTAAGTTGGTCATATGGAGACACAATGTTTTAATCTCCATCCTTGTCTTCATAATTTGAAAAAAAAATAATATTTCAGGTAAAAGTTGGAATAGGAAGAAAGTTAAGAAAACAATTTGTTATGGTTGGATGAAGATTTTACAATTGAATCAATAAGTCAAGATGTTGAAGAAGTCAAATTCTCTTGTCCAAGCATAGGTAAAGACACTTTTGCATGGAGAAATCACAAATGCAAAACGATTTCAAACTTCAAATAATTGTTTTAGATGAAGATTTTGGACATTATTGAAACCCAATTCTACATGCATTTTAATTTAAAACACAAGTCAAAGAGAAATGTACTCTCTTGCACTCAAAGAGTGGAGTACATTGATAAAATCCACATGGTTGGTGCTCAACCAAAAGCACCACATAGATCAAGTCACAATGGCTAGTAGTGAACCAAAACCACCACATTAATCATGTCAAAATGGTTAGTGATCAATCAACAAAACTATTAGATACAATGATGAATCATTGCAAAGTAGAAGAATTCACAAGCTCAAGTTTGGATCTATTTAACAATCATCTCTCCCTGCACTTGATAGGGGTGAATATCA
The DNA here is from genome assembly GCA_034641835.2 of Pinus albicaulis. Lineage (NCBI taxonomy): Eukaryota > Viridiplantae > Streptophyta > Pinopsida > Pinales > Pinaceae > Pinus > Pinus albicaulis. Next base: position 163,502,714 of record CM076569.1, on the reverse strand, counting down.
AATATCAATGATAATAGTAGGATTCAAGTTTCGAAGTCCGATCTATCAAAATTTAGGAATTATAGCATGATAATTGATCTCAACAGGGCACCTACAATTCAAAATAAATCTCATCAGATCAATATATTTGGGAAGTTACAACATGGAATATATAATCCTCTTATTGCTTGGGACGTCATTCGAAACCTAATTGTGTCTAAGTTCAAAGAGAAGTTTGACGATCCTATTTGTTTACCAATTACTAGGGGAATAATCAGACATGCTAATTGTTCAAGTATAAAAATTCTACTCTCTTTCAAAGTTCATTCTAAATGAACCATTTAACGTCTATATTTAGTGTTTTCTCAAGTAAATCTTCATAAAAAAATAGTGAGAAGTTTTAGATTGAAGACAATACCAATTTATGCACTAGTTCATGTAGCCTTAATAATATAAATATTCAATGTGATTGAATGGGGGATGTAAGATTGTGAGTCCATATGCAAATAGAAATTCCAATACCACATTTTTATGAGTTTTCATCCCTATCTACTGTTGAGGTGTTGTCATTATGCTGAAACCAGTTTTCAAATAGATCCCGTATCTAGAAGTGGTCAAATACATGTAATATAAATCGACATCATGAGATGAACACATGCATTGATAATTCCTTAAAACCTTTCTTGACAAGTTCTTATTTTGTGTTGTGCTTGTCCTATTTCTTAACAATACAACAATATACAAATCTTCTATGGATGCACGTGTGGAGACGATGAGTTAATTTGCTTTAATGATGATATTTATAATAAATTTTCAATGGGTAAACCCTTTCACATAATGAAACATCCCCTAAAATATTCTATTTTATAAAATGAAGTCATTGTTAAGTAAAAAGTGGCATCACCTTGGTGATTTGATATTAGACAATGTTGGAATAATGATGTGAAGCATTGTGTTTGATATGACCTAATATTATGCTTTAGTGAATTGAATTTTAGAACAAGTTTGGGTGTGAGTCTATATATTGTATGAGCCCCATTTGTAAATAATCTCTTGAGATTCATTAGTTTTGGGGGATTCTCAAGTAGAACCATGCAAAATATTATGAGAAATTAAATATCGACTAGTTGTAGTAAACCCCCATCGATTTATTGCTAAGCTATAACTTGACATGTAATATGAGTGATTATGTTATTGATAGATATTAAATATGCTTCAACATAAATCTTGTTAGTTTTCCTCAAAGCATAGCCCTGACATCATTTTTTAAAATAAAAACAACTCCCCTTTTTAGTTACAGTGGAGTGAATCATTAAGACATTTTAATTCAACGATTCTAAGGTATAAAGAGAGTGCATTGAGAATCAAAACTTAATGAATGAGGGTAATCCCTAATGATATATAATTGGAGCAAAGTTTAATGACTAAAAAAAAAACAAGATTTACTTAGGATAACATACAATTTGGATTATATATATAATGTGCATAAGAGTCACGACATCTTACTCTACAAGTTTGAACCCTCATGTTTACTTTAAGGCATTGAAATGATCTCATTGGAATGATGATGGACAAAATATGAGTTGAATTCCATAAAATTTAAACCTCAATAAAGGGTATGAAACTCCTCACTTCCCATTAATTGTGTTTATTACTTTAACATGTTGTATACATAATTGAGTGTTATTTGAGAATAGTTACATATCTTCAAGGCAGACTAGCAAATTCAATGTGATATATATATGTGTGTATGTGCCAAGGGAAAATCTCATGGGGAAATATCATGGATGATTTCTTACATTTGTGGATGAAATCCCTAGTAAATCCATCAACATAGAATATCATATCTCACCTAGGGGGATTCGAATCAAGAACTTGTTGACACGGAATTCCCAACAACATTATTGACAATTGGTGGAGCTAACCCCTTGGGTTAATGTGAGTGTATGTGTGAGCAGGAGCATGCAATGAAGATGGTTTGCCTTGATCTCCTATGTCTTTATATAGAAATCCAAAGATAAAAAGATAAATGAAAAATACCACAACCGTGTACCAATTAACTTTTATTTTAACCTTTTTGGTTAATTTTATCCTTCTTACAATTAAAATAATTGTCGATAAATATATCGATAACAATAGGAAGGACAAATCAACAGATTTCGTCCGATCTCCTTATGCAATACAGGGTACAAGCTAATCACCAAAGTAATTGCAAATAGACTGAAGCTCATCCTTCCCAAAATCATTCTGGAGAATCAAGGAGGCTTCATCCAAGGCAGGCAGATCGTGGACAACTTCACCCTTGTACAAGAGGCAATTCACTCAAGTCTGCATCGAAATGAACAAGGTATGGTTATCAAACTTGACTTAGCAAATGCTTTTGATCGAGTCAATCATAGCTTTCTGTTAAAAGTCATGAGCAAGTTTGGTTTTGGAGTAAACTTCATTAAATGGACCTGGGCATGCATCTCGGAGCCATGGATTTCACCTCTAGTAAATGGTAGAGCCACTGAATTTTTTAAAGCTTCGAGAGGGCTTAGGCAGGGGTGCCCACTCTCCCCTCTGCTCTTTGTCATCCAAGCCTCTGTTCTCAGTTTTCTGTTAGACAAAAAGATGCAGGATCAAGATATTAATGGACTGTGTATAGCAAGAGGGGTCAAAAACATAAATCATGCCCTATTTGCGGATGATACCCTGTTATTGGGAGCTGCCACTCTTTCCTCAACCATCAAATTTAAAGCAGTTCTAGATGATTTCTGTGAGGCCTCAGGCAGTGCCTTAAATAAGAACAAATGTCACATCTACAGCGGGAACACATCGCCCAGATTTCTCTCTGCTATTGCTAGATGTTTGGGCTTTGCAACCTCCTCCTCTTGGACCTCTTTCAAATACTTGGGCCTCCCTGTTTATCATAAAAGATCTGTAAGTAAAGACTGGCTTCCACAATTGAAAAATTCAAGACCAGGATCCAAGCCTGGGGATACTCCTGGCTCAACATTGCTGGTAAATCTGTCCTAATAAAATATGTGCTCACCAGTCTTCCTCTATTTCAATTTGTTGTTCTTCTCGCTCCGACAAGCATCTTAAAAAAAATGGAGGAGTACATTCGGAGGTTCTTTTGGAAGGGAGGCAAACAGAATGAAAACAAAATGCCCCTAGTCAATTGGGAAACCATCTCCAAGCCTTTGTGGGAGGGCGGATTGAATTTCAAAAATCTCTGTCAACAAAATATAGCTATGGGAGCGAAGTTAATTTGGAAGATCATTGCGCCCAAGCCAGGCTGGGCCCAATTGGCTCTCTGGAAAAAATATTTCAGAGGTCCACATACTAGCTGTTTAGACAACTTGATTCATCTGCCCAACTCGTCTTTCCTCAAACTGTATGCTAAAGCTGCTCCTCTAATCAATTCGCACTCCTTCTGGATTCCAGGAAAAGGTAGAAAGATAAATATATGGACTGAAAAAATTATGAATACGAATCCTATAGAAGACAGAGGCTCCATTAGAGCGTTGCGCTGCTGGATGGAAGGAGAAGGGTTGCGCTCGTTGTGGGATATTTCACTGTGGAACGAATCTAATTGGGCAGGCTGGAAACGCATTGTTGTGCCGGCTCACCTGCATAACGAATGGACCACGCTGCTCAATCTTCTTCATGGTTTGGCGCCTTCTCACATTAGGAAAAGAGATTCGAGAGGCTGGGGGCCGAATGCCAGAGGGTACGCTGTCTCCATGGGATACGCTAAGCTAAGAGAGAGACCTTTCGTTCCCCCTGACCCAGCACCTTGGTATGGTGTCTGGCGTTTTCCTTCGTGGCCCAAAGTAGACTTCTTTGCTTGGCTTCTACGCCATGGCAAAATCCTCACGTTTGACAATCTGCAGAGGAAAGGGTTCCACGACCCCTCCAAATGTATGCTGTGTAATGAAAATGCAGAGAGTGTTGTCCACTTAATGCTTGAATGCAGATTTGGTTCACTTTCATCCACAAACTGGATCCCAACATTACGCTCCCTTGCTCCACTGCTGAACTATTTTCTAAATGGGTGAACAGGTATCCTGGTCCTCCACCTAAAAACCAAATAATCAAAGTTGCATGGTTTGTCCTCCCAAAGGTAATTTGCTGGCAGATCTGGCTTGAATGAAATAGAAGAATCTTCAGAAATATTGAACAGAATCACAAGGCATTAGAAATCAAGATCAAATGCCACCTAAAAGAGTGCTTGATTAAATTAAAAGATGATTCTAATCTCAGCCAACAAGACATTGCTTGGGGTTCATTTCTTGCTTTGCAATTTCAAACAGCAGTTAGGAACGTCCCTCCTCCCAAAGACTGGAAAATAAGAAAATATGAAACAGACTTTCAAGACTGGCTTACAACACATTCAAGACACTCCCTCTTTTTTGATGGGGCAGCAAAGGGAAATCCGGGCAAAGCTGGTGCAGGAGGTGTTGTTGTAAATCCAGATGGGGAAAAAAATCATTCTTTTGCTTGGGGGCTAGGTCATTCAACCAGCATTCAAGCTGAGGCTTTGGCTCTCTTTCAAGGTCTCAAGTTGCTCAAAGATTTAAACATAAGTGAAGCAAATGTTATTGGCGATTCCCAGATCATCATCAATGCAATGGTGTCCAACTCTCCAGCTTTGGACCTTAAACTCGCAAGGCTGATAGCCATAATTAAGGGCTTGGAAAACGCTTTTCAGAAGCTGAATTATCATGTGCTGAGAACTCATAATAAAGTGGTGGACATTGAAGCCAACAAAGTTGCCCTCCTCTCTGCTGGGACTAAGATGAAAGACGAAGAAGAATCATGGGAACCCATCCCATAAGCTAAATTGTTGTCATGTTTTACTGCTTACTCTTAAATCAATTTGTATGTATCTTCAAGTTGGGAAAAATCTCTGAAATTGAATCTATAGTTACTTCACCAAGGAGGAAAACTCCAAGCTTTAGCTACATACTCATCCTTAGTGGTGAGGTGCAACAGGATATAGTCCTCCTCAATGTAACCAGATTTTCGGCATTCAGGCCAAAATGAATATAATACTCCATAACCGTTACTGTAAAAAAAAAACAATAGGAAGGACAAAAATAACCAAAAAGGCCAAAACCAAAGTTATACACTTTTTTCACTATGGCGCAGGAGGTCATGTGATCAAGTCACATGGAGGAAGCCCCTATGCCTACTTATTGAAGAATAAACTATTAAAATGCTTTATCCTCAATAGTGAGCTTGCAACTTCATGATTCTCAAGCAAGGTAAAAGTGTTTATCCCATCCAAAAGGTGCAAGAACACCTTATTTGTATTTTTTATTTAAAAAAATCAAAAATCCTAAACACCACAAATAATTAATATTTATGAGCAGAGAATGCTTCTAAAAACTGAACACATAATTAATTCCAAATTTGAGCCAAAATGCAGTAAAATTACATTAGAAAAAGATACATTTTATTTCAAACTTCGACAAAAACAATAAAATCTAAGTAATATTATTCTACAACAACATCTAAGCAATGTAACAATCACTTGTTATATAAAAAAAATTACAAACTCATTGGTACACATTATTAATGATTCTCTTTCACATAGGCCCCTAGTTAAAAACAAGAGAAAACTAATTAGCTAATTATGTGTTGAAAATAGTTTAAAGTTTTTTGCCAAGTTCTTTTCTTGTGTTGATCTTGTACTATTTCTTGTTCTTTTCTTGTGAAGAAAACGAGTGCATTTGCTTTAACAATAGTGACATGTCCCCAACATAATTTTTTTTTAGAAAAGGAAGTCATTATTATGTTGATAGAGGAATCACTTTAGCGATTTGATATTAGATATGGTTAGAATAACAATTTAAGGCATTATGTCTAATAAAACATGATATTATATTTTAGCGAATAAAATTTAGAGCAAGCTTGGTACATAAGTCTATATATTATATGAGCTTTATTATTTGCAAATAATTTCTTATTACTTTTACTTTGGGTTTTGCTAATAAAATCAGCTTTATTATTTGCAAATAATTTCTTAGTACTTTCACTTTGGGTTTTGCTAATAAAATCAAATCTCAACGAGTTGTAGTAAAGCTCATAAAATTTTCACTAGGATGTAGATTAACATAATAATATGAATAATTATATTTATATTATTGTTAAAGAGTATAAATGTTTTAACTTGATTATGGTGATTATGGTTAGTTAAGTATTATCTTATTATCATTTTTTTAAAATAAGTAGTTATTATTATTATTATTATTTGTTAGAGTAGAGTGAATTTTTATGATGTTTTGTTTAAAATATTTCAAAGTGGAACTACAAAGAATGTGTTGGGATTTGAGTTTGAATCACTAAAAGTAATTTTTATTGATAGATTATTGTAACATGATTTAACTACATATAGATAACAAGTTTTAGGATAACATAGAGTTGAGATTGTACATATATGCACGAGAATCATGACCTTTTATTTTATTAGTTGATTTTTTATATTTACTTTAAAGTATCGAAAGACATCGTTAGAATGATTATGGTCAAAATATGATTTGAATTCCATATAATTTGAAGCTTGATAGAGGGTGTGAAACTCCTTGCTCTTCATCATTAGTCATCATCACTTTAACATACACTACGTAAAATTGAGTGCAATATGAGAATAATTATCTTCATGGTGAATTGGTGGGTTCCATCCACTATACACACATATTATTTTATTTTATTTCATTAAGGAAACAATTTCATAGGGATACCTAATGGATGCGTCCTTACATTTGTGGATGACATCCCGAGTAAACCCATCACCGTAAACTAATGCATCTTACATAGGGGTACTCAAATCGAGAACGTGTCCTTGGTGACAGTAGGTGGAACTAACCCCTTGGGCTAGTGTCGTGTGTGTATGTGGGCATGAGCATGCAATGAAGATGGTTTGCCTCAAACTCTTTTGTCTTTATAGTTTTAGGAGATCATGCAATCAAGTGATATTTTTTTACTTTACAAAACAATTAAAAAATTCCGAACACCTCAAAATAATTGTTATCTATGAACAATGAAGCTTTCAATGACAATTTGACAAGTGATTAAGGCAAAGTCTAACTATTCCATGTTTTGGCTTTTTTTTCACTATTTTTTTGTTATTTAAAATGTATTTTTGAATGCATAAATAAATACCGTATCTTAAAAAACTTATTCAACTTTGGAATTATGTAGTTTCCATAGTTCAAAATAATTTCAATAAATCCTTACCAACTTCAAACAAAATTAACTTAAGAAAAAAGAAAAAAAAAATCAATCTGAAAATTAAACAACACTTATAATCATCCAAATTTTATTCAAAATAACAATCAAAACAAAACAAATTAAGTAAATTTTATTACTTTTATGAAATTTGAAATCTAAAATCATTCTACCACATGAAAGCAACATAAAACCTACCCATATGAGTGATGTAATTTTACAACATGGAAACAACATAAAACCCTACTTATTATTATATTTAGAAAACCCTGTAAACTTTTTAATAAATATTTTAAAGAATTTTCTTTGATATAGTCCCATATCAACACAAAAAATAATTACGCTGAAAGGCATTCTCTTTGTTGGCTTGGGGTGAGAAGACACTGTTCACCCCAGCCAATGAGAAGCCTTTCTTATCGCCCTTCCATACACTAAAATTTGGACATGTGGCACCTCCTCCAACCAATGAAAATCTTCTATTTGCCCCTCTTACTAGTTGTTCATTTGAAAAAAAAATTCGAAATTGTTCAATGACTAAAAATTAATACGTTTGAAATTGTTCAATGACTAAAATTACACGGCACTGCGCTTGCATGCATAATCGATATACACATAGTGTCACCACCGTGGCCATGTATAGTACAGTTAGTGATAACTTCTAGGTACCTATTATAATTAATTATAGGTACCTGATAAATTTAAAATTCAATGTGATTGACATAATACTTCGCTGGAGGATTAGAACGGATCGCGCCTCCTCTGCCTGCAATTCTTTCTATCTTTTCTTTGTATCCTATATTAACTTATGGTATGATGGTTTATCAACTCCAGCCACCCAACCATTTAATGCATAGAAGACCCGTGGGTCTCACGTCAAGCTGAATCGTAACAGCTAGTTTGAATCATTAGTGTGGTTAAATGCAGTAGTGTCGACTTCCAGCTTGCAACCAACTTCCATGTGGTTAAATGCAGTAGTGCCAACTTCCAGCTTGCAGCCCACTTCTAGCTTCCAGCGTGAACGACTTGCAGATTGACTTACAGCTTGAAGGACTTCCGATTTAAAAATAGTCGGTAAGCTTCTGTTACCTGCAATACATTACGAATCACTGCATGTTTTCATCCATTTTAAATACCCCTATTTACTTTGAAATTTATTGTACCAGCCGGAAAATAAAGAAATAGAATATGATCCAACAAAAATGAAAAAAAAAAAAAAATTGCTGAGAAAAACGTATTGGAAGAGGTAGAACATTAAATACTGTAATTTTGCAATTGGTCATGCCATTCTTGAAGAAAAACACAGAAAATAACAGTGAAAACAAGAGTCTGTCGGTCTGTAGAGTCATTTCAAAAAACAAACACCTTTCATAGCATCTTCAATTGCAGACTTTGTTCAAGAATCGAGACAGCTTACAAGTTTTCCATAAAACACCCATATACATATTTCTTTTTGCAAGCTCCCTCTTCCATATAAAATTTTATGCATATTTACAGATGTATGTATATGAATGTAATGTGCTCTCTGTTTATCAAAGTGTGACGAAGATGAATCTGAATGTTTATGGTCTTTAATGTTTCCTTGAATGTTGATATGCTAGTGTTGTGTAGCTTGATCATATTTTATATGCTTATTTTCGGTGTTATAAGTATGTAAATCATGGAATAGATATATGCTTCACATCATTAAGCTATTGTGGGCCCTGTGGATTTTTTTTTTTTTGGATAGAAATCTAATTTGTGATTAGTAAGCCCTGAGAGGTATTAAATTTCTGTAAATTATGGAAAGCATATAAATTTTTGCAATTGCGGGGACTGTGGATTTATAATTGTATATGAATTTTCATTATATTGGGGCATTGAGGGCATTGTGGATTTATCATTGGAAATGAAGTTTTACCATAATGGGTTATTGTGTGCATTAGTTGATTTATCAATGTAGATAAATTTGTGATCATTGTAGCACTAAGAAGTATTAAATCTTTGCAAAATCTAGAATGGATATAAAGTTCATCATATAGGGGTATATGGGTATTGTGGATCTTTCAATATATAGTTCAAAACTTCACATTTGTGATGGTGCAGGGGCTGAGAGGTATTAGAACTCTGTAGATTTTGGAGTGATCAGTCCCCAACTTGGTATTTAGAGATCTTAATGTCTATCAATAAAATTAAGAAAAGCATAGATTCTTTTATTGGGTCGTGGTTCACTGAATTGATGTGAGTTTGTTGTCATTATCTGAGTTTTATTCTCAGTGCTTTCTATATGATTCTATTACATATACGTAAGAGTTACTGAAGCTAGATATACAGTTTTATCTTACGTTACTAAAGCTAGATATACAGTTTTATTTTGGTGCATTCCGTATTGCTCTGCTAGATTTTATATGTATGAATCACTGAAGCTACATGTACCATGAAATTGGTCTCCCTCTGATTAAAAAAAAGTGATCTAGAAATTTCTATTTTAAAAAAAGTAGCCAAACAGATTATTAATAAACCATAGATCTATACGATTTAGGAAACATTAATAATCTCTCATCCAAAGATTATAATATATGTAGAGAGAGGGTAGATGTTGCTTTAAGGTGGGCAAATAAAAAATTTAATAAACAGTTTCTCTGATTCTTATATATTTGGTTTTATATATTTTTTAGTTAATTTTGTTAGAATTATAGGGATAATTTTGACAGAGGTTTGTTAGAATTATAGTTTTGAGTTGTGTAGCTTGCAAAACTCATAGTTTATTTTTTTTTATATTTTAGTTTTTTCTTAATTTATTTTGCAGTTATTTTCGTTTGAAATTTGGTAAGATTTATTAATATGCAAGTTTGAAATTTAGTAGGTATTAATTTGATAGGATTTGTTTGAAATTTGGTAGGATTTATTAATACGTAAGTTTGAAATTTGATAGGTATTAATTTGATATGGATTTGTTAGAATTATAAGTTTGAGCTGTATAGCTTGCACAATTCATGGTCTAATTCTTGTATATTTTGGTTTTTTTCTGAGTATATTTTGCAGTTAATTCTGTTTGATATTTGGTAGGATTTGTTAGCATCATAATTTTGAAATTTGAGTAGTTTTAAGCATTGGACTTATTGGAAAGTTTTCAGGTTTATTTTTCGATTTAATTTGTTTTTTGGAAAGCTTTCTGGTTTATTTTCCAATCTAATTTGTCTAGATTCGGGAAGGGTTTCATTGAAATCACAACTTAAACATGGGTGTTGAATCCATATATGCAATAAATTTAAAAAAAAAACAAAAAAAACAAAAAAACAAAAAAAAAACAAATTTAAACAACATAAATCAAGATAGCTTTTTTGCCATTGGAGAAACTCCAAAAGATCAGACTTAAAACTACTCCCTTTAAAATTAAATTTGATAAAAATTAATTTTATAAAGATTTATTAAAATTAAAAGTTTGAGATAATTAGCTTGCACATTCCAAAGTCCTTAAAAGTTTTTGAAATTTTAATTTCTTTTATACATTCAAAACACCTTTAAAAAAAATATTATCATAATCTCACTCAAAATTACATCCTAAAAAAAAGATTCAGAAATCCCTATCATGTCTGTCTGTACATCTAATTGCCCCTGCATATTGTTGTCCACTTCAACATCAAAAAGCCAGCAGAAACATTTATTTGGACTTTAATTGTATTGTACTTCGACATCGGATCTTTTGTCAGTCCGTGAAAATATCCTAGGTTTTCTACCATACATTTATGAACCCCTCAACATCCTTCTCTTTGCCCTTTCAACATGCACGTGTCTTGTCATAAAAAAAAATGTGCAACATTTATTAAAAACAAAAACAACCCTTCCTATCACTTCTCTGCTTTCACCTCCACATTTTCTTTGTTGCTTCGCCCAGTTTCAACAACATATCAAACTGGACTACACCACTGTGCTGCCACTTCTTCCTCATATTGTTAGTTTGCCTCCTTTCCGAATTAGCACATCTCCCCTCCATTTTTACTATAGACACCATTCACTTCTCGAAATTAAACCCGTTCAACCTTCAATATTATCAATTCTGGTTTATTTCCTTCAGCTCTCTAAAATTGCCAACTTATAACTTTTAATTCCTTTATGTACACATCTTCTTCTTCAGTTTCTTTACCTTCATATGTTTATTCGCTTGCAGCACCTTGTTTTAACAAGCCACCCGCATCGCCATGGAAACATCCTTAACGTGCAATGCTCTTTCGTTGCTCCTTGCTGGTGCTACCGACCTGCAACCAACCCTTCAGGTCGTTGCACTTGAACAAATAAGTTCTGCTCGAGCTACGATGCCTCGCTACCGCCTATGACTATCCGATGGTGCTCACAAACACACCGTTCTACTCCCTTCTTCACATACAGGGCTTGCACAAAATGAGGACTTGCAAATAGGCTCGATAGTTCTCCTCAAAAGAAGCTCGTGCACGTCTGCGCATCATTCCATGTAAGCTGCGTACAGGCCACCTCCCCGCTTCCTCCCCTTTACTGATTCTCCTCTTATGTCCCTTTGTTATCTCTATTCTCATTCCTAACATTTTACTTCCCCTCTTTGCTAATAAATTGCTCGTTCTTGTAGGTCGCTTTGTCTCCTCGATCTCGAAATACTCCAGCGTGTTGCACCATTGGTTGGTGACCCATCCCCTATTATTCTCTCCACTGAACAGATGATCCTAGCCACCTTGTCCTCCTCTTCTTCCTCTCCCTTTTCATCGCCACCCTCCCTTGACATTCACTCCTTTTCCTCCCAAGAATCCACCCTAACATCTACAACTGCTCTCCCTTTTAAAGCACTCTCCCCTACCCAAAAATCTTGGTCCATCCAGGGCAGAGTCCTTTCGAAGACACCCCTTCATGAATATAGCAATGCAAGTGGCACTGGAAAATCGCTAGGGTTTGACCTTGTCAACCGCGACGACGATCAAATCCACGTCTTTGCCTTCAATGAGTTGGCAGAATCCGTACATGCTCTCATTGAAATTGGCCACATTTACAATGTTGCAAATGGCACCATAGAGGTCCCCAACCCTTCATATAACCATCTCAGACGCCTGTTTGAAATCCTCCTCTTCTCTTCATCAACAGTGTCACAAATCTTCGCTAATGACCTTACAATTCCTTCCCATACCTATCAATTCCTGCCTATAAGTTCCCTCAAACTTTCACCTCCTAACTCAATCATTGATGTCATAGGTATTGTCGCCTCCCTCTCTCCTACCTCTGTGATTCGCAAACGCGATGGCTCCGAGACTCCAAAAAAAACTATATCTCTTCATGATATGTCCGGGAGCAACATTAATGTCACCTTATGGGGCGAACACTGCCATGCTGAAGGTCGCGCACTCTCCGAACTTTGCATGGCTCGTGAAATTTCCGTACTTGCAATTAAAGGGGGGAGGATCGTCGAGTTCAATGGCCAAACTATCGGCACAATCCCAACCACTTCTCTACTTATAAATCCAGTTATCCCTCAAACATGACAATTGAAACAATGGTTTGATGGAGAATGAAATAAAGCATCCTCGCCCTCGCTCAACTGAAAATACACAAGCACAAGCAAGAGGCCGCTGAGTTCGAAAACAATTGCTGACATTCTCTCAATGCAGCCTGACGAAAATATTCCATGGATTTCACTCCATGCTACTGCTACCACAATTAACATGGATGATTTCTACTTTCTCGCATGTCCCCTTACCATTGATGGGATGCAATGCATGAGAAAGGTTTTACGACAAGATGACAACACCTGTCGCTGCTCGAAATGTGAAGGCTCGTTCAATGAGTGCGACTACCGCTACATCCTCCGACTCCACTTGCATGACCACACTGGCCACCTCGAAAATGTTGTTTCTTTCGACGAAGCCACAAATGCCCTTCTTAGCATCTCCACAAAGGACCTTTTCCTCCTCTCAACCGATCCTGCAAGTGTCTTTGACATATATAGCAAAATCAAAGGACGACAATTCCTCTTCACACTATCTTTAAAGAGGGGCAACTTCAACGGTGTTGAACGACTACGCCCAACTCTTATGCACGCAGAAGAAATCACTTACGCTGATGCATCGACTCTCCTCCTAGAAGTCTTGCAGTTTGCTCCTGCACCCCCCCTCCCCAACCCAGTCTACCGCCAGCTTTAGCCGTGCATTTCTGGCTCTCACTCGTTCCCACCCCCCCCGCCCCCCACCCCCCTCCTCTCATTCCATACATAATTTCCCCCTAACACCTTTCTACTAAAATGCCCACCCTCCCCCACACATTATCCATTGCTTCCCATGGTTCCCCTTGCAGTGTTCTTAAACCTTGATTGTCATTCATCGTCCATTTTTCATACGTGTTTTGTAATCGTTACTATATATTTTCGTCCCCTTTTACTTTCTAGTAGTTCCCCTAGCCGCTTGAGTGCCCACTCCCTTCTTCATGACGTTTTGCCTGTATGTCATTTCAGTTTCTTCATTATGTTTTGTATATATGTCATTTCACTATGTTGTAATGGATCTTTTTAATATATTAACATTTAGTCACATGGTTTTGCCTTTCCTCCTTCATTGTTTGATCTTCTTTGCAACACACACATTTTCTAAATGTACATATCAATATGCTATGCTTACTATGGAAAATAATACAGAAATTACTTCTTTTCTGTTTGTAAAATACAAAATATGGCTTCGCTTTACTCTAGTCAATACATGCAACATGTAGTTGATTTCAAAACAAATGTTTTTCCATTTCAAATATCCAACATGCATTTATACGCAACCCGTACTCAATACATTTCCGCTTTAATAATCACTTGCATTATACTTCATGCATTTGACATACCTTTCCTTATTTGTAAAAACTATGCCAACCACACCAGAAAACAGTGTGGGAAGGGAACACCGACAATGCCACTACGCACTCAACAAAGAAAGAATTAATGCACGTCACCGCCTCCTCTTTGCGAATCGTCGAGCAAACCTTCACTCTCAAACCAACACAACCCAAACTCCCATTCCTTCACAAAATATCCTCCTTCCCCTACATCCCACCCAAACTTTCCAAGTTCCCCTTCCATCTCCACTTGTTGACCGACCCTTTCCAAACCCTTCAAATCCTTCGAATCTTGCCTACCCTGTACATATGCCGCCCCATGTTCCTCCCTTTGCACCTCCCCAACAATTTCTCCCCATCCTTCTCCAACATGCACATCATCGCTTTCGTGCAAGAATCGATGCATTTTGTCCCATCCAAGTTTGCTCAAATTGTCACGAAGCTTACCCATCCATGAAAACAAAAACAAGTAATGGAATCATTTCTTGTACCCGTTGTGCTGGCGAACGAACAACCCATTGTTTCTCGTCTACAAACAACATGGACCCAGGTATCCAACCGCATGTCCTATCCTGCCTGACTCAAGTTGAAGAGATGCTCATTTCTCGTGTTAATCCCGTTCTTCAAGTCACCCATGCACGTGGTGGCCAACTGAAATATTCCAGCCATACTATTAGCTTTCCTCAAGATATCACTAATATTGTCACCTCTCTTCCTCGCATGCTGTCAGAACTAGACATCCTTGTTGTAAACAAAACTAGTTATGAAGAAAAAAACTATGAATTTTTTGTTAGTAGATCACGTGTTCATGCAGCTTTGCAATTCAAACTACAAAGCGACCCATACTACAAAGATGTCCATATTAGCCAACTTTCCCTCTCCGCTTTGCTTATTTCACCTACCAAAATTTCCAACATGCTACGCCATATCAACATAACTTCCATCCCACTCTATGAAGCCATTCCAGAAAATCCTAATTGTGAACTTCCCCACCCATGCCCGTCTGACCTCCACCCATCCTCCTTTGTTTAAACTCTACCAAAATCACATTATGAACTTGATGAAATACTTGCCTACATAGATTCCTCCAATTCCACACCCACCCATTCACTTCAATGGCCCATCATTGGCCTCTCCCAAATCAATGAATACAACATGAAGGGCCTCTTCTCCATGGCCTTCCCCACCCTCTTCCCCACAGGATCTACCATGATTAACCAACCAAGAATTGGAAAAGTGGATATGCAAGAATACGCTTTGCATCTAATGCGCTACAATGACAATAGTTTTGCACAACATCCTCGCTTTCATTATTACTTGTACAACCTTATCATGCGCCATCATAGCCAAGCAACTGCCTCTGTATTCATTAAAAGGGACCTTTCAAACACCCTTCCGGAAACAATCGTTGACCTTAGCCACCAACTTCAACAAACCCCACCTTCCACCATTCCAGACCAAATTATGTGTTTCGGCTCATCCTTACGTGGGAGCCATTCATTCTGGACCAGGGCTATAGGGGAGCTCACCGACATGATCATTCAACAGGGTACCCCTACCATATTCTTCACACTAACTGCACTTGATACGAAATGGCCTGATTTGCATAATTTGATGCCTTCCAACCCTCCATCCAATTCAAATGAGCATACTCGATGGAGAATCAAAAACATTGTTGGAAACCCACATCGTGCATCTCAATATATCCATTGCAGATTCACAATATTCCTGGAAGAGGTCCTACTTAAAGGATTCCTTGTAAAGGATTACTAGTGCATGTATGCATACTATTCCTTCCTTGTCTTCTCTTTCATTACTTTCACTTCCACGCATCCAATGTTACTATCTCTCCCCTTCCTTTATAAGGTATGAATGGCAACATCGCGGCTCCGCACATATTCACAGTTTCTTGTGGCTTCCAAATGCACCTACTATGGACACTCTCGATTGGACCAGCCCCACAGATGTCTGCGCGGCTGAAGAATTTTTCGATACGTACATCATTGCTTGGAACCCTCGCCCGCTTCACAGCTGGGCTCTTGGAATAAATCATTCATCTCTATGAGACCCATGCTTCCTTGGCACACATGAAATTTGTACGGCCAATCAGTTGCAAGACTATGAACAGGTCCTAAATTATGTTCAAAGACACGCAACTTGCCATTCTATTACATGTTTGAGCAAAAGAAATAACGCTACAACTTGCCGCCATGAAGCCCCATGGGAGGTTCGCGACACATCATCTCTTCACATTGATGGTACTGATCGAAAAATGTACTCCCTGCTAGAAATGATGACAAACTCAATGTGCACAACACTCATCTGCTTGCAATATGGAGGGCCAACATTGATTTTCAACCAGTTCTCTCATGCCATGCTGTGTTGAACTACATTTCAAAGTATGCAGCAAAATCAGAGGCAAAGTCTGAAAGCTACTACCAAATGATCTCACGTCTCTCACAGTGCTCCCCCCCCCCCCGATGTTCCTACTATCACTGTCGTTCGCAAAGTCCTCATCGAAATGGTTACTGATCGAGACATTGGTGCACAAGAAACATGCCACATGCTACAAAAAATCCCACTAACAAAGTGCAGTCATTCTTTTGTCTCCCTCAATGTAAAAAAACAAGTTTTCAGACGTGTCTTGCAGGAACTAGATGGTCATCTTCTATCAACACCTTTCATTGCCTCCTACATGCAAAGACCACCTGCACTTGAAGGTTTGCCTCTTATTGAAGTTAAACGCTCCTGGTCCTTCTCCTCCTGTCGGAAAACATCACCATGGAAACAAATCTCCCCTCCCATGGTTGTGCGCGTTCTTCCTCGTTACACCTCCATTCCATTGAAATAATCACCATCCTATGTAGACTTCTGCTGGAGCGAACTCCTTCTATACTAGCCTTTCCATAGCCTCCCTAACGATATTGGCATATCCGACGCAGGCATTGTTGCACACTAGGAACAAACTAGACACACATGTCAACCTTGGCATGTTCACCACATGCATCCACCCCTGACCTTTCCAACTCTATCTGTTCATCGTCGGATGACCCTCCCCATGTCCCCATGATTGACATGCATGAATGGCAATTTCTCTCTCAACTCCACCCAGGTAACAACCTCCTCCTCGATGAGCTTGAAATTCTTGGCCATCGTGACTTTGACGCGAACCATAATTGGGGCCACTCTATAATACCTCCACACTTACAAGAAACAACCATCCGCTTCATCGACTTCAAACGCTCCTCCACAAGATCCCACCAACTCCCAACTCCATGTGCACATTCCCTTTCCTCCTTGTCCCCAAGCCAAACCATTGCATTCAATATCATTTTCTCCCACTTCCGCAACAACGTCGCCATTTTTTTTAACAATGATAATCCAAGGCACTACTGGTACCGGCAAGTCGTTCCTAAGTGAGTGCTTAAAAAATGCATTCCTTGAAAACTCCACCATTGGAGAATACCCCCTCCTCCTGCTTTCTCCAACCGGTGTTGCAACATTTCACATTAATGCTTTGACAATCCACTCTGCTCTTCACATCCCTATATCCTTTATGGAACCTTTAGAGGGTCAATCCCTCCTGAACCTTCAAGAACAACTTCGACATATCAATTACATTCTAATTGACTAAATGAGCTTCATTGGTCCCAAATTGCTTTCTCAAATCGATGATCGCTTGCGCGAGGCATTCCCATCAAATAGAAACAACCCATTTGGTGGACATTCTATAATCCTTGTGGGTGACCTTGGCCAATTGCCACCTGTCAAAGACACACCAATGTATGTAGGAACTTCTCGTGGCACTGCACCATGGCAAAGCTTCAATACTGTGGTTACGCTTTCAACAGTGTTTCGGCAATAAGGAACAAGCCCTGCACAGATTTCCTTTCGCGAACTCCTCCCCAACCTTCGCAATGTAACCCCCACTATTACTGATTGGAAGCTTCTTATGACATGTTCAAAAACAAATCTTCCTGAAGCCGAAGTCCAGTCATTCTCCAATTCAATGCATATTTATGCAACAAAGGAGGCAACTCCAAACTAGGAAACCAGAAGATGATCAACTAGCTGCAAAAATACTCCTATAAGTTGAGCAACGTGTTATTCTCACAAGCAATTTGTGGGTTGAGGCTGGTCTTGTTAACGGTTCACTCGGCATCATTCGCGCAATCGTATATGCAACCGGCTGTACACCACCAGAACTACCCTCATTTGTTGTAGTTGACTTTCTTCACTATAGGGGTCCACCATGGGATCCTTCAAATCCTAAATTTGTGCCAATCTCCCCCATAACAAGGGGTTCGTGAACACAAGTGCCGCTCCACATGGCATGGAGCTTAACAATCCATAAATCGCAAGGCATGACACTAGATAAGGCAACAATTGACATCGACAACATTGATCGGCAAGGCCTAACTTTCATAGCCATTTCAAGAGTTCGATAGTTGAATGATCTTTGCATCTCCCCTGCCTTCTCCTTCACATGCTATTCGTGAATGTAGGAGAACCATTTTGTCATGCGCAGGAAACAAGAAGAGACGTACCTTGCCTCCAAATCTATTACTCAAACTCCTTGAATACCTCCTACTATTGGTACCTTCCCTTCACTTACATTCCACTTTGACTTCTTTCATCTTCTTTCTCATCACAAGGCCTTGCAATTTTCCTGCTTGATTTACGTTTTCAATTTCCAATATAATTTCACTTCAAAATGGTTCCTACTATTTCTTTCTTATTGTGCTTTCCGTTATGAGTGTTTACTTTTTACATGTTCACTTACATGCTTTTCCTTTCCTTGCAGAAAATATAGATCATAGATATATTTCGCAGCTCCACAAATTTTGCCAGGAAATCACTGAACAGGAGACTTCACTCCTCAATATTCAAGAGCACTTCCTACTTCCGCCTACTCTACCACTATACTGTTTGCGCCCGACATTGCAACTACTCCAAAGGATAAAAAAATTTCACGCATCTCCTCATTCATGTACATGAAAGAGATGCACACAGGCAACTCCAAGCATACTAACTTGACCGCGTCCCAACTCTGGACGTCAAATGGTGTTGTCGCTGTCAGGCAACACCTTGTCTTTACGACTACGAGTACCCCTTCTTGGAAACGATCGCCTTGCATGCATGATCAAGCTACTATGTTGTCACTTGTTCCTTCTATTTGTTCCAAATGGGTTTTCTTCTATATTGAACAATATCACTCTCACTCTTTTTTCTTGTAGCATGATGTAACACTAGCTACTACTATGGGTTTAGATGACATGTATGACCTTATTAGCGTTACATATCTTCAATAAAAGTCAATGATGTCTTGGGAAAGATCTTTACGATCCACACTAAACAAGAGATTCGTGGTCTACTAAATTCCATGGTATCTATTTATATCATATTGGTTATGCCTATATATTTAAATCTCACAATTTATTTTCTTTATATGCTCTCATTTGATAAGATTATAAATCGATTCACAAGCTAACCTATTGTTTAGTTTGCTTGTAATTTAAATTAGATTCATGGTAATAAAGTTTAATTTTTTCATTCAAATTTTATTTCTGATTTTAATAATTAGAGTATTTCTACATGTTATTTGAGTAAATTACATACCCTTGAATTTTATATTAAGGAAAATGATTATTAAATTCGCTGGTTTGAAAAGTTGAAATTTAATTATATAAAATATTTTTGTTATGGAAATTTGAAATTTTTATTAAGACATAATGATTTAAGAGAAGAATCACAAAGTTATAAAATTAAAGTCATGGAGATGAAATTACGTAACTTGATTCTTCCTTCAAGTTGAGCAAACAACGTTAAACATAATATAAAAAAACAATCTTACGATGAATGACTATAAACTCAATGTATATCCTTGAAAATAACACAAATAATTATTTTTTATAGTTTAAAAGCTAACCATCCATGTAATCAATCAATGTCACATTTTACACCTCATAAGTTCACATTCATCATGTACCCTTACATATAGCACAACATGATTCTCCGTTCAACGCTCCCTTGCACCCGGTGCAATTGCTAGTTAATAATAGATGCAATTGCTAGTTAATAATCGTAATGACATGAGAGAATTAGGCCAATCTTATAAGAAAATGACCTTTTTATCAGTCTTCTTAAATTACAAATTTGAATTTTTTTACTATAATTAAAAATTTACCCTAACGCAAAATGATCCAAAATCCAGTTGCATGTCCAGTTTTCTCCAGTTTATTCTCTATGTCCGAGGATTCCGACCGATAAAAGGAAGTTTGTCGACTGCCCGGCGTATGCAGCTTCGAGGGGCCGACAGCCACAGTTCCCGACAAGACAGCCAGATTCTGTCAATTTTCCGTTGAAGATATTTATAATCTGCTGCTCGATCCAAACGTGACGGGAGGGACGGTATTCAGAATAATGTTCCCTTTAACTTTAATTTTAATGTCGTTGTGGGAGAAGGTGATGAAGAAGCCGTGCCTCTGTGTATGAGATGGAGAGGGAGAGCGTCCATGGGTGGCATTGCCGTTTTAAGTTGCCAGAATTGTCCTCACAGTAACCTGCTACTCCCAATTAGGCATTCTACCCTGCACAAACATCATTATCATTGCCGGAATCCACAGCAATGGCGGCCTTGCTGGACTTTGAAAAAACGAAATAACGATAATAGGCTTTTAATGAGAGGTGCCTGGAGGTGTTCAGCAGGTGGTGGAAATGAGATTGGGAATGGTGACGTGGAATGGGAGGGAGGGAATGCTGGTCTGGAGCAGCGGGTTTTCGATTTTATGCAATCTTCTGAGAAGCCCAACGATTTCCCCACGAAGGATGAGTTGCTGAAGGCGGGACACTCTGATTTGGTGAACGCCATTATTGCCCACGGTGGCTGGCTAGCTTCCGGCTGGGATGTTGAGGAACTTTCCCACAGTAATTCTGCTAATGATGACGAGGAAGAGTGCATTGCCTTGGAGGAGGAGGAAGAAGATTGCGAGGATGGGGAATTTCAGAAGCCCTCTTTTCAAAACCCCATAGATGTGAGCGCAGAGGAGGTGGGCGAGGTGCCTGTGGATACCGGTGATGAAGATGAAAGTGGGATAGCTGGTATGTTGAGCAGGCTCGAGAGGGAAAGATCGCGGTTCTACAGTGATGTTTCGACTGGAGAGAAAAGGAGTAAGAAATCCACCCACGGTACAGAACCTTGGAGTGGTGTCCATGACTTGCGGTTATCGGTAAGTTACAGAGTCCCTAAACTCCGCAAATGTTTTGCTTCAAAATTCATTTATCGATGTGCATATTGTGCATTAATGTTTATTGCTTAAGGCTCGTAACTAAGACTTGTACAGTCCCATCTAAACTATACACCTCCAGATTGCATATCTCGAGTTCCAGTATTCCACACTTCAGCTAGTAGTGTGAACTGAAGATATGCATCCTTAACATTCACAACGGCCGTTTGGTCGGGACTGTGCTAGTATCTATATTCAATATACTCAAATGCGCCATGTAAATTCAATGCACCATTACACACATGGGCACACATGCATCTGTAACCTTCTGCTGTAGTACTCAACAACCCCACATCTATTTCATCTCAGTTAGCTAATAAATAATGGGGACTCTTTTGAATCCTAATGTAATTCTTTGGGGACTCTTTTGAATGCTAATGTAATTCTTTGATTTCAATAAATTCTTTGATTTCAATAAATAAAACAATTTTTTTATTTTATTTTATTTTTTTAAAACATTTTTTTCACATGAAGAACTCTCTTGTGGGAACTTTCATATCGGAGATTAATCCCATAGGAGTCATCCTTCATAAAACCTGATAGCTCCTTATTATTTTAAAATTGCATTATCGAAAGATTTCTATCGACACTCTTTATATCGTAACATTCCTTATAAGAAAGTTACGATTAAAGCACTTATTCGATAAAACTTTCCTAATATCCAAGTTTAAAGCTAAAAGCGCCTCCTTTTGAATATTTAAAAGAAATAATGGCCCCACTGGACCTCCACGTGGCATATCGGAACTCTGAAATATCGTAAGTTTTTATCATCTACCATCATAAAATCTCCAATATGCCGATCCTCCGATGGTTGATAGCTCTGATGCCCCTCACCTTCAATATCTGGACACTCTGATATTCCCTGCTCGATTCATATTGAAACTTTTGTACTGATGGGCACTCCTTAAAATCTCCGAAATGTCACTCCCTGATATGAAACCTCTGATATATTTTCTTGCCAACTCTCATAACCGTTATATCCTTTGAAAATATATATCGGAACTTCAGAATATCGTAAGTTCTTAAGTGTGACCATAGGATTTCCCCGGTAAAATACCTCCGATATGTTGACATGTAAAGGGCCCACGTGAATGCAAGTTTATCAATTAGTTCCCGAAAGGTAACGAATTTATGGTTTTTCGAAATGCTAAACGATTTAATCATTACAGATTGATATCGTCATGATTTGTATTAAAGACATAAATCGTTATGGAAAGTAGTTATTTGCGCTAAAGAACTCTCTGCTAAGGAATTATTGCTCATTCTTGTATTTTCCGTTTCAGGCTAGTCCCAATAAACAAAGTCAACAGATATGTCAAAGGCAATTAAAGAAAGCAAGAAACCCGTGGCTCAACAACAACCAGTTGCCCCTCCAACAAAAAACACTGAAATGCCTCCACTATTCTCCGATATGGTTTGTACTCCAGATGCCGGGCACTCCTCTTGGGAAGTCGTCTATAAGCTTTGCCCCCCAACAAAAAAAAAAAAATGCTTCCACTATTCTCCGATACAATCTGTACTGAAGATGTCGGGAACTCCTCTTGGGAAGCCATCTATAAGATTTTTGAAGATGAAGGACCCAGGATAACAAAGAGAACAACGACCACTGATGATTCTACCTCGGTCTCTAGTTCTACATACAACAATGTGGCCAACTCATTTCTACATAGGATTGCGGCCCGACCCAAAATCCTCCCTTATACAAACATGATCACATGGGTTATTGATCAAGTAAACATCGTCGAAAGGAATTTCCTTATTGATTTTTGTAGCATCGGGTGTGCTCTAGCCTTAAGAATTTGCAGAGAGGCTAGGACATATGCATTCTCCAAGACCCATAAATTGTTTTGGGAAATTCCACCCGGAGATAGTTTAATTAAAATAATTAATTATTTTTAATGGATGCTTAAGTCTAAACTTAGGAAATTAAAATAATTAAAGGGTATTAATTAAATTGGGTGTGAATCTTCTAGAAAAAGACAGAGATCGAGTCAAAATGATTTGAGCCATTGTTAGGATCTAATCAGGGCCGTTGAAAGTTCAACGAGAAGATTATAAGAAAGAACTCGATGGGCACTTGGAGAACACACTAGGCTGATACTCAGTTGCCCAAGCAGATCGATTTTCTCATTGGCTGAAGTTCGGCAAGAGAAAATCGAATCAGAGGGTGAGTTGCAGGTGAGAGAAAGAGAGGGTATCGACAATAATCGAGAATGCAAGAAAAGTCTATAGGAGGTAGTGCGGAAGAGGGACGTAGTTCATCGGCGCAGGGGCAGTGATGCAGGCACTGCACAAAGGGTGGCGCAGTGGGTCCAACGTGAGGGCAGCAGGTCCTCTTAGGGGTCAGAAATTCACTATGGATCATGAGAAATTCGTTTGTAAATTTATCTCAGCGATTCTTCTATTTTGCTATCCACATCTTGTACATGAGATTTTTGACGAAGATTAAAAGAAACCCTCATCTGCTGCATCGGTTTCCCACATTGGGTTTTTCTGGGGAGAATTGTCCAAAAATAACTGCGTCAATTTGTTTATTATTGTGCTAGTATTTTCCTTACATTTATTTTCCACAGTAATTGATTTGTGAAGACTGGATTGTATGTATTTCGATATTTACCATAGATCACTGAAAATAATTTGTTTCATTAATTTAACAAATAGAAGAAATATTATTAGTTGCTGCAATAGGATTCAGGGTTTCCAAATTTTCACATGGTATTGAGCTCATACATGAGTGGGAGAGATCTAGTACAAAAGGAAAAGGGAGCACTGTAGCACTGCGTGAGCAGCTGCTCGAAGTCCCCAGAAGGCTGCGCAATCCTGTGGGCTAGGTAGGCAAGATTTCGAGGAAGATTTAATTCTCTGAGTGAGTCGACAGAGAATCAATCTCAAGATCGAAGGGTTGTCAGAGGTAGAGGGAGTAGCTGTGTTTCTTGTGCAGAGCAGATCTCCAACTAAAACGCAGTATTTTGCAGTTGCAAGATTAGCGTTGGGAAGGAGGACAGCACAAAACAACATGGATAGTCAAGATGTCTCAGAATTATCTTCCAGATTGGAAGAAGAATTCACATGTTTGTCAAGTTTGGCATCAACAGGTGTTTGGTATTTTGATAGTGAGGCTTCAGCTCACATGATTGGAGTACGAGAATACTTCTCTAGCTATCAGGAAGAGCAGATGGCTTCTAGATCACTATGGGAAGCAAAACTAAGTGTACTCCAGTAGGGAGAGGCACCATAGCCTTTCAGACAAAAGCAGGAACCAACATCAACGACACTAATGTGCTGCATGTGGCGGGATTAGGAATGAATCTGATTTCAGTGTCCTAGTTACAGGACAAGGGGTACGATGCATACTTCATTGGAAGGAAGGTATATGTCAAATATCCCAGCTAGAAGAAGATGAGACAAATTGGAGCTCGAAGCAACAAATTGTATAGATTGCAGCTTGAGTCTCCAATGGCACTGATAGGCAGTAATCCTAACAGTGAAAAGGAACTGAATGAACCGTGGCACATGAGAATAGAAAAATCATTGGGGTGGCAAAGACTATGTTATATGACTAGGACTTGCCTAGATTCTTATGGGTAGAGGCATGCAACACAATAGTGTATATTCAAAATAGAACTCCTCACAGAGCATTGGGGAAGAAAACGCCTGAAGGAGTCTTCACAGGGAAAAAGTCGGAGGTAAGTCATCTCAGGATATTCGAGAGTGTGGCGTATTGTCACATTCAAGACGAGAAGCGTAGTAAGTTGGATCAGACTGTAGATAAGAGGTACCTCGTAGGGTATAGCGAGACCTCAAAATCATACAGGATCTACATTCCTAGCAGCAGGAAAATTGTAGTAAGGCGAAATGTAGAGTTCATGGAAGATAGAGCTTTGAGAAAATATCGAGAGATGCCAATAGGAGATCATTCAACAGATGTTCCATTAGTTCAAAAGCAACAGGGGCAACAGGGAGGACAAGCAGGAGGACAGACACCAGGATTGAGTACAGTGACCAGCACCAGTATTTCCTCAGGAGTAGGAGATCCAGGTAGTTCCTAGTAGATGGAACAACAAGAACCGGTCCGAACTGACCCTTCGAACTGGAAATGACCGGTTCGGTACCGAATCGGCTGGTTTCGGCATCGAACCGACCGATTCTGTACCGGTCCGGTTCGAAAACCGGTTCACAAGCTTGGGCATTAAAAAAAAATTATTTATTTATTTTTTTTGTTTTTTGTTTTTTGTTTTTTTATTTTTAAATTATTATTTTTCCTAGTTACTAACACTACCCTAGGCCCCCCCTAAAGATACTTAAACACCTCCACGCCCTCTATTTCACTCACAATATTCATTCGAGTCTCTTGCAATTCTTGAGCTGAGTTCGATGAGGAGAATTCAAAGAGTTTTTTGTAGGGTTGTTCTAAGGTAAATTTCTTGCAGATTTGAAGAGCTGATTAGAGTCTTGGAGAGTTGTTGGGTTGGCAGATGTTCGAGCTACTTCAAAGATTTTTTTTTACCAAAGATCTTTGGGTTTTCTTCAGTGGATTTTGCAACTGGTGGAAGATTTATTTTATTTTATTTTGTTGGGGCTGCTACATAGTTGATTTCAAAAGATTTTGGACCTGATTTTCTCCAAAATTTTAGAGGGTAAATCAAGGGACATGGGAATCAAGCCATAATCCCATTGCAAACTTGGATGCTACTCATTTTTCAGATGAGGATAAGGAGGATGATCAAGATGATGATTGATGATTGATGATTTGATCATTGATTTGTTGTTGTTGTAGGTTGTAGTATAATACTATGATCTATGATGTTATTTTGGACTATAAAGGCCTTTTAGAGCCTGCTTCTTGATGTTTGTAACATTTTTGTTTCAACGATGTTTTGCACTAAGTTCTATTTTGGTTGTATGCATTATTCCCAGTCCACAAGGTTTTCCGGTTCGGTTCCGATAACATTGACAGGAACAGGAGGAGGATTTGATTGAGCCTCCCACCACTAGTGGTAGAACCAGTAGGGAAGTACGTCAGACGCTGAGGGACGCAAAGGAATTTGTCGGAGCTCCTAGAACTGACAAGAGGCAACGTAGACAGCTTGACAGATACCAAGCCTTGGTAGCACAGGTTGAAGAACCCTTCAATTTCAGGAAGTCGTCCAACACCAAGTGTGGGTGGATGCCATGGTAGAGGAATACAGTTTTATCATGACTAATGATGTCTGGGAAGTGGTACCTAGACCAGAGGATAGATCAGTTGTAGGATCAAGGTGGATCTACAAGATCAAGTACACTGTAGATGGCAATATAGAGAAGTATAAGGCTAGGTTCGTGGCGAAGGGGTACACACAAAAGGAAGGGATAGACTATGAGGAGACCTTCACCACAGTAGCTAGATATACCTCTATTAGATCTGTTATATCCCTAGCAGCTCAGATGGGATGGGAGATTCACCAAATGGATGTCAAGACAACATTCTTGAACATGGTGATAGAAGAAGAGGTGTATATAGAACAACCTGAATGCTTTGAGACTCATGAGAAGAGAACTCATGTATGCAGGTTAAAGAAAGCCCTGTATGGGCTCAAGCAGGCACCCAGAGCGTGGTATGGTCGGCTTGATAGTTACTTGCAGCAGTTGGGATTCATCAAGAGTGATGTTGACCTCAATCTATACTATCTGATGGTGGAGAATGTGCCGCTTATTCTGGTATTATATGTAGATGACTTATTTTTAACAAGGTCACCAGGGCTCATAAAGCACTGCAAGAAGAACCTTGAAGCAGAATTCGACATGAAGGATATGGGGCTGATGCATTATTTTCTAGGGTTGGAAGTTTGGCATAAGAATCACGAGATCTTCCTTGGGCAAGGAAGATATGCTACAAAGATTCTGAAGAGATTGAGAATGCTGGATTGCCAACCCATGGCAATGCCTATGATCACCAACTAGAAGAAAATAGATACATCAAGAGACAAGGAAGTGGACCCCACCTTGTATAAACAGGGTCACTCATGTATCTGGTAAACACTAGATCGGACATTTGTTTTGCTGTCAACACCCTTAGTCAGTTCATGGTCAAACCAAAAAGGGTACATTGGGCAACAACAAGACACATCCTTAGATATGTGCGTGGAACAGTTGGATATGGGTTGAAATACGCCAGAGGAGATGATGTTAGATTGAGTGGATTCACAGATGCAGATTGGGCAGGTAGATCGGTAGACCGAAAGAGTACCTCCAGGTACTGCTTTAGAGTTGGCTTAGGGATGATCTCTTAGTGCAACAGGAAGCAAAAGTCAGTTACTTTGAGCTCAACGGAAGCAAAATATATGGCTGCCAACACAACAATGTGCGAAGCTAAATGACTTAGAAATCTGATTGTGAGTTTGTTCATAAAGAGGATGGAAGCGACCAATGTTTACTGCGATAATCAAAGTTGTATCAAACTCTTTGAGAATCCAATATTTCATGATTAGTCGAAACACATTGATATTAGATGTCACTTTATCAGAGTCTATGTTTAGCGTGGGGCAGTACAACTGCAGTACGTCCCGACAAGAGATCAGGTAGCAGACGTACTCATGAAGGCTCTAGGTAGAGCTAAGTTCATCCAGTTGAGGGAGCAGATTGGTATGGTAGAGAACCCGTTTCAGTAACAGAAACAAATGGATTCTTAGTTGCAGCAACAACAAATGAGAGGGAGTTGCAGTGCAGATGCAGTAGTTGGCAATAGTATGCAGGGTCAGCAACAGCACAAATGCAACGGATAATCAAAGTTGTGCAGTAGTTGATGGGCAGTGATGTCAGGCGTCAGCGACGCAAAGGGAGATGATACACAGTCAAAGTGATGCTTCAATAGGTTGCTTTGCTAGAGCACTTTCCGTGCTAAGAGGGAGTGTTGATTTTTGTAGCATCGGATGTGCTCTAGCCTCAAGAATTTGCAGAGAGGCTAGGACATATACATTCTCTAAGACCCGTAAATCGTTTTGGGTAATTCCACTCGGAGACAATTTAATTAAAATAATTATTTATTTTTAATAGATGCCTAAGTCTAAAGTAATGAAATTAAAATAATTAAAGGGTATTAGTTAAACTGGGTGTGAATCTTCTAGAAAAAGACAGAGATGAGTCAAGATGATCTGAGCCATTGATTAGGATCTAATCTGGGCCATTGAAAGTTCAACGAGAAGATTATAAGAAGGAACTCGATGGGCACTTGGAGAACACATTATATAGATAATCAGTTGCCCAAACAAATCGATTTTCTCACTGGCTGAAGTTCGGCAAGAGAAAATCGAATCAGAGGGTGAGTTGTAGGTGAGAGAGAGAGGGTATTGGCAATAATCGAGAGTGCAGGAAATTCTGGAGGAGGCAGTGCAAAAGAGGGACACAGTTCATCAGCGTAGGGGCAGTGATGCAGGCACTGCGTAGAGGGTAACACAGTGGGTCCAACATGAGGGCAGTAGGTCCTCTCAGGGGTCAGAAATTCACTTTGGACCGTGAGAATTTCGTCTGTCAATTTCTCTTAGTGATTCTTCTTCTATTCTACTCTTTGTATCTTGTACATGAGATTTTTGCTGAAGATTAATAAAAGAAACCCTCATCTGCTGCACCAGTTTTCCCACATTGGGTTTTTCTAGGGACAGTTATCCAAAAATAACCGTGTCAATGTGTTTATTGTTGTGCTAGTATTTTCCTTACATTTATTTTCCTTAGTAATTGATTTGTGAAGATTGGAGTGTGTTTATTTCAATATTTGCCGTAGATAACCACAAATAATTTGTTTCAGTAATTTAACAAATAGAAGAAATATTATTAGTTGCTGCAGTAGGAGTCAGAGTTTCCGAATTTTCACATTCCTCACATAGGACACAATCATTGGTTCATTCACCAACAGGGATTTCAACATAATGTATCATTTGCCATAACCTCAACAAAAATGTGACAAACTGTTTGCAGAGAAGTTCTTTAAAACACATGAACATCCATCAGAGGCCATCAGAGAATGGAGAATAGATTCCAACAAGCACAAGCAAGAAGATAAGGGTATGTATGCTGTTGCTTCCCTTGCAGGCCCATATTGTCAAATAACTGTTATGATGTGTAGAATTTATGCTTACCCTAACACACAAATTCTCCGACCGATGGGCACCACTCATTGACTTTGCCTTCGATGGCTATATTATGGATTGGGGAAATATACTATCTGATAGCATAGTCGCTCACATCCTAGCTCATAGGAACAAGCATAATTTTTCTCAGAACATAGTTCCCCCTTTTTATATGAGTTCCTATATTATGGATGCCTTGTGTTTTACCTCTGATTTCACCTCCATGGGATGGAAATGGACTATAAATGACCCAACCTCTATCCATATTTATCTTGATATGCTTTGTGATTTTAAATATCAACCTCATTTGTATAGAATTTGTCTTAGGGTAATGTTGCTAATCCATCAAAGTGTCTTTGACAAGAAATCCCTTAGAGTTTCTTCAGAAGCCGAAACTAACCTTTTATCTATTGGAAACTGGTTTGGTCAAGAATATTTTACTTATATCCGCGTCTTTGGCAGTCTTGCAAAGCCCCATGTTTGCTTATTTATGTTCCTGACAAACTGCTTGCTTGAGAGATAGCATATCGGACAGTAGGTCATGGTCTTTCTAAAGTCTTAAGATATGCCAAAAAGACAAGGTGGCCTACTTTTCCTATTCAGTGTGGTGTGTATGCTCTGGACAATTACAAACATGCTAGTCTTGAAATTGATAATATTCTGTGTTTAAATTTCCCAACTATTCCTAATAGGCAGTATGATCCCAATCAAACTGCCAAGAAGATTACAGGACAGTCAAGTATCAGGTAGTTTTGTCATGAGCCTGATAATTTTGATGATTTATTTGAAATTGCCTCTGCCTATTCACTAGTTTGAAACAAGCAACACAATTGATTCTAGAAGAGATAGCTCAATTCAATTAGTATAGGGAGAAAATGATTGCTAGTTTGCCTATGGATTTATTGAAACTTCCTCAACAAAGCTGAGAACAAGAGGATGTTATAACTGTTAAAGAAACACAAACCACTGCTATAGCTCAGACAACAGGGGCAGGCACTTCCTCCTCTTCACAAGTCGAGGAAACTTTCCCTGATAAAAAGCTTTACAAAATTTGGGAGCAGTTCAATCAAGTTATGAATGAAACAAAGCTTCAGGATCTATAGACTCCTTCACACGAGAAAGACTAAGATACTTCTAAAACTGTATAGAAGACCCTGCTTACTACGGGGGCTTCGGACAAGCCTTTGGACACTGACGATATAGAGATTATACTAACATTTACGACCTCTGATGTCGTTTTAAAGGTTGAAGAGATTCCTCCTTTTGACATATTCTACAGTCCTCAACATAAAGTCGTGGTCAAGAGATAAGAGGAAGAGGAGAAAGATTGATCAATCACAGGCTTTAGTCCCTGTAGATACTTCTTTTGAAGTGGCATGGAAAGGTAAACAGTCCACCCCTGTAGAAGATCTCGCTCTCACAGTTCGTAGGAGCATATGCTACTGCCACCATAGTACCAAAGTACAACAACTTCTGAAAGAGAAAGATGACAAATTTATGCAGTTGGAAAAGCAAATGATAGCTCAACACTGGCAAGATCATCTTGCAGAGCTTCAAAAGAATTTTGATGCCCTCAAACTTCAACATGACTCTGCTTTGAGAATCAGAGATGTTGAAATTCAAGAATTGCAACAAAGGATTGAACAATTGAAAGTTAATCATGAATTGGCCGAATTTAAAAGAGAAGCAGGAGAATTAAATACTCTCCTTGTTCAACAACAGGTCGTTTTTTGTCAGAATTTGTCTATTATTCATGATTTATGTCAAGCAACCAATGCCTTGGTAGATCAATGGTCCGATCTGAGGACATACTTTGAAGATATAGAGGAGAAAATTGCAGGCCGTATAACATGGCAAGGCAATACTGAAGGGAAATCAGCTGATCTCCCAAGGATAGAGGAATCGCAGAAAGAAATAGTCTTTTGGGAATGGGAAATCCGCCTTAAACATTCCGAAACAATGATATTCAATGCGAGAGACATCTCCAATGACCTTATTGAATCTATCAGTGATAATTTACTGCATGCTAATCTTATTCCCGACTATCCTGAAGGAACTCTTTCAGTTATCAAATTGTTGACTAAAACATGGCAAGAATTGTCAAAGAAGAAGACTGAGAACATTGAAAAGTTATCAAAGACTGACTTAGAATTCCATTGGCATTTCTCAATTAAACCTCATAGTCAATGGTTAATGTTGAGATGCTTATCCAACAAAACCAATCATATGTTGCCAACACTCGGGGATTCTATATTCACTGGACAAATGCGGATAAAGCCAGGCTCTCTACCTGAATTAAAGGCAGTGATAGATATATACGAGCCGAGGCAACGCATAGGAGGGCAGTCTTTGTTATAGTCTTAGCCAAAGTTGTTACAACAAAAGTCTAAAATTGTCCTATCATTTTATTTTAAGCGTTATTGTTAAAACCACTTCACTTTTATTTCTGCTTTGCTATAATTGTATGAATTAAAAAACTATAAATCCCCTTCATTTTAATGGAGAAGGGGTTCTGAATTTTGGAGAGAAGCTTTTTGTTTGCACTACTGTAATAGAAGTTATCTTAATAGAAGGCTGAATTGCTACTGTTTTCTCATGAGCAGAGTTACAATATATCGGGTACTATTATCTGTGTGTTTTCCATTGCTTAATGGTTAAATGGTTATTTGTTTTCAGGAATCATATGTGTTGTAAGCAATCATACATGTTTCACTATTGTTATGTGTGATTGAAATCATATATCATATGTATAAATAACGAAATCATATATACATGTGATAAGTTTTTATCAACAAAATTTAATTAACTATTTAATTAAATTTAGTTATCATTCTCTGTTTTAACTTCATATTTGTTTGATGATCTATATTGTCATTTTGTTTATGAAATCCTTTTATATCACATATTGTTAATTTTAGTTAACGATGGTATGTTCTATGCTTAGAGCAATTTACTTCAATCTTTTCTATTAGCCCAATTCAATTTCCAGATTAGCAATCACATTAACATTGACAATAAATGCTGATAGAACATAAACAAATAACCAGAAGACAAGCCAAGACAAGAGGACACAATATTTGGCAGATGCCAGGGAAAAACCCCAATGTGGGGAAAACCCTTTGATCAAATCTTCTTATTATTCTTCAAATTCAGCAGAGAGAGAAAGTACAATTTACAGCAGTCAACAGGGTGCCCTAGCTAGCAAAGTCAACGTTGGTCAAACCAACAATATTCTTCCAATGGAGCTTGGTTAAACCCAGTCAAACTCGACCTCCAAGAATAGTCAAAGTCAACCCAAAACAGTCCTGAAATGATCCAGGTGGATATTGGTGGCCACCTGCCTATTCCACTTGGACCCCCACCATTGTTTATTTTAGTTTCCTTAATTGTAGCACAATTTACTACTTTTGGCATCTTTTCGGGTCCTGAACTTTCGAAGCCATTTTGAGGCCCTAAATGACGTTTTTTGGGCATGAAAGGTTTGGCATAGATGAGTATTCCAGACTTGATATTCACTATCAACAGTTGTAGTCCTCGGGTAGATCTTTCTAAAGATGTATCATGTGCGTTAAACGAAGATAATATGCCAAAGTTACGACCCTGGGAAATTGATGTACCAATTTACCCCGACGGGGCCCATAGTCTGTCGTTTCATCTCCTAGGGTTAGGTTTTTGGATGTTTAGGGTTTCCCATTGTTTCTCAATAATAAATAAGCCTTCGAGCCTCATTGTAACACAATTCAGAGGCAGGTAGTTGCCACATCTCTTCTCAGAGATAAGCTACCAACGCCCTAGCTAGTTTATGTCTATTCTGTCTGTAAACATATTTCAGTTATGAGATACTAATGAAATGAAGTCTTATTTCTGCTGCATCTCTGCGTTTATGTGTATTTCTGTATTTTATTGCGTTCCTGCATAAGTCCGGATCAGTGGTATCAGAGTGGTCTGCTCTTTCTCGATCCTTCTTTGCATGTTCCCAACGAGGTCGGGGTATAAGGAGTTAGGGCTCGATCTGGTTGAACCTTTGCAAGATCAACCTCACAAACCTTGACGACTGCCCATGGGGGACGAAAAGAAAGACAAGGGAGCGGGAGATCTTATCAAAATATTGCTTGAGGAGGCCCTCGAGAAAGAAAGGAACGCGATGATGGATAACTTTGCCCAGATTCTTCAATGACTGCCCACCGGCGGCGCATTTGCAACCAACAGCCACTTTGGAGGCGCAACTCCTTTTAAGGTACAAGTAAACTTGGACATTCCCATATTTGAGGGCCAAATAGATGCAGACGTCGTAGATAGATGGTTGAATTTATTAGAAGGGTATTTCTCGGTTCATGACTTTTCCAATCGGGAAAAGATTACTTTTGCACTCTTGAAAGCTGCCCCCCATGTCAGGGACTGGTGGGAAACCTACTGTGAGCAAAAGGATTAGAGGGAACCCTCTCTGTTTTCGGCCACAACCACCTGGAATTCTTTCCGAGGTGCCATCAAGGAACAATATTATCTCGTGGGGAGTTATGAGGACAAGTGCATACAATGGACTACGTTGCGGCAACAAAGGGATCAATATGTGCATGAGCTGACGAATTTGTTTCATACCCTGCGCACAAAATTGGGTATCAAAGATTCAAAGAAACATTTGGTGATGAAGTACCACATCTGTCTGCACAGATACATTTAGGAGGAAATGGAGTTCCTCGACATCTCCTCGCTCGGTGCAACATACTGGTATGCTGCCAAGATTGAGCAGAAGTTCAAGCAGAAGAAGTGAGACTTTGGATCTGCGAATCAGAAGCAAGGGAAAGGTGCCCCCAAACCACAGAACAAAGGACAAAGCCAAGGCGGGGCAGCCCAGGATAACACGCCAAAGCCACAAGCAAAGAACAACGCCGCGAAGCCAAAGAAGGACATGGGAAAGTGGTGTGAGTTCCATAAGAGCTCCACTCACATCACAAGTGAGTGTCGGGCCAAGCAGTCACTGGTGGCCGAGTTGAAGGCTTCTGAATTGGATGCATGCTCCGACTCTGAATCAGAACCCGACAAGGGGAGTGGCAAAGGGAAACAAATTATCGATGCGGAGCCCAACGCCACCGTTGCCACCACGAAGATCCAGAAGGAGGAACCGAAAGATTTAGAGGAGGAGCACCTCTTCCATTCCTAGATGTGGGTAAAGGGTTCCCCGCTACAGTTCATTGTCGACAGTGAGAGCCAAAATAACCTCATTTCAGCAGAGGTCATGAAGCGGCTGGGCTTGCCAACCACAACACACCCATAGTCGTACACCATCGGGTGGCTTCACCAAGGCCGGGATCTCCGTGTTAGCCATCAATGTTGCCTTCCCTACAACATCAAGCCCTTCACGATGAGTTATTATGTGACATTGCCCCTCTTGATGTTTGTGATGTATTATTAGGCCAACCATACTTGTGGAAGCGACACGCTGTATACGAGTCCTGACCTCGCGCTGTTATTGTTACTTTGGGAAATAAGTTGTACAGGATACTGGAGGTCGCACTGCCTGCCGCCATCTCTTTGGTTACTGCAAAACAATGCACTAAGCTCATTTCCAAAACCGAGAAATTTGTTTTGCTGATGATCCGCCCTCAGGGCAAGAAGAAGACTGTGGCCACGACCTCCAGATAGGGCTCCTCCGCACGACAACAACAAATGGACAAAGTTGTGGAGGAGTCGGGGACATCTTCACCTCACCCGCAGGTGTGCCTCTGCACTGTCAGGTTAAGCACCCCATAGATCTGACCCCAGGTGCGCCGCTGCCCAATGGACCAATCTATCGATGCTATGTTCTGGAGGACGATGAAATCAAGAGGTAGATTCAGGAACTGCTGCAGAAAGGTCACATCCGGCCGAGTTCATCACCCTGTGGGAGCTTGATCGTGTTGGTGCAGAAAAAGGATGGGACTTGAAGACTCTGTATTGACTATTGGGCATTGAATAAGATCACTGTCCGGAATAAGTACCCGATCCCACGGATTGATGACCTTCTGGACCATCTCAAGGGGAAAAAATATTTCAGCAAAATCGACTTGAATTCCGGGTATCACCAGGTACCAATCGAACCCTCCGATGTGTGGAAGACTGCCTTCAAAGCAAAGGAGGGCTTATTCGAATGGCTGGTCATGCCTTTCGAGTCGACGGATGCTCCTGCAACCTTCATGAGGCTCATGGATGACATCTTGTGGCTATTCACCAACTCATTTGGAGTAGTATACTTGGATGACATCCTGGTCTTCAACCAGAATTGGGAAGAGCACCTCCACCACATCCGACAGGTCCTCCAAACATTGCGACAACACAAGTTGTGTGCCAATTTGGAGAAGTGCACTTTTGGCATGACCCAGGTTCAGTATCTGGGATATATTATTGATGAGCGGAGGGTGCATGTGGATCTAGCCAAGATCCAAGTCATTCGGGATTGGCCAGCCCCAACCACTCTAACAGAGCTCCGCAGCTTTTTGGGTCTTGCTAATTTCTACTGCAGGTTCGTGTTGGGATTCTCTCATATCACTTGGACCTTGAGTCAAGTCACTAAGGGAGGAGTGAAAGCAAAATTCTTTTGGTCTGAATTTCAACAAAAGGCGTTCGAAAAATTGAAACATCGCCCTTGCAACAACCATTTGAGATCGAGACAGATGTCTATGACTATGCTATTGGGGAAGTTCTTACTCAATATGGGCATCCAATGGCATATCACAGTGAGACACTGTCCGACACAGTCCGGAAGTATCCCACTTATGACAAAGAGATGTATTCCATTGTGCATGCTTGCCGGCAATGGAAGCATTACATTTTGGGGAAGGAATCGATCATCTACAGAGACCACCAACCCCTGCAGTTCATACAGACACAAGGGAAGTTGCAGAAGGATTGCAGTCAGAAGTGGTCCACATATTTGCAACAATTTCATTTGAACATCAAATACAAGAAGGGCAACACAAATAATGTTGCAGACTGCCTTAGCCGACCACCGATCGTGGCGCTAACCACCGTGCTCAACTCTCGTGGGCATGAGACTTCTGAATGGCCGCTTCTCTACAAGAGTGATCCAAAATTCGGCCACACATACAAGACGCTCTTGGAGGGTAACCGAGTTCCAAATTTTCACCTCTAGGATGCACTGCTATGTCACCTGGGACACCTTTGTGTTCCTTCAAGCAAGCGTGCCAAGATGATTTGGGAAGCGCACTATAGTCGGGTCGCTGGTCATTTCGGGGTCAAGAAAACAGTGGCAGTACTGCAGAAGTATTTTTATTGGCCAAACCTTTGACAGGATGTCTGGAAGTACATCAGATCCTGCACTGCCTGCGCCATTGCCAAACTGACCATCAAGAAGCAAGGCCTCTATACTCCACTGCCTACCCCTAGTCGACCTTGGGAATCCATCTCCATGGATTACATGTTGGTCCTTCCTTCTAAGCATGGCAACCACTGTTTTTTCGTGGTCGTCGACAAATTCTCGAAGATGGCCATTATTGCAGCGTTCAAGAAGAATATCACAATAGAAGCGACTGCTAAACTCTTCTTTGAACGAGTGTGGGTACACTTTGGGATCCCACAGTCTATCATCTCAGATCGGTACAACAGGTTCCTCAGTACATTTTGGTCCAACTTTTGGTGAATGCTGGACACCAAGCTCACCAAGTCCACAGCTTTCCATCCCCAAACTGATGGCCAGACAGAGGTCGTCAACAGGATGATCGTACACATTCTACATATGTACAACTCAAAGCATCCACGCACATGGGATGAGAGCCTCCCCTATGTACATCATAGCTATAACCAAGCCCTCCACAACTCAACCGACCACAACCCCTTTAAGGGGGGCTTGGGATTCTAGCCACTATGTCCCATTGACGTAGCCATGCCATTCGCAGCTACTCAAGCTGATTTGGGTCATGTCCAGTTTGAAGCTGCTAAGGCGAACAACTTCATTGAGCGCATTCAACACATCCGCCAACAGGTTCATGACATATTGGATAGAGCCAATGCTAAGTACAAGCAGCGGCATGATCAACATCGGGTACCACACAACTTTCAGGTGGGCAACAAAGTGTGGCTACATTTGCAGAAGGAGCGCCTCACTGGACCCCATCGCGAGCTTCACCTGCTCCGATATGGGCCATACACCATCAGCAAGGTTGTAGGGGACAATGCCTTCGAGCTCAGTATTCCACCATTCCTTGGTCTGCACTCAGTGTTCAATGTGGATCGCCTTCGACCCTACTTTCCACCTCTACTGGATACATCCGACGTGGCAGAACAACTCACACCAACAAAGTTAAACGCAGACTGCATGGAACAAGCCACAACTGATCGGATTATGGACACACAGATCAAGAACACCCGCCAACAGAGGATCCAGCTATATCGAGTTGTCAAAGCAGGCCAACTCCTTCACCAGGGCAAGTGGCTCACTAGGGATCAAGTTCACCAGAAGTTTCCTCATCTCATGGAGGAACTCAACGCAATGGGGACCATTGCTTCATAAGGGGGGAGGAATGATCCAGGTGGATATTGGTGGCCACTCGCCTATTCCACTTGGACCCCCACCATTGTTTCTTTCAGTTTTTTAGTTTTCTTAATTGTAGCACGATTTATTATTTTTGGTAGTTTTTCGGGTCTTGAACTTCCAGAGTCGTTTTGAGACCTGTTGACCACACTTTGTCAACGACCCCATAGTAGTACACCCCCATTTTTTCAAATGGGATTCATCATGTTCGATGTGTTCACGCCATTCAGATTTCATCATTAGTCGACAATTTTATAAATGATGTAAACCCATTCTGCATGTTTATGATGTAAATGATCTACGTAAGACCACCATCTATGTAACAACCTAGGTAAACCTAGTATTTTGGTGATGATTTCTATCCTAGAAGGTTTTTTGTCTCACTGATTCATTTGTGTTTCTTGACACAAGTGATCGGCAGAGTTTCCCCCTCCAGCCTCACTCCAAAGCTACGGTGGATTTTGTCATCGAGATGCTAAGTGAGTCTTAGTGTTTTCTATCAAGTCTTTGTAAAAGTAGTTTGGGAATAATCCTAGCTAATTGGCTAGATTATTTTATTACAAGCTACTTGGTCTACTAGATCATGTTTTGAGTCGCAGAATTGGGTAGCTATTTGAGGGTCTATCGCGAATGGATATTCCCCCTTTATGTGTCTAAATGTATTTATCTTATGTAAAGAGGGTTGGAAAAATAATTAAATCCCCTCTTAGTCAATTAATTAAATTTTCTGGCTAATTTAATTAAAAATCTCAAGCCAGAAATTTAATTAATTTTAAGTCTTAGGTGAATTAAAATTCTTCATAGACAAAATTCGTGGGTCCTTAAAAAATAAATTTTTAAAGGTTTCAGGCGAAGGGAATATTGAGAATTTCAAGAAATTTTGGACCCTTGGGCCTTGGTGGTTAAGTCAAAGTCAAAATTTTGAGGTAATTAACTCAAAAATATTATATTATTTTTGAGTTAATTAAAATGAAATTAAATGATAAATTCGAATTTCCTCAAAATTATAATTTCGACGGTCCAGATTAAAAGATAATTAAATCTTTTTCGACGGTCGAGATTATTTTGACATGGATCAACCGAACTAGCCATTGGAGATTTTATCTTATAAATTAGAAGTCTTTGTATGTCATTAGCATCCGATCTTTGGATCGTGCACTTGTTCTCAGAAGCTCTAGTAATTTTTTGATCAATAAATCATAAAGACTTTGGGGTTACAAACTTTGGTGTTCCTTTTCCAGATCTATGTGGTGATATTGTCTCTAAATTCTGCTACTTTTATTAACATTTGATGGTTGATGGCTTTTATGGATTGATCTGCATACAGGTATCTTGTGCAGTTTTTTGGGTTTTCTTAAATTGCATTTTGATTTGACAGAAATATTAGTTATCTATATTTCTGAAAGGTTTCATGGCTATTTTTTAAATCTCTATAAATCTAAAATTCAGATTTAAGTGTGTAGAGATCATTATTCAAGATTTGAGCGTTTGGGGAAATCTTTAGTTAGATCAGCCGACTCTCAGATTTTAGAAATCTGAAAAAGTCCATTGTTTCTTAATTTCTAAGGTTATCTTACGGAATATTTTTTGCAGGGTCTTTCTAGAGCTTGTGCCTAAATAAAAAAAAATTATCGTAATTTTTTTGAATTTAAAGTTAGATCTGGCTAGTAAGAGCCTTAGATCTTCAGATCTGGGAGTGAAGTCAGATTTATACTCCTCTATTGTATAGATCTGTAAATATATTGTATAGATTTGTAATTTACGTGTGTAGATCTGAACTTTTGTAACATAATTTTGAATTCTAACATTTGGGTTTTTAGGGTTTTCGCTATTTTTGTACATATTGGGTATTGGGTTTCTTTTTTCACTTATGCAGGATTAGATCTAAAAAATCAGCGAAGGAAATCTTCAGATTTGAAAAATCAATCAAGGAAATCTTCAGATCTGAGCCATCTCAGATCTAGACCCTGAAGGGCAAGATCTGGGCTCAATATTTGTTTGCAGGAATAGATCTGAAAAATCAGCCAAAGAAATCTTCAGATCTGAGCCAAATCTAGACCCTTGAGGGCAAGATTTGGGCTCAATATTTGTTTGCAGGAATAGATCTGAAAAATCAACCAAGGAAATTTTCAAATCTAAGCTAGATTTAGACCCTTGAGGACGTATAGGCTTTTGAGGCTATTTTTACAGGATTTTGGTCTCCAAAATTCTAATTTTCAAGTGGAAACATTATTCCAAAATTTCAAGAATTTTCAACGGTGAGATCTTCAAAGCCTTGGGCTAAGGGTTTGATTTCTAAACCTTTATTTTCTGCAAATTTTATAACAGCAAGCAAATCACAAATAATTAGGCCTTAAAAACATATTTTATATGGTCAAAATTGCTTAGAATTGCAAAATTTTCATTTTCAGAATTTTTGGCCATTTGGGCATCTTTAATTTTGCCTAGATTTGAATTTAAAGCTTGTTGGAAATTTCTGCATAATTGTGAAAAATCAGATCTGAACATATCTGATGCATATCTTAAATAAGGTCCAAAAAAATTGAATTTTCAGTTTTTTGGAAAAACTTACTATTTTTAGACAGTGTGGGGATCATTTTCAGTATTTTCAGTTTGCTGATCTGTTATCAATTTACTGCTGTTACAAACTTATAAATTTTGAAAATTATTGAATCAAACTCTCTTAAAGCCTTAAAATTGAAATTTTCAAGTTTTAATATATTTTTGATATTTCTGGAAGTATTTGGCAACTATTTTGGGCAGTTTTATCTTGCTGATCTTGTCACTGTTTCACTGCTGAAATAAAAATATAAGATCTAAAATTTCTCTTAATCAAGCCCTAAAAATTGATTTTTCTTCAAGTTCAACAATTTTTACTATTTTTAGTCATATTGGACATTGGTGCCGGTATCGTTTGTTTGCTAATCTATGGTTTAAATTACTGCTGCAAACTATTTTTCAAATCTGAAATCTTGCTAAATAATATATTCTAAGTTTGACTATAGGAGAAAATTTAATTTTTGGATTTACATTATTTTAAGAACATCATTTAATCCATAAATTGCTTGATGAAGTGGTTTTATTAGCATTATACTTTCATGGTATATCTGGATAAATAATTACTGAGATTTAAGTGCTAGTAAATTTCATATATTTTAGTTGGGTTTGATGATCACTGGCATCTGAGTTTTGGAACGTGTTCTATCAATTAAAATTGCATAATCTTTAATTAACTTTTGTTTCATTTACTTGAATTATTGGATGTTTATTGAATACTAATGTTTGAGAAATCTCTTCAAGTAAGTGTGATTGATATCTGATTTTGAGAGTTCTATTATGAATCTGTATATATTTTAATTGAGTAATTTTGGCATCTTCATAATTGACACTCTCACTTAAGTACTTAGTGGTTAGATCAGATTATTTATAATCTAAGTGCTTGAGGCTTTTTAACATTAACTCCTATCTTTGAAGCTTGCTTCATCTCGCGCCTTCTTCAAATCGTTTTCCTTGCATTTTGCATTCTAAATTAACATTGCATAGCAGCAGTTTCTCATCAAATACTTGGTTGTAATTTCCTTAGCAGGATAGTTGACTACATAAGGCACTGTTATCAGTGTTTCCAATTCAATCGAATCATTTAATCTTGCTAGATCTTTTACAAGTATTTGGTCATTTAACTGTGTCTCCCGAACTAGTTGGTTTCCAACTGGTTCTCCTTCATTTCATTTGCATAGGGTCTACCTCTCTTAGTCTGCTATAAGGAGACAACTTAAATAGAGAAATTGGGGATCAGGGTGACAACCCCCGATCTCAGCTGTTGTTGCGGTGCCTAGACATTCTGTGCAACAACAAGGCCCTAAACGACGTTTTTTGGGCATGAAAGGTCTAGCGAAGATGAGTCTTCTAGACTCGATATTCACTGTCAGCAGTTGTAGTCCTCAGATAGATCTTTCTAATGATGTATCATGTGCGTCAAATGGAGATAATATGCCAAAGTTACGACCCTGGGAAATTGATGTACCAATTTACCCTGACGGGGTCCATAGTTTGGCGTTTCATCTCCTAAGGTTAGGTTTTTGGATGTTTAGGGTTTTCCACTGTTTCTCAATAATAAATAGGCCTTCGAGCTTCATTGTAACACAGTTCAAAGGTAAGTAGCCGCCACATCTCTTCTCAGAGATATGCTACCAACACCCTAGCTAGTTTATGTCCATTATGTCTGTAAGCATCTTTCAGTTGTGAGATATTAATTAAATGAAGTCTTATTTATGCTGCATCTCTGCGTTTATGTGTATTTCTTTATTTTATTGCGTTCCTGCATAAGTCCGGATCAGAAATGTTCGGTCAAACCTGGTCAAAGCACTAGTCAACCCTGCGGTCAAATTATGCAGTCAACGCTGCTGTCAAACAGTCCAGATTTCCTCGGTTTTTGTGCCAACATACTTGACCTCCAAAATAGGATTTATGCCCAAAGATCGAAGTCAAAGGGTGAGAGTTGACCCAAAGTCAACGCTGCTGCAGAAGCCCTAAAAACAGTCCGAAAATTACCGCTGCCCTTCACAGGTGCGGATGAGAGAGAGAGCCTTCTTGAGGCTCTACGAACCAATGTGGAAAAAGTCGGCACAAAGTCTCGACTTTTTCAAAAAATCCCGAATTTTTCACTGAGCCAATTATATCGGCCGACTTTTTCAGCCTTGAAATTTTTTATCTTAAAAGTCTCAACTTTATCCCGATTCAATTGAAAAAGTCGGTTGTCTCTCAAAATGCGCGGTTAAGAGGACGAAACTCGATTTTTCTCACTCATTTTTCAATCCGTTTGCTGCGTTTGAGGGCTATGGAGAGAGAGGAGGTGATTGAGGCTTGAGCTTTGCCATTGTCCAAGATTTGTGGTGTGGATTTGGAGATTTGTCCACTGCTGCATGGAGGGTCGAGACTGAGAGGCCGACCATGGACTTGATCCTTGATTGGTTAGATGTGGATCCAGAGGCAGTAGTGCCAGAGGAGGTAGCAGTTGCAAGGGATGAGGAGCTAGAGGTAGAGGAGGAGCAGGGTCAGGAGGCAAAGCAGGAGGAGGTGACACCATCTAGGGTGGGCAGCAGCAGCGGCAGAGGACAGAGGCCACCTCTTTTATTTGCTTCTAGAGGACGACTGAATCCATTTGTATCTCTAGGTGCAAGGCCTTATTTCTCTAGAGGAAAAGGCAAAGCCATTCCCTATTCCCATAAAAGGGGCAGGGGATCTCAGTGACTGATTACTTTATGACATGGAGATGACTCATGATATACATTTATTATATTTTTTGTTGATATTTTGACTCTTGAGAGTTGAGATTGAGACAGGACTCAAGATTCAGGACTTGATTCACTATTTTGATATGTGATGTAGCACTAGTCCTCATATACATATTATATATTAGCTTTCTTTACATGTTTATGTGGAAATGCATTTATTTGATGTTGTGGATACTTTAAATGTTAAAAAAATAAAAAAAATTTGAATAATTTTGTATTTTTTATTTTATTTTGCAACTTTTTCAAAAAACGCCCGACTTTATCAAGTTTTTCAACTTTTTGACCCTTGCCGATTTAATCTCGACTTTGACTTTTTCCACATTTCTACGAACCAATGAGAAGGAGAGAGAATGTGAGATGCGATGATGTCCAAATGAGGTTTGAATCTCTCCTTTTTATATCCATCAATGAGGGGCGGAGACACATCTTTTGGGGCTTGTGAGCCTACATTACAATTCTGGCGACCTTGACAATTTTCACATGTGTGAGAGAATAAATTCAAAATCCAACTTTTGCTCATCCAAACAAGATGATCTTTAGATCAATCTTGCACCTTTCGGAAATAGGAATCCAACAAAAATATCATCTTCATCACATGAGCAGTCCAAAGTGGAGTTTGGTCCTAGTTGCCAAATTTAACACAGATACATCTATAAGCTTTCTCGGGATATAGATTAGTTTAAAGTATTCATTATGTTTCAACTCTCAGTTACATCAATACCATTATACATCCATTCCATCCTTTATAATTTAGTTTAAAGGGGAAACTGGTTGCAAAATTCCAGTCGGAGCCACCAAT
Organism: Pinus albicaulis; assembly: GCA_034641835.2. Taxonomy (NCBI): domain Eukaryota; kingdom Viridiplantae; phylum Streptophyta; class Pinopsida; order Pinales; family Pinaceae; genus Pinus; species Pinus albicaulis. The sequence continues at coordinate 163,458,699 of CM076569.1, read as the reverse complement.
CCAAACAGAAAAGTATCTGCTCTAAGGTCTCGATCAGGTGGTTTTCCCTGATGTTTAGGCAGACATTTCGAGCCATCAACATTTTTGGCGCTAGAAGGAGGACCTCCAGACTATGAATGGGAACAAGGTCTTCTTTAAAATCTGAAGGCCACTCAAAGAGTCGTTCTCTCTCAAAATCCCCACCAACTTCAAGATCACATTCTGAATCTCCAGACTCTAGATCTGAAGTTGTTCACTCAGCCACTCAATCTCCTAGCTCAGATCCAGGACAAAATGGGTTCACTTCCACTTAGACAAATCTAGTTTGAAAGACACCTGAACTACAAACTTTGATTCAGAGATTGGAAGGAATTTCCATATTTGGAGAAAAGGCTGTCCAATTTGATCTTTCTAAAGGAAGTATTTCCTCATCCTTTAAACCTTATGGTTTATGTCTTCTTTGGCCTTAGGAACACCTCCCTTAGTCATTTATGATAACATTTTCTCATATTTTTTTAACATAATCACTTTTCAAAGGTATTTTATTGATATTTTTAATTTTTTAAACTTAAAGGTATTCTATTGATATTTTTAATTTTTAAAACTTTATGTAAAAAAATGCCTTGTAAAATAAATTTACAGATTTGAGTAGGATTTGTATATCGTCCATGGTTATGAGACTTGCAGGAGGTCTGAGTAAATTATAAGATATGGGTTTTGTTCGTGGATGTCCTGAGATGGTGAAATTCCTCTTCGCTTGACCTAAAACAACTCCGAACTATTTGGTCAACATGGGTACTCCAGTAGGAAAAATGCAACACGAGTTGGTAAATTAGCTTAGATCTGATTTTTTGAGATCCAATCCACGATTTGAGCACCAAAGAAGGTCGAATTAATCAAATGTCATCTCTAGAATACGTTGCAATTAATAACGTTACCCACCAAAAATGAGTAACCCTATAGGAGAATTTTTTCTCCTATTTCACTACATCTAGCTAACTAGCCAGCAGCCCCTAACAACCATCACTAGCTGATGACGTGCCACTATTCATCTTCGCCACTTGCATCCATCGTATGACTTCTCACCCATTCGATAAGAGCACATGAATGAAGGCAAGCCTTCGATCAGAAGATACTTTATTCATTTTGCAATCGGGTGTTTATGCTTGTTTGTATTTGGACTTTTGGAATGGATTATGGGGTGACCTGGAAGAAAGCGGGGTTTTGATTGTGATCTTGTTCCCTCACCTTAAATGGTCGGTTAATCTTCGACCCTAGTCTAGTGGGACCGCCCCTAATGGCCTAGTGGGTATACGAGGGGCACTACGTGGGAAGCCTTGATTGAGATAGTGTGTTCCATCTATCCCGATTCCATACTTACCACTTTCCATCTTACATTACAAGCCCTATATTCCACCTCCATTCTTCAGGTTCAAGTGACCATTGGTTTTTTGGGATTTGACACCCATACATCCTCATACCTGGGTAGGGCAGGGCCTAAAACTTTTCCCTCAGAGGTTTTTTTTTACCTCGTACATTGGCCATGGCAGACTCAACCCAAAGGGTTGTGCCTAGTTGACTAAACTATCAGAGCCTGACCCTGATTGACCCAAGGAGAATTGAACCCACAACCTCATGACAGAGGGCCAAAGACTTGGCAAGGGGGGATCCAACCACCTGGGCTACCCTGAGAGGTTGACACAAATAAAAGAAAAAGAAAAGAGCATATCATGGCCACAAAGGAAAAATCAAAGGAATATTAAGATGCAAAAGATGGTTGGGACATACACATTAGTATGTGGGCAAAATCCTAGTATGAGTGTTTATTTTTGTAGCATTGGATGTGCTCTAGCTTCGAGATTTTGCAGAGAGGCTAAGACACTTGCATTCCACAATAGCCACAAAGCGTTTTGGGAAATTCCACTCGGAAAGGATTTAATTAAAATAATTAATCATTTTTAATATATTCCCAAGTCTAAACTTAGGAAATGTGATTAATTAAATTGTATTAATTAGATTGGGTGTGAATCTTCTAGATAAAGACACAGATCAACTCCCAGTTAATCTTAGCCTTTGATTATGTTTTAATCTTGGCCACTGATTTGTCAACGAGAGATTATGAGAAGGAGCTTGATGGGCATTTGGAAATGAGATCAAGTGAGAGATCAAGAAATCGAATTCTCAAGAGAGCAGCGCAGCAGTTGCCGGAGGAAGATCGAAGTGATTTCTTGCAGTGAGGGGCAAGGATAGTTGGCCGGAGGAAGTATTCCTGATTCAGTGAATACATTGTAGAGGAGGCAAAGAGAGATCCAGAAGATGCTGTGCAGTGCCACACTAGGCAGCGCGGAGCCTCTGAGGAGATTCACAAATCCGCTGAGGAGCAGTCCAGATCTAGTGCCGGGAGTTGTGGTGTGAGACTGAAGGGCCGAAGATCCGAGTTTCTAGTTGGTAGATCAATCAACCGGAGGAGTGATGCAGTCCCTACGAGTTGTGACGCAGAGGCACCGCAGTGACTGCGCAAAGACAACTTGGGGCTAGCCATTTAGAGGTTGGATCGGTGTCAAATTGCTAGTGATAGTGTGAGGTTAATTCTCAGTTCATTTCTGCCAATTATATTCTTTGTATCGAATGTCTAGTAAGGCATCCAAAGATTTATAATAAAAAACTATTGCATAATAATACAAACCCTCAGCTACTGCACCGATTTTCCTGCATTGGGTTTTCCTGGGGACAATTGTCCAAAAATAACGGTGTCGATTGTGTGTTTATTTATTTCCTGCGCTGTATTTTGTTTCCGCAACATTTTTATATTTGTGTAAGTTGCAGTGTGATGTATTCAATGTTTGTCGTAGATAACTGCAAATAAATTAAGTAAAGATTAACAATTAGGTGAATATTTTCCAGTTGCTGCAATAGGATTCCAGATTTAGGGATTTTCACAATGAGCTCTACCTCACTCATGGCCATCACTCGGTTCTTGAGCGCATGTTGCTCTATTACATCAAGAAGGAACCCTTGCATGTCCCAACCCTAATGGGCAATGAGATGCCTCATCATTAAGGGGTAATACAACTACTATATGTCATACAAAGCAAGCTCTAACCCTTTGAGCTACGAGTAGTAATACAAAGAAAAATAAAGAAAAAGTAAAAGGCGCACAAGAAGGTGGAAAAACAAAGGTTGAGTTGGTAACTCATGCATCCACGATTGCTCCTTCCTCACATCTATACACTTAGGATGAGGATTCCCATCATGTTGGTCCCTTTGACCATGGCACTTGGCCATGAAGTCTTCTCCCCCCTGTTCCATCATTATTATTCACTAACATCTATCGATTGAAGGGTGGACTGAGGAAATGTTACTTCCCCTCAGGGGCGAGAAGCACCTAATAGGATTGTCCTTTAACCACTCCTACATAGGGAGGAAACACCTTTACAAGTTCAAAGCCCTAATTTTGGAAGCTAAGTCTTATTTGAGGTGTTAAATAGCTCTTTACTTTCAAGCTTGGTTCACTTAGATGCAAAAATGATTATTGTACTTGATGATTGGTTGCTTGCACTAGACTTTATGTTGTGATTGTCAGGTGGTTCCACAACCATGACTTGGGCACCTCCAACACCCACAACGTTTTGGCACTTTGCGCTACATTTTATGACTTTTGGGATGATGCACCTAGACCCAGGAAGCCCCCAGTTGACTTAGCAATATGAGAGGGATGGCAACTGAAACAAGGCCCAAAGGAAGATGGTTTCTCCTCTTAAGACATGGGAGGGCTAGCACCACCTTGGAAGCCCTCATTGTTGTAGAGACTAACACTATGGCCATTTGGAGACCCATGAGACCACCTTTGATGCCCCAAGATGGATTTTGGGGTCCACAGAGAGATATTGACAGAGATCTGAGGGCCAACCCTCAGAGGATGATTTTTAGAGGCTTCTACGCCTTGCTTGGCACTCAAAAGCCTAAACGTATGCCTTAGAGATATCAACGCATGGATGATGTCAACAATTCTAGCCCTATGACTCACACGTGTGGGCTTTCATGAGTTTTTGTCTTAGCTAGTTGGTTTGGCTTGTAACCCAAGGTTCTATTGTGATTTTACTTGAGATTTAGGGGCTTTTAGTATGCCTCATATAAATAGAGGATAGGATAATTTGTAATTTCATGATCACTTGGACTTGTGAATTCAACCTCTTTGAAGATTTCGACCTCTTGTTCTAATGGGAAAAATGTGACCTATGGAGCGAAAATTGTCATGAGCATTTGTTCTTGTCTTTGGAGAAGTCACTTTGGATCAATACTTGGATTGTTTCATGCATATTGTCTTGTAAGTACCTTGTTTATTGTAAATTTTTGATTTCATGTCTAATGTATGGAATAAATTGATGATCTAGGTCAAATTTGTGCCCTAATTTTGTTGAATATCAATTAAAAGGAAACTAGTTCATATTATTTCTGAGTTAAAGCTTCGATGATGTGAGTCATTTTGATTGAATTTTTCTAGATTCATCACTCTGAGTTTTTTGAATCGACGTTTTGAGCTAGTTAGTGTGGTCCAACTAGTTCATATTATTGTGTGAATCACTCATAGTATGGTATGTGAATGGTGATCCCTTTGGTGATCTCATGTAAGCTCTCCCAAGTGATCTTTGATCCCTCACAAAGGTGTTAGTTAGGATTTTGATATTAGGGCATCAAAATAGCCTTGCTCCTTTGCAAGATAAAATCAAGTTTAAGAACCCATAGACTCCATTGACCCTAGGACTAGGCACTGGCCATCCTTGTTGGTGATCAATTCAAGATTTTATCCATAAACTTTTCCCTTTCTCTCTCTTGACCTAATTTAACCCCTTTAAGGGCAAGAGGCCAAGCTAGGGCTTGTTCCAAATTCTTGGGCAAAAGGAAATTTTGGTGTTGGAGAGTCTAAACATCAAGAGGATAGTGGTTGCCACAAAATCACTCATTTTGGTGGGCATTCACTTCAATTTTATCTATAAATTTCTTTGCCCTAGTTGCTGCTTGCCATAAGCTAAACCCCAGTTTGGTTCTAGATTCAACTTGGGGGCTTATTTGAGGGTTTCATGTGCCTTGAACTTGCTAAGATATATTGTGGGAAACCCTTTCTCTTCACCTTGACCTTTGGCCACCCCAACTCTCAACCTACTAATCAAGCCCTAGGTCTCGTATGCATAAGTTTGGCCTCTCTAAGGAAAGCGAATTTCCCTTACTCTTTGATTGCAGCCTTGTACTTAAGTTGTGTCCTTTTCTTAGAAGCCATTAGGTCACCTCATACCTCAAACCTAGAATATCTATTAGGTGACCCATGCATATATTGGTTCTTCTCCCATTGGTGAAAGTTGATAAAGAGCAGGGGTTTTTGGCTGTGGTGACAGTGGGCCACTTTCCCATCTTTGTTGCTTAGTTTAATAATAGCCTTGTAGGGTGCCCTTCTCCAAGACATGTTATATTTTGCGGCAACAAATAGTTAGTGGGATTGGTGGGTATTTTGTTAAGTTTTTTCCTATAAAGGCAAGCAAACATTGCTTTCCAATACATGTTATTATTGCCAAGACTTTGAATTTCAACTTCAGAGTTCAATTTCTATTTCCAAACCTATTTTCAGTCTATTTTAATAAATTCATGGAGTGCCTTTGAGTTTTTATCACTGGTAGAAATTAAAGTGTGCTTGTTGAGCCGTGGAAGGGTTCCCACACTCAAGCTGGTGCACTATTTCATTGCTATGCATAATTCTGGTATATATGTATTTGTTAATGCTGTTTATTGTCATATTTATCTTGTTTTTATGCTTAGATTATATTTTGTATATTCATGTGCAAAATTGTTCATAAAACTAGTTTCTGAGTTGTTATGTAGTTGTGTTTAGAAACTAGTTTTAAATCCATTGTTTATAAGCATTTTTTTTGTTACACCATTGTTAAATTATCTACTTTTTAGTGTTTTCAATATTGTTTTGATTTAGTTACATCAGAGCGACCACGTTCATTCAACATTGTATCATTAAAATATATTGCTGTAGATTTAGGTCTGTTTATGAGTCTTATTTATCATAGAATAATTGTTGTTTGAGAGAATAATCTAATTGTAAAAGTTGATCAAGGCATCGAGAGTGACATTTACCATTTTTTTGGTTGAGAGGTACCAACTATCTTGACAACCTTTCCATGTAGCCTTTTAGGCTAACAAACACCATAGTTCCCTGTTTTCATTTCCTGCTTTCCGTAGATTAGATTAATGGTTTGGGAACATACTGATTAAGAGTATGAGTGACCACCCCTTTTCATTCTCATAAATGGGAAAGGTCGTAGTGCATTCTCAGCTTCTCAATTAGTATTGGGTCAAAATTTATTAGATTGACTAAAAGACTACTAGAGTGTTCACTTGCCTTCATTGGCAAGAAAGGCCCTAGTGCATTAATCAATCTCTTGGATTAAAATCCCCTTGACCATCTTCATTCACGTACATTTGTGTGTGAACCAGTGTTATCAGAACCAGATCGGAACTGGCCGGTTCGGCCGTTCTTGGCCCAAAACCGGTCCGAACTGGGCCTCCGAATCGGAATAGGCCAATTCGGTATCGAACCGACCGGTTGGGACCGGTTCCATGCAGTTTGAACTTTGTACCTTCCCGAGTTAGTGTAAAATTTTGCTTATATTTTATTTTTTCATTTTTTCATTTGGTTGGCCCACTTCTAATTCTTCCCTAGGCTAGCCTAATATTCAAGCTTATGGTAATGCTAAAATTTTAATGGTAATGTTAAATTCTTAAAGTAAAAGTGTTTGAGAGTGGTTCCAACCTCATTGGATTTCATACGGAGAAATTTGAATTTTAGATTTCACTCACAATCTAGCAGACTTAACAATTTTTCAGGATTTCAGGATTGCAGGGATTGCATCGTTTCCATTGGATTTTGTCATGTACGAGGGTAAGGAACTCATATTTAATAAGGAGCACCAATCCCTCTATGTACTTTTATGTCAGTGGCATTGGTTGTCGAACTCCTTTATCACGACTCTACTAAAAATGTCCCCATCACTCAAACAAAATTATGACTTGACATGCTACGTTTTTTCTATCTTATTTTAATGCTTAGAGGGCTATATTGACGACGAAGATCCCAATACAGGGAATGATTTTAATGATATGTAGGTATTTGTTGTAGCATGTTTTTTTTTTTTGGATGCTAGAGGCCATCTAGAGCATATTTGTTGATGTATTTTCGGTTCATGGATGGATTGCACTCAATGCTATTTTGGTTATGTGCACCCTTACATGCTATATTGTAAATTTATGTAGATGTTCTACGCTTGATGCAACTTTACTTTTCACCACAGAAATCACATAAACAATCAAGTAAAATGTTGATAGAACATACCAGTGGATCTATAGAAGACAAACCAGAAACAGAAAAATGTGGTGGTGCGTTATGGCGGTCGACAGGATGCTTCAACCAGCAAAGTCTCCTTGGTCAGCCAACCCAACATGTGTCACAACAGCCCTCAAAACAGCCACACGGTCAACTCAAAGTCAACCCTAGAAAAGTCAATGTTGCCCCAACGGCAGCAACACCAGCAACAACGGTAGCGACGGCAGCAACAACGACAGCGACGACAACAACAACGACAGCAACAACAGCAACAACGACAACAACACCGGCAACAACAACGACAGTAATGGCAGCAACAACGGCAGCAACGACAACAACAACGGCTGCAACGACAGCAACAACAACTTCGTCCTTCTTTCCCACGTGTGAACTGAAACTGCCTCCAAGGAGCTCGTACTAAATCAAAGGAGGAGTTGATGTGTGAGGATGAGATGAGTGAAAAAGTCCTCCAATGTTGACTCTATTTATATCAATCATTGAGGTGTGTGGCACATTTGCTGGGGGTGTAAAACCTTAAGGCCGACCTGCACATATTTGAAATTATTAAAAATAAATTCAAAATAAATGTTCTGCTCATCAGATTAAGATCAATTTTAGATCGATCTTACACCTCTCCGAAAGAGGAACCCAATACAAATATTGGTATCTTCATCTGAGCATCACAACATGGAGTTTGGACCTAGTTGTCCAATTTTAACACTCCCTCTCAACTAGGGAGAACTCCATCCACCTGTGCAATCAAACATCGTGCATCATCCCGCCGTAACTTGCTTTGCTGGCCTCTTTATTTCAGAACATAAGTGGGTTAGTCACAAAGACATCATTCCCCAGCTGACAGATTCAGCCCAAAGGTCCAAAACCTCTATTGGAATCACAAAGAGTCTCATACCAACCCGAAGTTGGTTTTACCTGACCCGAAGTCAGTAGGAGGTCCAAAACCTCGCTTAGACTCAAGAGAGTCATATATACTAACCTGAAGTTAGTCTCACTGACCTGTAGCCAGTTGGAGGTCCGAAACCTCATATGGACTCAAAGTGTCACATACCAACCCAAAGTTGGTTTATCTAACCCAAAGTCAGTAGGAGGTCCGAAACCTCACTAGAATTGATCCCAGATCAAGTGGTTGGACACGTGTCATCCTAGATAGAGAGTACGACAATCTCTGATGCGTCCATTAGTCTTTGCTACTAGTCTCTAGTTTTTCCCACCTCATTGGCCAAATGAGAGGTACTTCCCATGAGTCTGGAACTCAAATGGGTAAGATGCATACGAGGCACAAATCATGAGAGGCGAACCAACTCAATCACCACGGTGGGGCCCAAGCACACCAACAAGGTTCGGCAAGCCTAGCCCTGTGGTTTCTTATAGCTTCGAGAAGCTATCCCCAAAGCCCCCCAGAGCTCCCAAAGCTCATCGTCCAACAGGACCCTCAGAATAGGGTCATTCCACGATTCCAAGATTCTCACGGAAGGTTAGGAACATGACCTTCCCCAAGGGCATAGTGAAAATATCCGCAACCTGCTCATCAGTTCCTATGATCGAGCCTTATGGCGCCTCGCTGTACCATATTCTGGATAAAGTGGTACCAGCCATCAACATGCTTGGATTGATCGTGGAACACGGGATTCTATGACAAACGAATCCCCCTCTAGTTATCACAAAGGATAACGGTGGCATCTAGCACATGCTTGAACAACTCACTGAAGAGCTTTCGCAACCAAGTGACTTCACAACAGGCCATACATGTTACAATGTATTCGGCTTCAGCGGTGCTCAAGGCTACCGACTTCAGTTTCCTGCCCAAAGCAGATCTACGTGTGAAGTAGCATCCATGTGTGCTCTTGTGATCCACCACTCTGCCAGCCCAATCGGCATCAGTATAACCAAGGAGTGTCATGCTCCTGGCAGTGTATCTCAGCCCAAGGTCTATCGTGCCCCAGAGATATCTCCAGAGTTTCTTGGCACCAACCTAGTGAATGTTATGATCAACCATGTGTTGACTCAAAGTGTTCATTGCAAAACATAGGTCCGGATGGGTGTTCACTAAGAACATCAGGCCCCCTACGAGTTGACGATCTTCAGTAGGATTTGTCAATACGGGCCCAGCAGCGCTGCCACTCAACTTCTTGAAGTTGAGCTCCATCGGTGTCGACACAGACTTGCAGTCCACCATACTAAATCTTTCCAGAAGCTTCACAATGTGTTTTCCTTGAGAAAGGAAAATCTCGCCAGGTCTCTGCCAGACCTCCAGGCCTAGGAAGTAGTGCATTAGTCCTAGGTCTTTCATCTCAAACTCAACAGCGAGCTCCCTCTTGCATTGATGAATGAGAGGGTCAGCACCTGTCAGGAAGAGGTCGTCCACATACAGCACTAGAATGAGAGGCTTCTCTCCATGAACCTTGAAGTAAAGGTTCGGATCAACATTACTACGAGTGAACCCCAGCTTCACCAGGTAGCTATCTATCCTCTCGTACCAAGCTCTGGGTGCTTCCTTCAACCCATAGAGGGCTTTCTTCAACCTGCAGACATGGGTGTCCTGATCCTGGACTTCGAACCCCAGAGGTTGCTCCACATACACCTCTTCTTTTATCGCACCATGCAGAAGTGCGGTCTTCACATCCATCTGATGAAGACTCCATCCTTGCGTAGCAGCAAGGGCTATGATAGATAGGATGGTGGTCACAAGTGCAAATATGTCATCATAGTCTATGCCTTCTTTTTGAGAGGAGCCACGGGCAACGAGTCTTGCCTTGAACTTTTCAGCACTTTCATCAGATCCATGCTTGATCTTGTAGAGCCATTTTGAGGTGACAACTATTTTGACCTTTGGTCTAGGAATCACATCCCAGACATCATTCTTCATTATGGACTCATACTCTTCGTGCATAGCATCCTTCCATACTTGATGCTTTACGGCTTCCTCAAACAGATCTAGGCTCAGATTGTACAATAATACTCATGGCTGCTAGATACGCTTGGTATCTACTCGGCTTCTTGCTTTCACGGAATGTCCCCCTTGGGGCCATATGTCCCTCAGCATCCTCGAGAGTGTCCCTGAGCCATGATGGTCTCTTTCCCAGTGAAGGAGGTGGATCAATCGGGTCCATCGGTCCTTCAACATCAGGCATCGTCTCATCCTTCGGTTCCTCTTGATTTCCAGGCCTTGCTTCATGATCTTCCTCAGATCTCAAAAGATTGACTACTTTCCTCAGGGAAGCATCTTCATCAAAGGTGACATCGTGGCATATCTCCACTTCCCTTTGACCGGGCACATAGAATCTATAGGCCTTCGAAGTTTCGCTGTAGCCCACAAACCTTGTGGTCTCCCTCTTGATGCTAGCTCCTCTGCAAAAGTTCTTGAACTCGTTCGACTCATATTCAGTGCCATTATCGGTCTGTCGGATAGCATCTCATGTCATTGCTCCCAGTGGACTTCCTCCAACCTGGTAGAGTGTATCAATTCTAGACCCAAACGTGATAGCTTCCTTGAAGCTCTTCTTCCGCATGCGCACCTTTCCATCAGTGAATGCCACATTGAAACCTTTGTCTTCCATGGCTGATATAGACACGAGGTTCTTCTTCAAATTAGGTACATAGAGTACATCCTGTAAGTGGAGGACTTGACCTTGAGACAAGTGGAGGGTCACAGTCCCTGTCCCTTTCACAGGATATGTGGCATTATCTCCAAGGATAATTTCCAGATTAGTATCCTTCTCAACTATATCAGAGAGTGCTTCCTTGAACCCAGTGATGTGCCTTGAGGCACCACTATCTATCAACCAGACATCCATAGTGTCGAGTGGAGATGCAGCAGAGAGGGCAGATACAAGAATGAATTCATTTCTTTTATCAACAACATTTGATTCCTCATACCTGGAATTTCTTGACCTTTTGAAAGGTTGATCATTTCCGCCGGAGGGAGCCTTCCCCTTTCCCTAGAACCTGTTGTTCCTTTGATTGCCATCCCTCCGATTGTTGTTGTTGTCATCAACATCGAGAGAACCCTTCTTGAAAGGACATTCTCTAGCATAGTGACCAGGCCTATGACAAGTGAAGCACTTGCCCTTCTTTCCTTGAGCCCCTGCTTTTCTTTTGTTCTTTGGGCCACCAGAGTTCTTTCTAGAATGAGCAGTGTATGCAGCATTTCCTTCATTTCCATACTCCTTCATTCTTGATTCTTCTTGAACGCATCTTGACAGTACTTCGTCAAAGTCAAGTATCACATTATTATTTAGAATGGTAGTGTTGAACACATGCCATTCAGATGAGAGCCCTCCAAGTGCGGTGAGTACCATCTCTCGATCAACTATTGTCTCCCCAATAGCCAGCAGATTGTTCCTGATCTCGGTCAGCTTCAGAAAGTATGATTGGACAGACTCATCCCTGCCCTTCTTCAGATTCTTCAATTGATTCTTGAAGAATAGTACTTGATTTGCATTGTTGGCCTTGAAAATGAGGACCAACTTATCATACATCTCTTTGGATGTGCCCAACTCAGAGATGTAGGCCACCAGACTTTTATTAATGGATTCCCTGATCATCAGCTTTGGTTTGATCTCCCCCTTCTTGTACTTTGTTTTGGCAGTAGCAGTAGCAGTGGATGGAGGTTCTTGGATTTTACCCTGCACATAGTCCATGACATCTTGGTCTTCCAATTTGAGATCCAATATCATCTTCCAAGCATGGAAGTCATCCTTCCCAGTCAATTTGTCATCCTCCTTGAAGCCATAGTTTGTGGAACCCATTTTCCTCTTCGGTGATTGCAACAAATAGGGCTTGTCTTCACCTCAGCTCTGATACCATGTAAATTTATGTAGATGTTCTATGCTTGATGCAACTTTACTTTTCACCACAGAAATCACATAAACAATCAAATAAAATGTTGATAGAACATACCAGTGGATCTATAGAAGACAAACCAGAAACAAAAAAAATGTGGTGGTGCGTTACGGCGGTCAACAGGATGCTTCAACCAGCAAAGTCTCCTTGGTCAGCCAACCCAGCATGTGTCACAACAGCCCTCAAAACAGCCACACGGTCAACTCAAAGTCAACCCTAGAAAAGTCAACGCTGCCCCAACGGCAGCAACAGCAGCAACAACGGCAGCAACAACAACAACATCGGCAGCAGCAACGACAGCAACAACAACAGCAACAATGGCAACAACGACAACAACAACAGCAGCAACAACAGCAGCAACGGCAACAACACCGGTAGCAACAACAGCAGCAACAACGGCAGCAACAGCAACAACAATGGCAGCAACGACAGCAACAACAACTTCGTCCTTCTTTCCCACGTGTGAACTGAAACTGCCTCCAAGGAGCTCGTACGAAATCAAAGGAGGAGTTGATGTGTGAGGATGAGATGAGTGAAAATTTCCTCCAATGTTGACTCTATTTATATCAATCACTGAGGTGTGTGACACATTTGCTGGGGGTGTAAAACCTTAAGGCCGACCTGCACATATTTGAAATTATTAAAAATAAATTAAAAATAAATGTTCTGCTCATCAGATTAAGATCAATTTTAGATCGATCTTACACCTCTCCGAAAGAGGAACCCAATACAAATATTAGTATCTTCATCTGAGCATCACAACATGGAGTTTGGACCTAGTTGTCCAATTTTAACATATATAAATGAGAAATTTTGCTTATTTTTGTATAAATGGTTTGGATATATATATATATATATGCTTTTCTTTAAAATTTGAATATTTTATGTGTTTTTGGTCAACTGGTTTTTTGGTCTGGTTTTTTTACCGGTTTCGGTCTGGTTCTGACCGGTTCTTGGACCACAAGGTTTTTTTGGTTCGATCACTAGTTCGGTTTTGATAACATTGGTGTGAACTTGATATCTTGAACATGATTTCGTAGAGGACTCTGACTTGTGTGATAAGTCTTAGTGAATGCCCAATTCGAAGTGTTCATAAATCAAGTAGGCGTGTTTTACATTTCAAGGCCGTATGATTAGAATAGAGCTTTGTTTCAAGCTTTCTTGACTTAGTCTTTAGTTTTGAATTTCAATTTTATTCCAACATAGAAGTGACATCTAATCTAATTTAACTCATTAACATATTGTAGTGTGCTTCTAAGTATATGAATATTATGCCTTAATTTAGGGTTCTAATGTAGCTTGACAATTACCATGGACACACAACATCAATCAATGCCTCTTATTTGTGCCCTTTCTGGATAGTGGAAAGAAAGACCTCAAGGAAGGTTACACTAGACTAGGGGCAAGCGATAACCACTGAGGTGAAGCATGGGAACAAGGGTACTATCAAAAGTACTCTATCATCCAATTCAACCTGTGATCCATACTAGAATTACCTTTAAAGATTAAATGAAAGCATTTCAATACAAAATGGTTAATGTACCTTATAATAGATGACCCACCTTCCTTTGATGAGTAAGGTAGATGAAATAAAACATTGACCGGAGTATGGATGGAAGGCGTTTGAGGATAGCTATCTGTGGATCATCATAAGGCTGCTGGTTGGCAAGCTGAATAAACAGGAGAAACAAATAATCCTAGGGGTTAATCTCTCTCATTGTATATAATGACTTCTTGAATAATACAATAACTTTTCTTTATTTCTTGTGTGTCTTATTGCATTTTCTCTACTTTTCTATGTTCATTTATATGAGGTACACTTTATTTGGAAGCTAGTTTGGTGTTTTTGTTGGCCCCTAAAGAAATTGGTATTGTTAGAACTTAATATTCACTCCTTGCCCCCAGTAAAGGATGATCAGGGTTAAGCATGCCTTATGGGGCAATACAAAACTATTTGTGAATATTTCAAGTCTGAAATTCTATTGCAGCAACTAGAAATGATTCTTCTAATTGTTAATTTATTTAACAATTTATTTGCTACGACAAATACTGAATAAATCACACTGCAACCTTCACAAATAGAACTGCGCAAAAAATATTAGTGCTGGAAACTGAGAAATATGCTAGCACACACACATCAAAATTAACATAGTTATTTTTGGACAAATGTCCTCGGAAAAACCCAATTTGGTAAAATCGATGCAACAGTTGGGGGTTTTATATTATTAAACAACAATGAAATTATCTGAGTACAATTTGGATGCCGAAAAATGGCAATCCTGTAGAGAAATTACTGGCAAAAATATTGTGAGGAATTTTCCTCACCCCACAAGCAATTCGGGCTCTGACTGCAACTTCTGCGTAGGCCTGCGTCACCCTAGCGTAGTGTCTCCTATGCTCAGCCTGAATCAATTGCTCCTCAAGCCGTCTGTCATCCATTGGCTAAGAAACTGTCTCTTCGACCTTCTGGATTACTTTCCTAGTCTTTGGAACTGGATTAGCCCTTGTGTCAGCCTTACTGTGGCTCTTTCTGCCTCTCTGCAATGCACTTCACCGGATCTGGAAAACTTCCTCTGGTTCACTGTCCCTGCCCCTCACTGTCTCTGCTTCCTTTTGAAGCTCGAACTCTTCAAGGAAATCGAACTCCACAAGTGTGTTCTCCATCTACCCATCGATTTCTTCTTATAATCCTTTGTTGGACCTCCAATGACGAAGATTAAAACTTAATCAAGGGCCCAAATTAATTCCATGTCAATCCGTGCGAGTTTCTAGATGATTCACACCTTATCTCAATTAATTCTGATTAATTAACCCTTTTTCCTATGTTTAGACTTAGGAAATAATTAAAAATAGGCTAATAATCTAATTAAGACCCTTATAGGTGGAATTTCCAGAAACGATTTTTGGGTTATGGAGAACTCATGTGTTTTAACCTCGCCATGAAGTTTCGAGACTAGAACACCACCGATGGTACAAAAACTAACACTACCTCTTAGCGAGGAAGGTGTTCTCTCTAGTGCTGCACACTCTGCCACAACACTCTGTCTCTATACGACTATCTGTCACACTATTGATGTTTGGTCACTGCCCACCAACCATTGCGCAACTTTGATGTTGCATCTGTGCTGCTCTTGACACTGCTATATTGCTGCCAACTCTCCATTTGCACTACAACTCCCTTTCATCTGTTACTGTTGTTGCAACAACTTCAATTGAGAAGCATCCTAAACATTGAATCAACTATGTCTGTTGCATCTGTTTACCAAGTCACGACTGCTACTAGCACTTGCACTGTCCACTGAAGAATTTGCGCTGTTGCTGACTCTGCACTGCTGCCAACATTGCACTGCGCTCCTCATCACCTGACTGCCACTAGTTTGCAACTGTCACTCCGGAATCTGATTGCATCATTAACATCGATCCATCCTGCTACTGTATACTCTGAGTCTTCGTAGCCAGGCAATGATCCATGAGGAGGACACCTCAATGGACCTTGCCCATGTCTGCACTGCTTTGGGACTATAGCTCTAGATTGCCCCACCTCTCTCCTGGAGGTATAGCCGCAAACATGGCAAACTCTTCCTCCAATATGGAGGACAACTTGTCTATCTCAGCAGACGCTGCTGCCTGGTCCTGTTTCTCCGACTTGTCCTTCTTCTTGAGAGGACACTGCGTACTGTAGTGACTGAGCTCACCACATCTGAAACACGACCTTTGACAGGTCCTTCTTCTTCTTCTCCCCCTTCCCCTGAGTGGGACTCTTGGAAGCTCGGGTCACATTCTCCTCTTCCTTCTCACTCTTCACGTCCTTGCTGCTGCCTTAGCTGATGGTATTCGTTACTAGAGCTCGCCTCAACTCCTGCTATCGCAGATCAGCTCACATCCTGCCCCAACCAGGCAATGTGTCTTTGCCCAAAATACTTTGGGCAAACACCTTCCAATCCTCCGAGACACTATTCAGTGCCAATTGTACAAGCTTTGTGGGTTGGGGTGCCTCCCCAACGACTGCCAGCTGATCCCTTACCTTGTGAATCCCAGTGAGGAAGGGATCTCTGCCTTCACTATTTTGCATCCTTATGCTTCTCAACTTCTCACGGGGAAACATCTTTTGCTGCTCGGAAGAACTCTGATATAGCGTGGAGAGAGCATCCCACATCTCCTTGGCAGTATTCTCGCCAACTACATGTGAGACTATATGATCTCGAACTCCATCCAAGATCATCTGCTTTACCTTCACCATTTCTTTTCTATACTCCTTCAGCTGATCTACATGGGGTACTGCTACCACATTCTTTGCATAGGTCTTCATAACATGCTCATCAAGGAGAAAAGACATTCTGGCCTTCCAAATGACATAGTTGGAGGTACCGTCCAATTTGTCTTGATCTATGAGCCCAACTGTGGCCATCTCGAATCTGGTCAAAAACTCCCTCTTTCCCTCTACCTGGTTGTTGGATTTGCTACTCGCACTCCGTTCCGGAGTGAGAAGATCTACTCACAACTACTGCCAATTTGCAACTAGAAAAAATAGATCTCCTCGAGATCCCCTGAGAGAAATTTTCCCTTTGAATGTGTTATTTCTCTTCCACCCGACGCTAATTCTGCTACTGCAATTGCTACAAAGCCCTCTCCGCCCAACCAAGGAATCTGCTCAGCGAAAATCTGAGCTGCTGCTGCTCCCTCTACCTGCTGGAATCACTATTCTAGGCAACAAATCGAATTTTCTGTCACCCTGCAACTGAAAATCAAATCCCTGCCCAGTAATTCGAATTGCCTATCTAGGCACTGCGCATCACCAGAAAATTTCGGTCTGCTGCTCCCTCTGAACAACGAAATTTCTTCATCCGCTTCTGAGCTTCCTGGCTGATCAATCACGCTCTGATGCCATGTGAATATTTCAAGTTTGAAATTCTATTGCAGCATCTGGAAATTATTCTTCTAACTATTAATTTATTTAACAATTTATTTGCTACGACAAATATTGAATAAATCACACTGCAACCTTCACAAATAAAACTGCGGAAAAAATAATAGCACTGGAAACTGAGAAATATGCTAGCACACACACATCAAAATTAACACAGTTATTCTTGGACAAATGTCCCTGGTAAAGCCCAACTTGGGAAAACTGGTGCAGCGATTGAGGGTTTTATATTATTAAGTAGCAGTGAAATTATCTGAGTACAATTTGGATGTCGAAAATTGGCAATCCTGCAGAGAAATTACTGGCAAAAATATGGTGAGGAATTTTCCTCACCCCCACAAGCAATTCGGGCTCTGACTGCAGCTCCAATTGAGCTGTCCAAACTGCTTCTGCGCAGGCTTGCGTCACCTTAAGGCAGTCTCGACTCTCTCCTACGCTCAACCTGAATCAACTTCTCTTGCCATAGGCTGAGAAATTGTCTCTCCGGCCTTCTGGAACACTTTCTAGGCCTCTAGAACTGAAATCCAACCTCTCTCCAACAAAATTGAATTGCCTCTAGAGGGTTCTACGCAGCCCCTGCGTCAAGCTTACTGTGGCTTTTTCTGCTTCTTTGCAATGCACTTCACTAGATCGGGAAAACTTCATGCGGCTCACTGTCTCTACTTCCTTCTGAAGTTCGAACTCTTCCGACAACTGTTGGTTCTCTGAAAAAATCGAACTCTCCAAGGAAATCGAACTACACGTGTGTTCTCCATAACCCATCGACTTCTCCAACGACCAAGATTAAAACTTAATCAAGGACCCAGATTAATTCCATGTCGATCCGTGTGAGTTTTTGGATGATTCACACCTTATCTCAATTAATTCTGATTAATTAACCCATTTTCCTAAGTTTAGACTTAGGAAATAATTAAAAATAGGCTAATAATCTAATTGAGACACTTCTAAGTGGAGTTTCCAGAAACGATTTCTAGGTTATGGAGAACTCATGTGTTTTAGCCTCGACACAAAGTCTCGAGACTAGAACACCTCCGATGCTACAGAAACTAACACTATTTAGTATTTTGTAATCACAGGGATAACAGGAGTATGTGTTTTGCTTGTTAGATCAATTGTTATGTGTTGCCTGTCCCTATGCTCATTTTTGTGGATTTCATCCTATATCTTAAGTGTGCCCGCTCCTGTTGAGTGTAAGGTATAATTGCATATTCCAATTTTGAATTTATTTGGGAATTAGATTGGTGGCATCCATCAAGTTCTTCAAAGCAGGATCTTGAATAAACAGACGGGGGGATCTCCCTCATTGTACACGATGACTTCTTGAATAATAAAATAACTTATCTTTCATCTCTTCTGTATATCATTAAAACCAACAACAATCCTGTCTTATATATAGCAGTACCTTATCAGACATTTTCATTTCTTGTGTCTTACTGCTAGTCACTATTGTCTCTTTATCTTGGTTTTGATCTATGCTAGTGTGTCCCTCCTTGCTGGTGGTAAATAATTACTGATTTTTCCTACTCTTCTTTGTTCATTTATATGAGGTGCACTTCATTTGGAAGCTAGTTCAGTGTTTTTGTTGGTCCCTGAAGAAATTAGTATAGTTAATATTCCCCTCTTGACCCCAGCGGAGGATGATTAGTGTTAAGCATGCCTTTTGTAGGGATGACAGAACTATACAGTATTTTGTAATCAAGTGCATAATGCGAGTATGTGTTTTGTTTTTAGGTCGATTTATTGTGTTGCCTTTCTCTATTCTCCTTTTTGTGGATTTCATCCTGTCATAAAGCTTGTCCTCCCCTGTTGGTATAATTGCAATTTCCAATTCTGAATTTGTACAATGCATATTTTGTTTGGGAGTTAGATTGGTGGCATCCATCAAGTTCAAAGCATGTCCTTGATGGTCTGTATATGTCAATCTTGGAGATAATGGACATTATTAATACAGTGTATCTCTCAAAGCAGGAGCATTAGCTTCAGGTGTGGCTTTTATAATGATGACTGATCTACTTTATCATTTATGTTCAAAGTATGACTGTAGTTGCATTATTGATTTAATAAGTATATGCTATGCTTTGAATTAGTAATAAGTATATGCTATGATGCTACTTGGCCACAGGTTTATGGAGACCTTGAATATTCTCAGCAAGTTACATGTTTATTCTTCATTTTAAATCAGTAATAAAGTGTCATTATATTATATTGGAATTTTTTATGTAGATTAAAATTTTTGTTCAGGTCAATGAGTAGGGATACAGTGATACACCCTATCATGGCCTCAGCCATCGACAAATATATTTATAGACCAAGTAGATAACCATACAATCTAGATTGCATTTGTAGACACCAGACAGAAAATGAAACCCTAAACTATCAGACAAAGCAGACATGCGATGCTTGTGGATCAATGATAAAAGCAGTGGTGACAGTAGATAGTAGATGGCCTGGCAATAAATATCGGAACAGACGGTAGAAAGTGGGTAGTTAGACAAAGTAGAAGATAGACAAATGAATGCAGGACTAACTGGCATTGACTGACTCCCAAGCTGAGCATCAACCTCCTTGGCAATGGTCTTCTCAGCTGCAAGCACACTCTGTTGGAAATCACGATTGCCTTTAGACCAAAACCTGTGTGTGTTAGTTGATGATCGCATCGCCAAAGATAAGGTTCCATGAGAGCAGTTAGTACATGCCGCGAAACACACAGGGAGCGCTGGTTTATCCAATGTCCAACAATCTTCCCCCCAACGTGAGTCGGGTGTGTATCAAACTGGTGACCTATGCTCTGATATTACTTGTTGGGAATCACGATTTCCGTTAGACCAAAACCTGCAGGTGTTAGTCAATGATCGCATCACCATAAATAAGGATCCATAAGAGGCGGTTAATCCATGTCGTGAAACACATGGAGAACAGTGGTTTATCCAATGTCCAACAATTTCCCCCAGCACGAGCTCTTGTGTATCGAACTTGTGACCTACGCTTTGATACCACTAGTTGGAAATTATGATGGCCATTAGACCAAAACCCGCAAGTATGAGTCAACGATCACATTGCCAGATATAAGGATCCATGAGAGGTGGTTAGTCCATGTCACAAAACACACGGGGAGTGCTGGTTTATCCAATGTCCAACACACTCGTAGTCTGAAGCTTGACTAGCTTAGAGAATGTTTTTCTGAAGTGCCACCAGATTTTTTGTGATGGGCTTGAGGGTCAGCTTAAGAAAATTCAGCATGTCATAGACAGTGTCTCTGTATTTCTTTTAGGCATCTATCCCAGCAGCCATGAAGTCCCTGGTGTGCCAATATATCTCCAAAATCTGCTTGAAAAGGGTATCCTTCCAGTTGTGTGATGGGTATCCTTAAGGGGCACACATGAAGGTTACACTTCAACCCAGATAACCTAATTTTCTTCCTCTGGCCTCCTGCTCTAGCTGCTTGACCTTATGCTCCAAAAGAAGAGTGCAGATTAACATTCATCATCTTGAATTTGAGGGAATGCCCTCTTCAAAGATCAAGGGGTGATGCCGAACAGCTGTATCCTTGTGCTTGCTGGAGCTTGAGCCTTCTGAGACAGGAGCGATCTCTCTTGCACTCCTTTTCCTTTGACTGCAAACTCACTTCCTGGCAGTCCTTGCAGAGGGTTGATACATCAGCATTGAGGGGAGACTCATCCTTTCCTAAGCCATCATCATTTTGCCAGATGAGAACGGGGCTTACCCTGTCCATCCTTCCCTATTGCTTGTTGTCTGAACAGGAAGCCTTGTAGAGAGAGGAAGGCAGAGATTTCCCTCAACTGAACTGGTCTTCTAAGATGATCAAAGTGCAATAATTTGAGAAATCTGGCATTCCATTGAAATAAAGGTTCCTTGAGTGCTCACAGCAGAGAAGAGGGACTTTGTCATGACCTGCTTAATGCCAATGTCAATCAACTGTCCTGACTCGTGTGAGAAGAGAATATCATATTGGGTTGGAGTGATGAGCAGAGCTCAACCTTGTGCCTCCACCAGCTAAACTCATCAGAGACTCATCATTTGAGGGTCTGAAAAGGTGTTGGTTGTCTTTTACTTCACCTGTCACCATCATCTTCAGTTTTCACCCCATCAAGGACAGGTCTCATATTTATTCTTAAGAGAAGCTTTTGTTCTAATTAAAAGAAAGAACCTTGGCAATTTTCAAAGGCAAAGCATATTGTAAATTAGATGATTAACTTTGATCTTCTTGGCATTAGGTAACCAAATCATTCACTTGGTTTTGGATATTGTGAAGATGTGTACAATTTGGCTTATATAAAGGAAACGCAAGTCAAACTTGAACGAATTTCTGTCAGTACATTGTAATCTTGAGAAACTGTTATAGTGATATCTTTATTTAATCGCTTTCTG
Source organism: Pinus albicaulis (assembly GCA_034641835.2). NCBI lineage: Eukaryota > Viridiplantae > Streptophyta > Pinopsida > Pinales > Pinaceae > Pinus > Pinus albicaulis. The sequence goes on along the minus strand of CM076569.1, from coordinate 163,437,163 downwards.
TTTATACTATATAGTATGTGCAGTCATCGAGCCTCGCTATTTGCTCAGGTATTCAAGGTTAATATTTGGTCTTCTATTAGCTGCTGCAATCTGCAATACGTTTTCTCCTTGTTCAAGATTTACGCAATTGGCCTTTATCATATTCCTTATATTATCACATATATTTAGTTTGGGTATTTTCTGATTTGTCTGAGAGTAGAAATTTAGATATCTACTGCATTTTAACATCTCCTATGAGGTAAATGCTGTTAACTCTGTTTTTTAATTTGATATGCAACATTCTTGCCTGTAAAAGTCAGTAAATGGCAAAAGAAAAGCGGATGACAGGATTGTTGGATCAAAAGATAGTGAAGGGACTTTGCGGAGCCTTGGAAGAGATGCAGCTCAGATAGAATATGAGAACGCAGACCTGGATTTTGGAGACAGTTTTATTAAACTAAGAGGATGGGAGAGGCCAATATTTGAAAGGATGGAAGACAAGGAAGTTGAAACTAAAGGTAGTCCATTTACAGTATATCAAATGAACTTTTGTAATTCCAGTTCTTTTATCTAATTATTACTTCGCTTACGAGAAACATGATATATAGGGGAACAAGGTTTCTCAAGAGTATTTTGGCAAAGGTCAAGAAGAACAGGGCAAAATATTTCATCGCAAACCATGCATATAGATGACAAAGCAAATGTGGTAGTGGACAGGATTGATGGAACAACTGACAAGAGGCCAGAGTGGAGGCTAGATGTCAAAAGAACCTACAGTGGAGATTCTGAGAAAATAAATTCAAGAGATGCTCCAAAGACTATTACATCACGTATTCAGAACCTTGAATTCCAGCTTTCTTCTACTCTTGGTTTGCTGAGGTCTGGAAAAGATGCCACTGATGTAAATAAGGCAAGTTATCTCACCTTTTCAATATTAATCTGTTTAAAATCGACAATTATGTCAAGTACACCAATTGCCAATTCTGCATTTACTTTTATTGCAGATTATATCTGAAAGCTGCATCATTAATTGTTGTGAAAGAACTTCATATCCATCTTCTCTCTCTTCACAAAGTCCAGTTTTTTCATGGCTAGAAGTTTGTCATGCCAATGGAACATTTGGATAATGGCTGAGTTTGCTTCCTGTTATTGATGTGATTGTTACCTGAACGTCTGTTTTCACTTATAAGATAACAAGATGAAATAGTTTCTCAAATAGACTGAAACTTATTGAAGTTGAGACACAGTGGCTCATAAGATCAAAATCTTTAGATACAATATTTTTAATATCTCTATTATGAAAAAACAAATACACAAAGAATCCAAGAACTTCTAAGAGAGAAATACATTTTAGATAATAAAAGTGAGAGAGCACATGACCTTTTATCCTGTAGGAATGGCATAAACCCTAAGTGCATAAACTCTAAAATGATTGGAATGTACTGTAAGTCATTAATACAAGAAGCATGGATTAGACTAAATGAAAAGTGACTCTATTGATATGCCTAAGCCTATAGTGTAAATGACAGCTATGAACTAAATATCTCTAACATGCTCCCTTAATGGTCATTCTAGAAACTACACCAAGTTTGTTTCTAAGTGTTACAAATTTATCCAGGCCAAGAGACTGAGAATGTCTGCAGTTTGGCCCTCAGTTGGACAATATTTCAGCTCAACTTTACCATCTACATGTTCTCAAAAAAAATGATAACCGACCTCAATATGTTTGTTTTGCTTATGGAAGACAATGTTCTTGGCTAGCTTGAGAACTCCTTGGTGATCACAAAAAAGTACCATGGACTCACCCTGATTGAGTTGCAAATCTGTAACCATTTTTCTATGCCAAGCTGCGTCACGTGCTACTTTTACTGTTGCTATGTATTGTGCTTTTGTACAGGAAAGTGAAACTGCATATTGTTTCTTGTTTATCCAAGAAACTGCCCTTGTGCCAAGACTGAACACATAACCTGTTGTAGACTTCCTTTCATCCATGGATCCTGTCCAATCTGACTCTGAACAACCCACAATTGAGACTTGTTGCTTTCCCCATATAAAATGCCAAAGTCCAATGTTCCATTTATATATGGTAGTACCCTCTTTGTTGCTGTCTAGTGTTATGTTTTTGGAGCTTGCACAAATTGGGAGATATTGCTGGCTGCATAGCTTGAATTGGGTCTAGTCGTGGTAAGATAGATCATGCTGTGCACTAGTTACCTCTAAGTCTGAACAACCACACAACTGAAGTCCTTGCTGTTCCCATGTATAATGCCAAAGTCCAATGTTCCATTTGCAAATTGCAGCATCTTCTTTGTTGCTGTCCACTGTTATGTTTTGGAGCTTGCATAAATCAGGAGATATCACTGATTGCATAGCTCGAGTTGGGGATAGTGGCAGTAAGATAGATCAAGCTTCTCACTATTCATTGGCTACCTTTGAATCATTGTTGACTGAGGTGCTTTCTCCATAGGTGTAGATGGTGTTTCACAATATGCCATCCTGAATCTATTTGACAGACTTTTGGCATGTTTTGTTTGCGAAACAAAAAATATGATTATTTGCTTGTGAAACTTCTACACCTAAGCAATAATGTAGGACGCCTAAATGTATCCTGTCAAAAGGTAAACAGAAATCTGTTTTCACCTTTGCAATTGTGCCCATCCCACAATCTGTCATCATGATGTTATCAACATATATTACTAGAATCACCATATTGTTAGATACCTAATCCTTGGAATTATGGGATTTTGTAAATATTAATTTAGGAGAAATATGAAGAGTCATAGGTGAATAGGAAGAGTCATCAGACCTCTTGGTCACTTTTCATTGTATTTACGTATGGTTCACTTTGACAAAATCAATTCAATCCGTGGAGTTACTCATCCTTGGGCTGACAATGGTATTAGAGCTAGTTTTCTTGATAACTCTACGAGACAACAAGGTCTTATCTATTTCCTCCCTCGAATACTTCATCATATTGTTCATCTCATTCCTTAGTATTGCATTTTCAAGTGTGGAACACCTGAGTGTTTCAAGATTCGACTTTGATCCACGAGTATCGAGTTTTTTACCACCTTGCGTCAGTCTGATGTGAAGGTGTAGAAGATTTCACTTTCTCAATTGGGATTATTTTCTGGTGATTTTTACTGTCAAGGGAGTTTAGTGTGGAAGCAGTAGAAGTAGCAGAAGCAATAATAGCGCAAGCTAAAACAGATTTGACGAGTCTTGACCAGATGAATCTTGTTTTGCAGCTCGAGTGTTAAATTCGCAAATACCGGCCAGATTTATTTTCTCACGACAATTAATTTTATTCACAGTAATTTATTTATTTAGCCAAATAAATACTGAATTACCGAAAAAAAAAATCACTGGTATTTTTAACTTCCAGAAATGAATATAAGCAGCCGAATTTAAATCAAAGAGATCAACCACATGTTGCAAAAATTATTCACCCACAACAATTCTCCGTCATCTATTAATCTGGAAAATATGGGTTTTCGACCCATAGAGGTACAAGGAAAAATATTGTAACTAGAACCTGTAACTCAACCACACAGGATGAATTCATCCCAAAGAATTTGGCCTCCTGGAAATTGGCCTCATGAAGAAATCGGCTTGGAGAAATTCAACCCAATCAATCAACTGGCAAATCGACTTGTGCCCTCCCTGCAAGCTATCATTGCGCCGTAGGATACTCGGCCCCTAGCAATTTGACTTTCTCCAAATCAAATTGACCTTCCTCCAACAACTCGACTCCTAGCAATTCGTCTTTCTCCAAATAAAATTGACCTTCCTCCAACAACGCGGCCTTGCAATCTCCTCAACTCAACCTCCTGGATCCGCCCTCAATTCTCCCATACTTCTCCTTTGTGCCCTAGTCTATTGAGCCACTCACACTAGAGAAAATCACTCTCTCTATGATGAGTCCGTCTCTTGAGTTCTTGTGTTGTGTCTTCACTTCTTCGCTAGGCTTCCTTTATCATCTTCATTAAGTCCAAATCCCTAAACCTAATCTCCCTTCTAGAAGATCTTGGAGATCAACAATTGAGATTATTTCTAAGTTACTTAAAGAATTAAATTATTTATCCTTAGAAAATGACTTAATAGTCCACAATAATTATTGCCTTCTTTCTTAAGTTAAACTCAGGAAAGAAGAGATAAATCACTGACTCCACCAAGCAAGCACCTAAAGAGACGATAAATCATCTTCTACATCCTAAGACACCAAGACTATGCAGAAGACCTTCCAAAGCTACCACAAGCTTCAATACTCCCTCCTAGCAAGGAAGGGATTCTTCACCACCCCTAGCTTATCTCGGTACTTCACAAACTTCCCTTTCACTAGAGGCTTAGTGAGAATATCTGCTACCTGCTCCTTTGTAGAGATGCACTGTAGTCTCACAACACCTCTTCAGACCTTGTCTTTGAAGAAGTGATATCTGATATTGATGTACTTGGACCGATCATGAAACACGAGATTCTGAGAGAGCTTGATGCAGTTCTCATTATCATAATGAATCACTATTGGCCTCATTTGTAGATCAAATAGTCTTGCAGGCATCTTGTGAAGCCAAATTGCCTCACAGCTCGCCATAGTCGCTAACATGTACTCTGCCTTTGCTGAACTAAGTGCCACTAAACACTGCTTCCTAATATACCACGAGACCATGGTTGATCGCAAGTTGAAACAACACCAGATGTGGATTTTTTGTCCACTACACTCCTTGCCCATTCAGAATCTATGTACCCTTGCAGCTCAACTGCACCTTTGACATATCTTAGTCCAAAGTCTCCTGTACCTCACAAATATTTCAGCACATGCTTCGTTGCCATCGAATGATCCTGTCTCGACGCCACCATGAACTGGTTGAGTGTGTTCACAACAAAACATATATTTGGCCTAGTGTTGACCAGATACATCAAAGAACCTATCAACTGCCTGTACAGTGTGCACCAACTCACTTTCAGAAGCACTTAGCTTCTTCAAGTTAGTGATCATCATTGTAGGCATAGGCCTGCAATCCTGCATCTTGAACCTATTGAATTTCCATGATCGTGGTGTCTAGTATAGAATCTTAAATCACTAACGCTATCAAAAGAAGAATCACAACGAAGCTACTTTGCACAGCGGAATATAAACAACAGTAAATCTACTAGTGCACAAAATATACACAACTTTTTACACAATTTTGTGCAATAACCCAATTTCGTTATATTAATCAACCTGAATAATACAACAGCCCAGGGCTCTTGTACCAGGGATAATGGCCCTCATACATCCATTGATACAAAGATACAAAACTGGGGCTTGGTGTCAGTCCATCGACAACTAATCTATCCTCAACGTTTTACTCTGAACATCTGGCTGATGTAGCACGCTCTCTAAACTCCTCGATTGTACCCTGTACCTTCTCGGTCCTTCGACTCCCGATTTGCAACACTGAGTCTATCGGTGATCAAAGTCCATTTGGCCATTGAATTGTGAAAATTCGATATCTCGAATCTTACTGCAACAACTGATATTATTTCTTCTATTTGTTAAATTGATTAATCAAATTATTTGCAGTTTTCTACGACAAATATCGAAACATATACACTGCAGCCCTCACAAATAAAATATTGCGGAAAGTAAATGCAAGAAAAAATATTAGCACACATATAACCACAATGACAGTTATTTTGGACAATTGTCACCGGAAAAACCCAATGTGGGAAAACCGGTGCAATAGATGAGGGTTTCTTTATTAATCTTAAGCAATAATTCATGTACAAGATACTAGATAGCAGAATAGAAGAAGAAACACTAAGAGAAGTTCACTGATGAATTTCTCACACTCAACGTTTTTCTGACCTCGAAGAGGACCCTCTGCCCTTATGCTGGCCTCACTACGTCACCCTCTGCGTAGTGCTTGCGTCACTGCCTCTGCACTGGTGATCTGTGTCCCTCCTTTGCGTTGCTCCTTCTAGACTACCTTTGCACTCTCAGACTATTTCTGATCCCTCTCTCTCCCACTTGCAACTCACCCTCTGATTCGATTTTTCTTGTTGAACTTCAACCATTGAGAAAATTGATCTGCTTGGGCAACTGAGCATCTACACTGGTGTGTTCTCCAAGTGCTCATCGAGTTCCTACTTTTAATCTCTCATTGAGCTATCAACGACCAAGATTAAAACATAATCGATGGCTAAGATTAGCTTGGACTCGATCTTTGTCTTCATCTAGAATATTCTCACCAGATTTAATTAATACACTTTAATTAATCACATTTCCTAAGTTTAGACTTAGGAATACATTAAAAATGATTAATTATTTTAATTAAATCATCTCCAGTTGGAATTTTCCCAAATGATTTCTAGGTCTTGGAGAATACATGTGTCTTAGCCTCTCTGCAAAATCTTGAGGCTAGAGCACATCCGATACTACCAAAAATCAACATGAACCTCAACTCAACAATTTGCTATCTCGTTGATCGTTTTCCATCAACACATCAACACATCGAGACTCCTATTGAGTTGTTCACAAATTCGTTTGTGAACAACTCATAACTGCCCACTACTACTCCTTAGCTACTCAGGGACTTCAGCGTACTATAGTCTTCCCGCGCTGCTCCAATGAAGAGTATCATAGGGCACAAAGAGTTGTCGCTTATCACTGCAAGAAGTCCATCTCCTACAATGAACTAGGAGGACTGCCCATCTTCTGCTGTAGATGTCCTTCTCCACACGACAAGTCTAGGGCTACTCAAACTGCTCCTGGCTGATCAGACCCTTGAGCTCTTCTTTTGCCACTCTAGCAACCACCGAAGTCCATGAAGATGGTGCACACCAGGCTCCAACTTGGGCACTATCACATTGCCCTCCAACAGACCACAAATGCCCAACCCACTGTCCACACTTCGTCCACTCTCACATTTCCCTCCAATAGACCACGAGTGACCAATCATTGCTGTAGCATCTGCTCCTAGTTAGGGCATCCAACACCTATGAAGACCCTTTCTCTTGGCTGCTAACAGACTCCTCACAAACTAGTCCAACCTGGATCCATATCCTTTAGAAAATCAACATCAATAAGAGGGCACAAATTCCAACACACTGTTGGTCACTTCTTGTCCTTGGGATCTGTGCACTTCTGAGCTCTGGTTAGGGAACAACAACAATGCTAAGCGTTGCTCCAAGACTATGGTTTCCTTCTCCAATCAATCTCCCTATCTTGTTGTCCCTCCTCGCCCTTCTAACACACTTGTTCAACTTTGGGAACCTCCACAAAATGTCCTACAAGCCAACGGTTTTGTACAACAAGGAATCTAGTCATGTTTACAAGGGAAACCACCCTCTGCCCTCCTCACAACAATTACGCTATGCTTTCTGTGGTTGCGACTAGTAGAATAGGCCTTTACTAGGCCTCTCGACCCTCCAAACAAGGGTCTTCTCACTACTGCAACTACCCAACACCCTGTGGCCAGAATAAAAGACAAAGGATGCTATAGATAGTGCTAAAAAATTCCCCAACACATCTCTGAAATCTGCGGCCTAATCCTCCACTTTCTCGTCCCCGACTAGGGCATATTGGACTTGCATCGTAACCCTTCTTCAGATCTTCCTTACTATACTTTTGCTGGAGATAGATGTGGCCTTGTTTAGGGAGCCTAGTGGGCTACTCAGCCAACCTAAACAACCCTCCTTCCCACTTGCAATTACAACAAAAAAACTCGGACCTAAACAAAGAAGAGTTGCTTGATGATTTGCCTAGAATTTAATCTTCAGACCTCTGTCTCTTTCTTGTAAGAGCTCGGTCCCCAAACAATCTAGAAGAAGGCACAAACTATGCCTCCTTTCATCTTCATTGGGTCCCTTTCTTCCTGCGGCCAAATCAGAGAGATCTCCTTGATGGTTTGCTCCTTGGATATCTGAAATGAGGTATCCATTACCTCTTATTTATACATGTCTCATGTGGCAACTTCTAGCCCTAAAGGTCACCTCCTCAAGCCAAGGCCCACATGTCCTTTGTGCCACAAACCCACACATAACCTTAAAAAAATAATATCTCAACTTCTACAACTTGGATTCGAGTGATTTTCGTTGCGTCCGGTTACTCTCAGAGTCCTATATTAACCCAAATCATCACATGTAGAAATATCATCATGGTTTTGGCCCCAACAACGATGGGTACAAAACCCAAGCTTGGGTTTCAAGTACACAACAGACTTTTGTGTGCCAATTCCTCCACAACCCTCAAGCCTAAGGTTTGGAGTACTTCCCAAGCTACAAATCTAAACAGAATGTTCTCAAGATCTCAAGTACATACTTGCACTGTCCAAGGAAAATCGCTCCTTGTTGCTCCGACACCTCTAATCCCAAAAAGTAGTGCATCAAGCTGATGCCCTTCATCTCGAACTCCGAAGCAAGATCCTCCTTGCACATCCCTACAAGTTTCTCTGATTCTGTCAAGAAGAGATCATCCACATAAATTATCAAGACGAGCGGCTCACCCTTAGCAAGTACATAGTAAAAGTTGGAATACACTCACTCTTGGTGAATCCCAGACCAAGAAGATGTCAATCCATCATGGCATACTAGGTGCGTGGGGCCTGATTCAGCCCATAAAGCACCTTCTTCAACGTACATGGGAATCTCTCCCATGCACCTCAAAGTCTTGAGACCGCTCAATTTACACCTCCTCAATCACCCCGTTGAGGAAAGTAGTCTTCACATCCATCTGATGTATTCTCTAGCCCATCTATGAGGTAATGGACATAATTGCTCTAATGGATGCATATCTGTTGACAAGTTTGAATGTCTCCTTGTAATCCACTCCCTCCTTACGGGAGAATCCTCCTGGCACAAACCTCGCTTTGTACAAGTTGACACTTCCATCAACTACATGTTTGATCTTATAGATCCACCGAGAAGTGACCATAAACTTTACCTTCGGTCTCGGCACTAGGTCCCATACATCATTGCTCATGATGGAGGTATACTCCACCATGGCATCCCTCTAGACCTGTTCATCTATAGCCTCCTCAAAAGTGGAAGGCTCAGACTCACTGTTGCTTCCTGTTAATTGCAAATAATTGGAAACTATCGTCGGTGGCTTGCTTTGCTTGAGAGTGCTGCTAGGAGCCTCCACATACTCCTGAAGATCTCTCAAGGTTTGCTCGGTCCATCTCGACCTCCTCCTGGTAGAGCTCGAAGGAATATTCAACACATCTTCCAGAAATGTTGACTGTGTCTTTGCTATTGGTTCTTGTTCAGCCTTAGGAGCTTCTCGCTCCCGATCTTGTACTATTGCTGGCTCTTTTTCATGAGATCTCTTAAGGGTGCTTCCTTCATCAAATCTAACATTGTAAATTTTTGTAGATGCTCTATGCTTGTTGCAACTTTACTTCTTATCCCAGTATCAGACAACAATCACATAAACAATAAAGTAAAATGCAGATAGAACATACTAGCAGATCGATAGGAGACAAGCCAGAAATATATGTGTGTTGGTGTGTTACGGCGGTCAACAGGATGCTTCAACCAGGAAAGAATCAATATGGTTAGCCAACCAGCAATGTCACACAACCCTCTAGGACAGCCAAAACAGTCAACTCAAAAGCCAACCAAAAGTCAACGCTGCCAGTGAACGGTCAATGCAAACAACAGCGACATCTAGGTCAACGTAGAAAAGTCAAAGTCAATGTCTAGCCTCGGGAATAGTGCCAAAAAATGTGGATTTGGAAAATTGAACTTTTGGGAGAGTTTTAGGTCCGTTTGACTTGCGTTGACCAAAGTCAACGCTGGTCAAAGTTGTTGCAGAAACCCTAGACCGAAAACAAAAATGTGTAGCTGCTGAAATTTTCCCACGTGTGGAGAGAAGAGCCTCCAAGGTCATCGAACCAATCAAATGAGGAGAGAGAAATGTGTGAGGATGAGATGAATGAAAATGTCCTCCAACATTGACCAATATATATCCATCAATGAGGGTGTGTGACACAACTGCTGGGGCACAAAACCTTAAGGCCGACCTGCACATATTTTGAATAAATTCAAAATAAATGTTCTGCTCATCGGATTAAGATGATCTTTAGATCGATCTTGCACCTCTGCGAAAGAGGAGTCCAATAAAAATATTGGCATATTCATTGGAGCATCACAACATGGAGTTTGGACCTAGTTGTCCAAAATTAACACTCCCTCTCAACTACGGAGAACTCCATCCATCTGTGCAATCCAAACATCGTGCGTCATCTCGCCGTAACTTGCTTTGCTGGCTTCTTTATTTCAGAACAGTATTGGGTTAATCACAAAGACATCATTCTCGGCTGATAGATTCAGCCCAAAGGTCCGAAACCTCTATAGGACTCACAAAGAGTCTCATACCAACCCGAAGTTGGTTTACCTGACCCGAAGTCAGTTGGAGGTCCGAAACCTCACTATACTTGATACCAGATCAAGTGGTTGGACATGTGCCATCCTAGATAGAGAGTACGACAATCTCTGATGTGTCCATCAGTCATTGCTACTAGTCTCTAGCTTTTCCCACCTCACTGGCCAAATGAGAGGTACCTACCATGAGCCCGAGACTCAATGGGTAGGATGCATATGGGGCACAGATCATGAGAGGTGAACCAACTCAATCATCATAACGGTGGGGTAGAAGCACACCAACAAGGTTCGACAAGCCTAGCCTTGTGGTTGCTTATAGCTTCGAGAAGTTATCCCTAAAACCCCCAGAGCTCCAAGAGCTCATCGTCCAATAGGACCCTCAGAATAGGGTTGTTCCACGATTCCAAGATTCTCACGGAAGGTTAGGAACATGACCTTCCCCAAGGGCATTGTGAGAATGTCCGCGACCTACTCATTAGTTCCTATATGATTGAGCCTTACAGCACCTCGCTATACCATATCCAGATAAAGTGGTACCAGCCATCATCATGCTTGGATCGATCGTGGAACACAGGATTCTCTGACAAACGAATCCCCCTCTGGTTATCACAAAGGATAACAGTGGCATCTAGCACATGCTTGAACAACTCACTGAAGAGCTTTCGCAACTAAGTGACTTCACAATAGGCCATACATGCTGCAGTGTATTTGGCCTCAGCGGTGCTTAAGGCTACCAACTTCCATTTCCTGCCCGAAGCAGATCTATGTGTGAAGCAGCATCCAGATGTGCTCTTGCGATCCATCACACTGCCAGCCCAATCAGCATCAGTATATCCATGGAGTGTCATGTTCCCGACAGTATGGTCTATCGTGCCCCAAAGATATCTCAAGAGTTTCATGGCACCAACCCAGTGAATGCTATGAGGATCAACCATGTGTTGACCCAAAGTGTTCACTACAAAACATACGTCTGGACAAGTGTTCACTAAGAACATCGGGGCCCCTACGAGTTGACGATACTTAGTAGGATTTGCTAGCATAGGCATAGCAGTGCTGCCACTCAACTTCTTGAAGTTGAGATCCATCGGTGTCGACACGGACTTACAATCCACCATACCAAATCTTTCTAGAAGCTTCGTAATGTATTTTCCTTGAGAAAGGAAAATCTCGCCAGGTCTCTGCTAGACCTCCAGGTCTAGGAAGTAATGCATCAGTCCTAGGTCCTTCATCTCGAACTTAGCAATGAGCTCCCTCTTGCACTGATGAATGAGAGGGTCAGCACCTGTCAAGAAGAGGTCGTCCACATATAGCACCAGAATGAGAGGCTTTTCTCTATCAACCTTGAAGTAAAGGTTCAGATCAACATTACTACGAGTGAAGCCCAGCTTCATCAGGTAGCTATCTATCCTCTCGTACCAAGCTCTGGGTGCTAGCTTCAACTCATAGAGGGCTTTCTTCAACATGCAGACATGGGTGACCCGATCCTGGACTTCGAACCCCAGAGGTTGCTCCACATACACCTCTTCCTTTATCGCACCATGCAGAAATGCGGTCTTCACGTCCATCTGATGAAGACATCCATCTGATGAAGACTCCATTCTTGCGTAGCAGCAAGGGCTATGATAGATTGGATGGTGGTATATTGGGCCACAGGTGAAAATATATCGTCATAGTCTACGCCTTCTTTTTGAGAGAAGCCACGAGCAACGAATCTTGCCTTGAACTTTTCAACACTCCCGTCAGATCTATGCTTGATCTTGTAGAGCCATTTTGAGGTGACAACTGCTTTGTCCTCCGGTCTTGGAACCACATCGTAGTCATCATTCTTCATTATGGACTCATACTCTTTGTGCATAGCATCCTTCCAGACTTGATGCTTTACGACTTCCACAAAATATCCAGGCTCAGATTGTACAATAGTACTCATGGTTGCTAGATACACTTGGTATCTATTCAGCTTCTTGCTTTCACGGAATGTCCCCCTTGGGTTCATATGTCCCTTGGCATCCTTGAGAGTGTCCCTGAGCCATGATGGTCTCTTCTTCATTGAAGAAGGTGGATCAATCGGGTCCATCGGTCCTTCAAAATCGGGCATCGTCTCATCCTTCGGTTCTTCTTGATTTCCAGGCCTTCCTTCATGATCTTCCTCAGATCTCGAAAGATTGACTACTTTCCTCAGGGAAGCATCTTTGTCAAAGGTAACATCGTGGCATATCTCCACTTCCCTTTGTTAAAATTGGACAACTAGGTCCAAACTCCGGGTTGTGCTGCTCAGATGACGATCGCAATATTTTTATTGGATTCCTCTTTCGGAGAGGTGTAAGATTGATCTAAAGATCATCTCGATCGGATGAGCAGAACATGTACTTTGAATTTATTCCACTTATGTGATGGGTCGGCCTGGAATATAATATTGACTTAAATGTCTTAAAGGACGTGTCACACACCCCCAAAGATTCCTATATATTGGAGAGACTTGGAGTTCATTTGACACACATTGGCGTGGTGGAATTCTCTCTCTCTTGATGGCGTTGGAGCTGCGTATTCTTTGTTTGGATTGTTCTGGGGTTATGTGTGACACGCTTGGCTGAATGACCTATTGGAGACTTTGCTGGTAGAAGCATCCTGCTGATCGCCGTAACGTCATCATTTCCTATCTCTGTTTTGGCTTGTCTTCTATCGATCTTTTAGTATGTTCTATCTTCTTCAGTATTATGCCCTAATCTGAAATGGCATAGAACATGAGCAGAAATTAACATGGTATCGGAGCGCTGGTTGAAGACATTGCCCTAGGCTGAGCAAGTCTGCCCTTATTAGCGTGGAAAAAGTCTGCCCTAATCTGCGTGAAAAAGCTGTAGATTTGAGAAGGGATGTTTTTGAGGGCTAGCTTGCTAAGCTAGCTGGTCGAGGTACATATATATAAAATGCTACCATATGTGGGTAGCTGGAAGGCTGAAATGTTTGCGGCCAAATAGAAGTTCCCGGAAGCATTGACGGCTAAATGAAAGGCCGAAGCCGAGAACCGGGAAAATTAGAATTCTGCGTAACCTGTTTTCAAACCTGGTTATGGGCCCACGGAAAGAACAAACGACGGAATTACAACATGATCGTTCGTAAGAGGTTTCGAGTTCAAGCTTTGTTACCGGATGGCGTAGGAAATAGCGAACCCTGGACTTAGATTGGCGGCGGTAGCAGTTATTTGTATGTGGATGAGCATTTATACGGCACTTTCACAGAATGCAGAGCCGTTGGCCATCCGGATCAGCTGCAGTAGAACTCGAAAATTTGATGCTGTGGTCGATAATAATTTTTTTAATTCGATCGGTCTGTGTTAGAAGACCAGGAATCTCAGTCATCCGAGCCCGATAAGATTTTTTTTACGATGTCGATACCTGGATCTGTGGTGATCGGACTGAGTTGAACGTCCACTGAAATCACTGAAAGATTAAAGTCATGTGGCTCTAGGTTCCGAATCTGTCGGATCAAAAGCCTGTTGCATGGCAGTTATGCAGGGCTAAAAATCGTTGAAAATCACGCGTTCCGAATCTGTGTTCCTGGATTTCCTGTTCGGGCTCTGGATATGTGGACTGTGGGCTCAGACGTTATTACGCGGCATCAAATCGCAAGTAGGATCTCGTCTTGATAGATCCAGTAAAGTGCCGCCAATCATATTTGTGATGTTGCGATTCAATCAATATGTGCCGGAATATCTATCCAATAAGTGTGGTGCCGCGATTCTACTCAGTAAGCGGAATAGATCCATAAAAGTTTACAGTGGGTGAGATATTCGATCAGTCCAGGGCTGGGTGAGATCCAGAAAGTTCCGGTATATATATCCTGTAAGTAAGCGGTATAGATCAGATAAGTCTTCTGATCGAAGTAGCTGCAAAGAATTGCGGGATATCTGAAGAAGGGGCGGTATGTAGTGCCGCCGTCTAACGTTGCTGCCGTTCTGGAATATCTGGCAGCCGAGGTGTTGGAACAGGATGGAAACGCTGTTCGTGACAGCAAAAACCCCACCAAGCAAGCTGACCAGCAATTACTTCAGAAAAAAACAGAAGCTTGGATTGTCGAAGAATATAGGCAGCTCAGAAATTCAGGATCCTGAGCAATTCTTTTTTGATGCACGTCATAGAGTGTAGTGTCGTTTACTTCAAAGAAAGAGTTTCCAACACCGACAGCATGCGGCAGCCTTTGGGGAATTGTGGAGGAAATGCAGCGAATCCGAAAGAGGATAAATGACAGTGACCCTATGCATGACAAGTAAACTTGTTATGACAGTGCCTGTAGGGTGCAACCTCCCAGTGAAGGTTAGCCGCAGTCTAAATTAAAAACGCTAGTAAAATGGCAGTAGATGCTGCTGTAGAAAGGAGCCGCTGACACAACAGAAGGACAGTCCATGTTTTGACAACCAGGAGGACCGGAATGAGCAGGGATGCTGGCTTTGTCAATTTTTCCATCAGGGAGGATGCGCAGAGCTTCAAATAAATAAATAAATAAAAAAAAAAAATCTCATTCTGAGAGTTGAATGGGCATCTTCTAGACAGACAGCCCAAATCCTTTGTGGGATTTTAGGCATTTTTCTATGCTGTTCGAGTTTTGGACTAAAAATTTGAGAACAATGAAGGATCCATTGGAGGAGTACTCCAGTCTTAATCTGAGATGAGATCATGATGAAATTGAAGCTATGAACCCGCATACAACATGTGTGAATGCAAGGCATTTGCTATGGCCTATAAGAATGATTGAATTAAGAGTTGCAGACATCGCAGCGAAAGAATGTAGTGATCAATCCACATTTACTGAAATACTGCATGGCGTATCTATATCATAGTTCCAAGTCTTCCTGGACTTATCCTTCGTTGCACTATTTCTGGAAAGGCAGACTTGCTGAATCTTGTTTGAAGGCATCCTGATGAGTGTTGTGGTAGGCCGCAGGCCATACCACAACAGCAACCCGTGTGGTTATCACATGAGTATTTCGACTATGTGATCTGAGGCAGCCACAGATTCAAGCTAAAAGTTGGACGCAGACCAATGGTAATAATTCCCAGATTTGTGCATATGGCATAGACTGGATCTCAAGTGAAGACAAAGAAATTGTTTTGATGTACTTGACAGAGTCTTTAAGAGCAGTGAAGTGTCTTGTCTTGATTTATCCTGTTGGATGGTTGGGGCTGAAACATTGATGAATGTGATAGTTCTAAATCTGTGATTCTATGTCACTGTCATCATGACAGTGACATAGACAGACACCCATGTTTGAAGCTGAAATTTAAAGGGTTGACTGCTGAAGTCCTTGGGGAAATTCTATGTAGTGGTCAAATTGTTGACGAAATGGGCATAGATGTAAGTCATTGAGCCAGGCAAATTTTGACAGCCCTAGGAGCAGTTTGCTGCCATAACCAGAAATGGGCAGATCTGGAAGCAACTCAAGGTGCAATGCCTCAAGTGCAGGATAAACCAAGGTAGATTGGATCCCTTGTTTTTTTGTACGCTGCAGTCTTAGAAGGCTGTTTGAAGGAACTACTCACAGAATAACAGGTAGTGGCTGAAAGGACTTCTAACACAAGCTGAGGCTTGTTGATATGTTCCCCCTGTATGTCAGTGACATAGATAGACTCCTATGTAGCAGCAGCATGTGACTGTATCAGTCCTACATTGGAGCGTTATGGTAAACTTAAAATGTGAACTGGGAAGTTTATGCAGTTTTTGGTCACATGGTTGGAATCTTGAATCATGATCAGCAAAGTCTGTTGGATGGCTTTGACTGTGGGAGATCAGGTCCCAATTCCAAGATGGTGTCTGGGATGCCCTCATTTAAAACAGATGTCTTCTCTCTCGAGAGAAGCTGACATTAAGAGGGAGATATATCTGTATATGCTCCTGAGTGGATGTCTTTGTTCAACGAAAGAAGATCCTCATGGCTCAGGGACATATGGCTTCAAAGGGGGAAATTCCGAAGGAAAACCAAGAAGCCATATTAATAACAGGATATCTAGCAGCCATGAGTACTTTTGTACAATCTGACCTTGGATACCTTTGAGGAAGTCGTAAAGCATCAAGTCTGGAAGGATGTTATGCTGTGGTCCCAAGACCATAGGACAAAGCAATTGTCACCTCGAAATGGCTCTACAAGATCAAGCATGGATCTGTTGGAAGTGCTGAAAAGTTCAAGGCAAGATTCGTTGCCTGTGAGGAAGATATAGACTATGATGACATATTTGCACCTGTGGCTCGAGATACCACCATTCGATCTATTATAGCCCTTGCTGCTGCGCAAGGATGGAGTCTTCATCAGATGATGTGAAGACCGCATTTTTTTCTGCATGGTGTGATAAAGGAAGAGATATATGTGGAGCAACCTCTGGGGTTGGAAGTCCAGGATCGGGACACCCATGTCTGCAGGTTGAAGAAAGCCCTCTATGGGCTGAAACAAGCACCCTGAGCTTGGTACGAGAGGATAGATAGCTACTTGATGAAGCTGGGCTTCACTCGTAGTATTGCTGATCTGAACCTTCACTGCAAGGTTAATAGAAAGAAGCCTCTCACTCTGGTGCTGTATATGGATGACCTCTTCCTGACAGGTGCCAACCCTCTCATTCATCAGTGCAAGAGGGAGCTCGCTGCTGAGTTTGAGATGAAGGACCTAGGACGAATGTCTAGGCCTGAAGGTCTAGCAGAGACCTGGCGAGTTTTTTTCCTTTCTTAAGGAAAATACATTATGAAGTTTCTGGTATGATGGACTGTAAGTCTATGACGACACTGATGGAACTCAACTTTAAGAAGTTGAGTAGCAGCGTTGCTGGGCGTGTCCTACTGAGTATCGTCAACTCATAGGAACCTTGATGTTCTTAATGAACACCTGTTCGAACATATGTTGTGCAGTGAACACTTTGAGTCAACACATGGTTGATCATAACATTCACTGGGTTGGTGCCAAGAAACTCTTGAGATATCTCTGAGGCACGATAGACCATGGGCTGAGATACACTGCCGGGAGTATGACACTCCATGGATATACTAATACCGATTGGGCTGACAGTGTGGTGGATCGCAAGAGCACATCTGGATGCTACTTCACATGTAGATCTGCTTCGGGCAGGAATCTAAAGTCGGCAGCCTTGAGCACCGCTGAGGCCAAATACACTGTAACATGTATGGCCTGTTGTGAAGTCACTTGGTTGCGAAAGCTCTTTGTGAGTTGTTCGAGCATGTGCTAGATGCCACCGTTATCCTTTGTGATAACCAAAGGGGGATTCATTTGTCAGAGAATCTCGGGTTGCACGATTGATCCAAGCATGTTGATGGTTGGTACCACTTTATCTGGGATATGGTACAGCGAGACGCCGTAAGGCTCGATCATATAGGAACTGATGAGCAGGTCGCGGATATTCTCACAATGCCCTTGGGGAAGGTCATGTTCCTAACCTTCCGTGAGAATCTTGGAATCATGGAACGACCCTATTCTGAGGGTCCTGTTGGACGATGAGCTCTGGGAGCTCAAAAGGGGTTTTGGGGATAGCTTCTCGTAGCTATAAGCACTTATGGTGCTTCTGCCCCACCGTTGTGATTATTGAGTTGGTTCGCCTCTCATTTATCTGTGCCCCGTATGCATCCTACCCATTGAGTTAAGGGCTCATGGGAAGTACCTCTCATTTGGCCAATGAGATGGGAAAGGCTAGAGACTAGTAGCAAAGACTGATGGACGCATCAGAACTTGCCGTACTCTCTATCTAGGATGGCACGGTCCAACCACTTGATCTAGGATCAAGTTTAGTGTGAGGCTCGACCTCCGCCCGACTGGTCGATGAACCAACTTCGAAGTTGGCTTCGGGAGCTCTTTGTGAGTCCGACAGAGGTTTCTGACCGCTGACTTCGGGGTCGTATGAACCAACTTCGGGTTGAGACTCCTTGTGAGTCCGGATGAGGTCTTGACCCTAAATTAATCATTTCACCGGTATGATGTCTTTGTGATCAATTCACTTCTATTTTCCGAAATGGAAGAGGTCAAAGAAAGCAAGTTACTTACGGATGACGCACGATGTTTGGATTGCACTAGTGGACTAGGTTCTCCCCAGTTGAGAGGAGTGTTAAAATTGACAACCAGGGCCCAGTCCGGGTTGTGCTGCTCCGATGACGATCGCAATATTTTTATTGGATTCCTCTTTCGGAGAGGTGTAAGATTGATCTAAAGATCATCTCGATCGGATGAGCAGAACATGTACTTTGAATTTATTCCACTTATGTGCTGGGTCGGCTTGGAATAAAATATTGACTTAAATGTCTTAAAGGACGTGTCACACACCCCCAAAGATTCCTATATTTTGGAGAGACTTGGAGTTCATTTGACACACATTGGTGTGGAGGAATTCTCTCTCTCTTGATGGCGTTGGAGCTATGTATTCTTTGTTTGGATTGTTCTGGGGTTATGTGTGACACGCTTGGCTGAATGACCTATTGGAGATTTTGCTGGTAGAAGCACCCTGCTGATCGCCGTAACGTCATCATTTCCTATCTCTGTTTTGGCTTGTCTTCTATCGATCTTTTAGTATGTTCTATCTTCTTCAGTATTATGCCCTAATCTGAAATGGCATAGAACATGAGCAGAAATTAACACCCTTTGACCAGGCACATAGACTCTATAGGCCTTCGAATTTTTGCTGTAGCCCACAAACATTCCCTTCTTTCCAGAAGCATCCAACTTGCTCCTTTTCTCTTTCAGTACATGAAAATAAACAGGACATCCAAGAACTCTAAAATGTGAGACGTCAGGTTTCTTACCAGAGAAAACCTCTTCGGGAGTTTTGGAGTCCAGAGCGGAATGCGGGCATCGGTTTTGTATGTACACAACAGTGTTCGCAACTTCTCCCCACAGAAACTTCGGTATACCTTGGTCACATAGCATGGCATGGGCAACTTCCACAATGGTCCTGTTCTTTCGTTCAACAACGCCATCTTGCTCAGGAGTATAGACAATTGTGGTCTCCCTCTTGATGCCAGCTTCTTTGCCAGAATTCTTGAACTTGTTCGTCTCATATTCAGTGCCATTATCGGTCTGTCGGATAGTATCACATGTCATCGCTCCCAGTGGACTTCCTCCAACCTGGTAGAGTGTATCAACTCTAAACCCAATCGTGATATCTTCCTTGAAACTCTTCTTCCAGATGCGCACCTTCCCATCAATGAATGCCACATTGAAACCTTTGTCTTCCATGGCCAATATAGACACAAGGTTCTTCTTCAAATCAGGTACATAGAGTACATTCTGCAAGTGTAGGACTTGACCTTGAGACAAGTGGAGGGTCACAGTCCCTGTCCCTTTCACGGGATATGTGGCATTATCTCCAAGGATAATTTCCAGATTAGTATCCTTTTCAACCATATCAGAAGGTGCTTCCTTGAACCCAGCGATGTGCCTTGAGGCACCACTATCTATCAACCAAACATCCAAGTGTCGGGTGGAGATGTAGCAGAGAGGGTAGATACAAGAATGAATTCATTTCTTTTATCAACAACATTTGATTCCTCATACTTGGAATTTCTCGACCTTTTGAAAGGTTGACCATTTCCGTTGGAGGGAGCGTTCCTCTTCCCCTTGAACCTGTTGTTCCTTTGATTGCCATTTCTCTGGTTGTTGTTGTTGTTGTCATCATCATCGGGAGAATCCTTCTTGACAGGGCATTCTCTAGCATAGTGACCTGGCTTGTGACAAGTGTAACACTTGCCCTTCTTTCCTTGGGCCCCTGCTCTTCCTTTGTTCCTTGGACCACCAAAGTTCTTTCTAGAATGAGCAGCGAAGGCAACGTTTCCTTCATTTTCATACTCCTTCATCCTTGTCTCTTCTTGTATGCATCTCAATAGTACTTCGTCAAAGTCAGATATCACATTGTTATTGAGAATGGTAGTGTTGAACGCATGCCATTCGTATGAGAGACCTCCAAGTGCGATGAGTACCATCTCTCGATCAACTATTGTCTCCCCAATAGCCAGCAGATTATTCCTGACCTCGATCAACTTTAGAAAATATGATTGAACAGACTCATCCCTGCCTTTCTTCAGATTCTTCAATTGATTCTTGAAGAATAGGACTTGATTCGCATTGTTGGCCTTGAACATGTGGACCAACTTATCATACATCTCCTTGGATGTGCCCAACTCAGAGAAGTAGGCAACCAGACTCTTATGAATTGAGTCCCTGATCATCAACTTTGCTTTGATTTCCCCCTTCTTATACTTGGTTTTGGCAACAACAGTTGCAGTTGATGGAGGCTCTTAGATTTTACCCTGCACATAGTCCATGACATCTTGGTCTTTCAAATTAAGATCCAATGTCATCTTCCAAGCATGGAAGTCATCCTTCCCAGTCAATTTGTCATCAGCCTTAAAGCCATTGTAGTTTGAGGAACCCATCGTCTTCTTCGGTGATTGCTACAAATTAGGGCTTTGTCTTCACCTCAGCTTTGATACCATGTAAATTTTTGTAGATGTTCTATGCTTGATGCAACTTTACTTCTTATCCCAATATCAGACAACAATCACATAAACAATAAAGTAAAATGCTGATAGAACATACCAGTAGATTGA
Organism: Pinus albicaulis; assembly: GCA_034641835.2. Classification (NCBI taxonomy): domain Eukaryota; kingdom Viridiplantae; phylum Streptophyta; class Pinopsida; order Pinales; family Pinaceae; genus Pinus; species Pinus albicaulis. Next base: position 163,416,232 of record CM076569.1, on the reverse strand, counting down.
CAAAAGACAAGCCAGAAATTTATGTGTGTGTTGGTGTGTTACGGCAATCAACTGGATGCTTCAACCAGGAAAGACTCAATATGGTCATCCAACCAGCAATGTCACACAACCCTCTAGGACAGCCAAAACGATCAACTCAAAAGTCAACGTTGTTAGTCAACGGTCAACGTAAACAGCAGCAACAGCTAGGTCAACACAGAAAAGTCAAAGTCAACGTCTAGCCTCGAGAATAGTGCCAAAAAATGCGGATTTGGAAAATCGAACTTTTGGGAGAGTTTCAGGTCTGTTTGTCCTTGCGTTGACCAAAGTCAATGCTGGTCAAAGTTGCTGCAGAAGCCCTAGACCAAAAACAGAAATGTGTAGCTGTTGAAATTTCCCCACGTGTGGAGAGAAGAGCCTCCAAGGTCATCGAACGAATCAGATGAGGAGAGAGAAATGTGTGAGGATGAGATGAGTGAAAATGTCCTCCAACATTGACAAATATATATCCATCAATGAGGGTGTGTGAGACAACTGCTGGGGCACAAAACTTTAAGGCTGACCTGCACATATTCTGAATAAATTCAAAATAAATGTTCTGCTCATCGGATTAAGATGATCTTTAGATCGATCTTGCACCTCTGCGAAAGAGGAGTCCAATAAAAATATTGGCATCTTCATCTGAGCATCACAACTTGGAGTTTGGATCTAGTTGTCCAAAATTAACAAACATCCCGACTCAAGATCACCTTCCTTTGTCTTGGAATGTAGACTTGGTAGGCCTTTGTGTTGAGAATTAGGTAGGGCAGTGATTAATTCAAATTCTCTTCTTGATAATTACTTGTGAGCTTACTTCTTCTACTTATGTCTTCTCTTCTTAGCTTATTAAGTCTTTCATCAAGTCAATTACCAAAAACACAAGAGACACAAATTTAGGGTCTTCGAGCCAAGGCAAAACCTCTCCCTCTTGGAGAGGAAAACCCACAAGAAATTCTTCTTATAGACTTTCAGATGATAAGTATGATGACCATGACACAGACCCTTGACCTTTGTATGCCTCCAAGGCCTTGTCACTACTTCTTCTTTGACTTCTTAAATTGATCCTTCTCTTCTGCACCGTCCTGCACTGTCTTGCACCTTTCTGCACCAGAACTAGATAGCTCGATCTCTATTTATATTCTTCCTTCTTTGGCTGTATGTGATACTTACTTGTGATAGTACCTTGTCATGAACAATCCACCTTTATCATACCATAATGATACCTTTATATATAGTCTTGTTTTGGTACTTATCATAGTTCTGTTCTCACACTATAACATAGTCCCCTTTTAACTCAGATTTCCTACGCATCAAATTACAATCATAAGCTTGCACTGCAACTTAGCATATACCACAAAATTGTATGCGCAAACCTTAGTCTTTACACTTTTGCCGATATAGCGTCCTTCTAGCATCTTCAATTCCTAGCTCTGTTCTTCTTACTTGCACTTATATTTCAGTCCTCAAGTCTGCACCTATTTCTATCCTGAGATCCGCACTAAATCACAAAGTTGTTTTCGTTACTTAAACATAATTCCTTCCTCGCTTCTCTGTCCTTTTAACACAGCCCTAACTCGCACTTCACACAGTCATATATAGCCGAATATGTTCATGCACCTTTATCTGCAAATCTCAGACTTCACCATTACTATTTCTTGTCTTTTCAGCACAACATATATAGGGGTGTATATAGTTGTTCTTGTATGTGAATAAGCCAACTTGTCATATGTTATGGAGTCGACTTTATCTTGAAGGTTGTCTAGAAGAGTATTCCAATGCTGATCTTTGAACCATATTCTAAGCCATGACTTCAAGCTTGATTGACAAGGTCTTGAGGCATACAAGTGTGACTTTATTCTTCATAAACTTGACTCTTAAATACATTTATAACAAGAAGACAAATCCCTAATGGACATCAAGAAGAAGTCTATTGACCTATAATGAAACCTTGCTTATGAAACCCATGAAGTAAGCATACCAAAAATATATTTTATTATCTTTGTCTTCTTCATTACATAAATACATAACTACATAGTCAATATGAAGACCGATCCTAGTTACACTTTCCAACACTTTGAGACCTCACTGTAGCCCACAAATACACCTCTTTTTGAGAAGGGATGGCTTGGTCCTCTTCTCTATGGGAATTCGAATAGAAACTAGAGTATTGAAGATGCTCAAGGGCTCACATCTGATTTCACTCTTGTAAACAACTCCTCAGGGGTTACGTCTTCCAATATCCTATGAGGACTCCTATTCTCCACGTATACAATTGTATTGTAGGCCTCTGCCCACAAATACATAAGCAATTTCTGATCATAGATCATTGCCCTCACTACCTCCATTATGGTTATGTTCTTCCTCTTAACAACCCTATTCTGCTGAGGGTTGCAAGGTACCATGAGCTTCTTCTTAATGCTCGCTTCCCTGCAAAAATCTTGGAACTTGTTGGAGGTATACTCACGCCCATTATCAGATCTCAACACCATAATCTTCCTCCCAATCTGGTTCTCCATAAGAGCTTTGAACTCCTGAAACTGATCAAAGACGTCATCCTTCATCTTTAAGTAGTGGATCTAATTTTTTTGTTGGAAAAATCATCTATGAATGTCACAAAGTATAAGACCCTGTAATCGACGTCACAGACATAGGACCACAAATATCTGAGTGCACCAAGTCTGGAGTGTAAAAACTCTGGTAAACTTGATAAGTATATATTATTATTGATAAAAGATGAGAGATGATTACAATGGGGAATCACCGAGGCTTTAAATATAGCCTCATGGTGTCCCTTGGTGAAGAGGCATGATCTTTGATCATGCCCTTTCACTTAATAAAACCTAAGATAACTATATCTAACCAATAATTAATAAAATATACATAACATTGCCCCTCTCTTAAAGATGCTTTGTCCTCAAAGCATATGTAATGATCGACAATGCTGACGAACGCCTGGGCTCTTGAGCGGCGGGCTCTTGCTTCCCACATTTTAAAAATATTGTGGAGCATCTCCTTGAGTTCAATATTTTGGTGATGTGGATAGTGACAAGATCTGATATTGACAGGGTCAGATCCTATTCCTGGTACTGCTGGTGATTCTTCTTTGTTCCTTTCTAGATTTAGAGGTAAGTTACCAACAATTATCATCTGATGTAACTTCTCCTCATCATCAAATGCTTCCTTCCTAACAACTATATCTGCGTCATCACCGAAGGCCTTAACAGCGTCTGGCTCTGTATCAGTGGCTTCAGATGTGTTTGTCTTTTCACATTTTTCTTTCAATTCTGGTGATGAAACATTTTGCTGTTTATAAGCATCTGTATTTTCATGGTCTCTTTCATTTTCAATGACTATGTCTGTAGTTGCATCTGTGATAGCAGTCACGTTGAATTCTTTATGTGGCTCCTTCACCAACATTGTTTCTTTTTCTGCCATTGGATTTTCATTTATAAAAGTTCTCAATAATTTCTGTTGTTGCATTTTTGGCTTTATTAGTGGATTGAGTTGCATTTTCTTCTCTTGGTTTCTCAACTCTATAATTTTCATGGTTGATCTTAGAGTCTCTACTTCTAGGTGGTTCAACACTATAGCCTTCATGTGAGCTGATTTTCAATTCAACCTCATTTAATTGCTCTTTTTCAAACATGTCATATTCACGATTATGATCTGAATTAGCTACATTTTTCAATTGATTATGTTCCATGTTAGGAAATATTGGGGATTGTGTCTGACTTAACTTATCTATTTTATCATTTAGCTTATTGAAGAGTTCTGTCATCTTGTTCATTGCTTCGCTATGCTCTGTCATCTTTTCTGTGGTCTCATGATGATTTAGCCACATTTGTCTTTCTATTCGATTTGTCGTGTCATGAACCTTTTTGATGTCGTCAGAGTGTCCTGCAACTGTACCTTCAAGATCAACTAATCTTTTTCCGAATTCTTCAGAATTATTATTGATCTGTTTCTCGAGATCCACCAATTTCTTCTGGAATTCGGCCATCGACATCGATGAAGACATTGAACGTGTATGAGGTGGGGAATATTTTTCTGCCAAATTTTCCCCTTTTTTTTAAAATTAATTAATTAAATTAATTTTTTTTTGAAATAATAATAATAATTTTTATTATTATTATATATAGATATTTTTTAAATAATAATAATAATAATAATAATAATAATAATAACTATTATTATTTTATTATTTGAATTATATATATATATATAATTATGGAGAAAAAATTTGTTAACTTTGAAAAGTCATGTTGTTTTGAAAAGGGTGAATGGGTTTTAATACCATGGGCAATTACCATGGGCTCCAAAACCACGAGCTTGTAAACCACGAGCAATTACTCTTCCTTATTTCTTTTTACTTTGTCTTCACATGTACGTATATGTACTTCTTTATATATATATCTCTTTTTACTTTTGGAACTATTTTCTTTTAAATATTTTTTTTTTCCTTTTAATTTATTTCCCCCTTTATGTTAACTTTCCTTCTCTCTTTTATTTTATATATATATATATATATATATATATTTCTTTTTTCTTCTTTTTTAAAAAAACAAATGTTGCTACCCACAAGCACTTGGTTTTTAAAAAAATCTGCAATTTTGGAATTTTCTTGTAATTCCTTAATTCTGGGTGATCACACAGATCCCGAAGAGTGATGGCTCTGATACCAATGGAGTGTAAAAACTCTAGTAAACTTGATAAGTATATATTATTATTGATAAAAGATGAGAGATGATTACAATGGAGAATCACCGAGGCTTTAAATATAGCCTCATGGTGTCCCTTGGTGAAGAGGCATGATCTTTGATCATGCCCTTTCACTTAATAAAACCTAAGATAACTATATCTAACTAATAATTAATAAAATATACATAACAAAGTCTAGAACTCCCTTAGACTTGGTCTCACTATGAGGATACAAAGCCTTGGCTTGCTTACCAAGCACACACCCTTTACACACTCCATCCTGCTCCACCTTGATCTCTGGAAAACCATTAACCATCCTCTGCAACATTAAGAGAGCTCTGTAGTGTAGTTGTCCCATCCTCCTATGCCATATCTCATTCCCATGTATGAGAACCTTCATCACCTGTCCTCTCGACAGATAGACATCCTTCTCCCTTCTCCCAATCACTCGCTTCTTATTAGGATCAGTTCCCTTCGGCCCAACAACCACTTCACCTTCAGTAAAGCTAACCTCTGATCCTTTGTTTTGTATGACTGAAACTGAAAGGAGATTCTTCTCCAAACCCGATACATACAATACTTTATTCACCTCCATGATACCACCCGAGTTCATTTGAAACTCAATATTGCCCGTGCCTTCTACTGCATACTTGGCCTTATCACCAAGCTCCACATGTACATCCCTAGGCTCCTTGTTGATGTTGTTGAATATGTTTCGAGATCCGGTCATGTGATGAGATGCTCCATTATCCATGAACCAAACGCCTCTCACGGTGGTTCTAGAAAGGCAAGACACCGAGGCAAAGTTTTTCTCAAATTTTTCAGCGATCTCTTCCGTCTGTGCAGTGGCTACTGTAACTGTCGTTCCCTTGCCCTTCTTCTTGTTTGGACACTGATTGACAGAATACCCGAACTTGTGACAACCATAGCACTTGACTTTGCTCATGTCCTCCTTTTTGTTCTGTGAAGATCCTCCTCGATTCTAGTTCTGCTTGGCCTTCGCTTTTCCCTTTTTCTCTTGTATAGCAAGAGCAAGCTCATCTTTCTCCTCAATACCCTTTTGTTGTCCTTCGGTCAATGAGTTCTCCCAGATCTCCTTCTAGATGAAGTCATCACACAACCAACTCCAATTAGGAAGTTGTTGCTTAGCAAGGATCCCATTTACAAAAGTGGTCTAGTGCTTAACTGATCTGGTGTGAACAAAATATTTCTTATACAGAGATAGACAGTAGGGGCTTTTACTGGTTATTTCACCTTTACTAGAAAGGATGAAACCAGAAGCTTCTGGCCCTCTTACTGGCTCTGCTTAAAGAAATATGAAGTAAACACTAAATCGATCTGGCAATTAAAGTATTTGTTTCTGTTGGCAAAGTATTCATTAACCAATTTTTATGTGTGAATAAGCAAGTTCAGGTATTCTGCAATGGAAGTAAAGTGGTTCAAAATGGAACAAATGAGTTTTGATCACTGTATAAGTGTCATTGTGAAAAGTGGACTTATTAAAAATTACTGTTTAATGTAGTAAACTCTGGAAATAAGCAGCAAAATGCACAACATAATAGTAAGCATTTGTTTAAGCAGTTCACCCCTCTCTTGGGCTACCTTTGCTGGGTCCAAAAGCCTCCAAATAGGCTTTTTCCTCTTTTATTAATGCTCAAAATAAGTATTACACCATGAAGAAAGCCTCAAAAGGCTAAAATAGCTGCAAATTCAGAATCAGAGTGCTGGAAACAGTGAAAATTGACTATTCATTCACCTCAAATAGATGAACATAGCCCAATACAGCTAATCATTCCCTTAGCCCTGGTGGCTCCACAAGCAAATTCGCTGACAAAATCACTGACAGAGTGCCCTGATGGCTCTGCAACCTGTTCCAACAGCTTCAGAATACTTCAATACCCCCAAATCAAAAAAAAAATCGCTTCAAAAGGACTTCCCTAGCCAAAGTTATGACTGAAACAACTTTTGCCCAATTAGGGCTAGGAAAGCTCCACCAAATGTGGAGAAACTCCAGATAGACCCGACAAAATAGGAGTCGGCGCCTAAATAGGCGGAATCCGCCATAATCTCCGCCAGTTAGAAGGTGCTAAGGAGCAGGGCCCCGGGACTGTGACCTTCGGAAATCTGTTTAAGAACTGGAGTTAATCACGTTGAAACTTTATTATATAACCGTGTATTAAAACAAACAACGCTCCACCCGCCAGTCCACGTGACCAGACCCTTCAACGTGTTACGTGCCAATGCATTAAGGTCTTGGTTCCGAGCGGATGGTTGTATGCAGGAGGGGGCTGGCCCCCTTTCGGGCCCTGCCTGAAACAATTTTAAACTTTATAATAAAGTCCGATCCCATGGTTTAATAAGTACTACCCGTGGCCCATTGGTCTGGCCGTCTGTTTGTGTCCGCCCCGACCCGGGGTCGAACCGTGCCGCGCCATAACAAAAGTTTTGAACCATATTTCGTTTGAACTTGGGGCCACGTGGCGGCCTCTGGGATGGCCACATGGCGCCCTCTGATTGGCCGCCATCGGAATATTCTACAGAATATTCTGTGGAATATTCCACGGAATATTCTCTTTTTAATAAAATATTTTTGTGAAGTCAAATTGGCCATTTTTTTTACTGAAATTGGCAAACTTCAAAGCTGAATAACTTTCTCATACAACGTCGGTTTTCAGTGCCGTTCGCGGCTACAGGATCGTCTTTTCGAGCTCTTTCCTGTCGTTCTGGTTTGGACCAATTCTGAGCAACTAATTTTTTGAGCATTTTTTCCATTAAGGACTTGATCACCTGATCACACTGACTGACAGAATACCCGAACTTGTGACAACCATAACACTTGACTCTGCTCATGTCCTCCTTTTTGTTCTGTGAAGATCCTCCTCGATTCTAGTTCTGCTTGGCCTTCGCTTTTCCCTTTTTCTCTTGTATAGCAAGAGGAAGCTCATCTTTCTCCTCAATACCCTTTTGTTGTCCTCCAGTCAATGAGTTCTCCCAGATCTCCTTCTGGATGAAGTCATCACACAACCAACTCCAATCAGGAAGTTATTGCTTAGCAAGGATCCCATTTACAAAAGTGGTCTAGTGCTTAACACAACCCTTCAGATCAACTTTTACTAGCTCTGAATCACTTAGTTTCCCTAACAACTACAAGCTCATCACGAGCCTGTTGGATTCTCTTGATGTAAGATGTCACAGTCTCAGATTTGTTCATTTTGATGCTGTTTAATTTCTCCCGCAACACCATTTTCTTGTTTTCATTTGAACTTTGATAAAGACCGATAAGAGCTACCCACATCTGACGTTTGGTGCCCTTCCTTGATATGTGAGCAATTATGTGGCCCCTCACAACATAAAAAATTATACACCTTTCTTTCATATCTTTAAAGCTGTGCTCCCCTGCAAGTTTTTGATTCAAAGGAACTTGAATGTCTCTATTTATGAGATCCCACAGATCGTTCATCTTCAAAATCATGGTAATTCATTCCGTCCAGGGACTGAAATTAGCAGCCCCTTCCAACCAGTCTTTATATCACAGACTGCTCAAAGATGGCATCTCCACAAATCGACCACGACCACGACCACAAAACCTTACTGCAAAATCTCAAGAAAATACTTCTATTGCCGTAAAAAGAAAACTCGTTGCTGCAAACCTTCGTGATCTTAGATCTCTCTCTCAGAGTCTTCTAGGTAGATTTGATACCCCATGTTAAATTTCCAAACACCAACCAAATTTATTTTCTCATGGTAATTAATTTTATTCCCAACAAATTATTTATTTAGCCAAATAAATACTGAATTTTTGAAAAATAAAATCAATGGTATTTTTCACTTCTAGAAATGAATATATTTAGTGGAATTTAAATCCGAGATATCAATCACACATTGCAAAATTAATTCACCCACAACAATTCTCTGTCATTTATTAATTTGGAAAATATGGGTTTTCATCTCACAAAGATACAAGGAAAAATACAATGACTCGAACTTGTAATTCGACCCCATAGGATGAATTCGACCCAATCAATCAGTTGGCAAATTGACCTGCGACCTCACTGCTAGCTATCATTGCACCCTAGAAAACTCAGCCCCTAGCAATACAACTTTCTCCAAATCAAATTGACCTTTCTCCAAGAACACGACCCCCTAGATTCACTCTCAATTCTCCCATACTTCTCCTCCTCTGCACTCTAGTCTAATGGGCCACTCGCACTAGATAAAATCACTTTCTCTGTGATGACTCGCTCTCTTGAGTTATTGTATTGCGTCTTCACCTCTTCGCTAGGCTTTATAATCTTCATTAAGTCCAAATCCCTAACCCTAATTTCCCTTCTACAAGATCTTGGAGATCAACAATTGAGATTATTTATAACTCAGATAATTAATTAAATTATTTATCCATAGAAAATGACCTAATAGTCCACAATAATTAATCGACTTTAATTATCGTACTTTTCCTAAGTTAAACTTAGGAAAGAAGACATAAATCACTTAGTCCACCAAGCAAGCACCTAAAGAGGCAATAAATCATCTTCTACATGCTAAGACAACAAGCCTATGCAAAAGACCTTCTGAATCTACCACAAGTTTCAACAATGAGGGTTTTAGGGATTTCTTTTTACCAAAGACCAAGTGTGTCTAGAAGATTGACCACTGGAAAGAGATCATGTATGTGAATGCTGACACAGTCTTGGTTTATTTTTGAACATCATAGGATATTTCCAGTAGTTGATGTGCATAGAATCCTTGAACTTCTTGGTGCCCACAGTTGCCTAATTACTTCGTTGTTGGATTTTGCCTTCACCAAATTCATCTTAAGCATAGGCAGAATAACCTTTTCTTTGATGGATAATGTTGCGGCAATTACGAGTGAGGAGACTTGGAAGAGGGCCAGGGAGGCAGAGTCAAAAGTGAAATTAATCAACTCTAGGGTCAGTGCCCCTACGACCTTTACCACAATTGAAAATGAAATGAATTTTGAAATCATCAACCCTTCTGCTTCTAATGGTAGAGTACCCACTCCTCGCAGATATTTCCAGTGGGATTATTGTAGAAATGACAATGCTTGTTGATTCCATCATTCAGGATCCAATTTGTTGGAAAATCCTGATGATTGAGTTTGCAGATTTGATCAACAAAGGGGTAGGCATAATCATGGTCTTCACTGTGTTTATTGTGACAAGAATGGGCATGAAGCCAAGACATGTAGGATCTCGTGGGAGAAGATAAAAAACAAGTAGGAGGAAAAGGAACATAAAGGTAAAGCTCTTGTGCTCAATCTGTAATTGCTCATTGCAATACTAGAATAAATGAAGATTCATTCAAAACTTCATCTGCTTCTTTGAGAGATGCTTTAGTTTCTTGACACTGGTGCCACTTGCCACATGAATTTTTGGAGAGACTTTTCAAAGAATTGGATAAAAATGTAGAGGGTGTAGGAAAATTTGCAGATAGATCAAGTCTCAACCGGCAATAGTTGGCACCAACTTGAAACATAAGGCCAAACAAACTGAAAAAGGAACATCAAACACTACTAGAAAAACAACAGCTCGCTGTTAAAACAAAAAACATACATCTAGATTTGTTTTATGAACCATGAAAAATGACGATAAGAGGCGGACAAAATGGACTTTGGAAACCCTACTTAAATCTAGAAAAAAAACTAGTTTTGGAGGGTGGAATTTCAACAAATACTTGGGATTTGAGAATATTAACATCATAGGTAGATAACAATTGATCCATGCTCCAACAAAGAAAAAATTCTTGATCATGAGAACAACGATTTGGCTCCCCTAACCCATCCTGTTAAATGGTGACCCCCTTCCCTCCCATTCCCTAATAGTTGCAAAGAGAAATGACCCAACAAAGAAAACAAAAATCAGCCTTTAAGATGCCTACAGTGGACCTAGCCAATTTTTTCGACTGTGGCATGATGTTTTCACATTTTTTACGATTTTTTTGAAAAAATACATGTTTTGAATTTATCCAGACCTTATGAGTTTTTGTAGATAAGTTTGTCATTGATGTCAAGAGTGTAAAGATTGTCATTAGTATCCAACATTGAACATGTTGATCTGAGTAGCGTCAGAAGGTCTTCTACATCGGCTTGGTGTCTAGCATGTGGAAGACATTATTTACCTTTGCTAGTGATTTTATGTCTTCTTTCCTATTTCTAACTTTGGAAAAGTACAATAATTAAATTCAATTAATTATTGTGGACTATTGAGTTATTTTCCAAAGATAAATAATTTAATTATTGAAGTGACTTGGAAATTATCTCAACCATTGATCTCCAAGATGGTTTTAGAAGGGAGATTGGGGTTAGGGATTTGGACTCAATGAAGATTATAAAGGGAGCTTAGTGAGGAGGTGAAGACACAAGAAGAAGAGAAGAAGTTGTGTGAGCGAGTCATCACACAGAGAGAGTGATTTTCTCTGTAGTGCCAATGACTCAATGGACCAATGCATAGAGAAGGAGAAGTGCAAGTGGGTTTGTGCGAATGCAGAGAGGCCGAGTAGGAGGAGATTGCAGGGCTGAGATCTTGAGGGAGATTGTATTTATTTGGAGGAGGGTGAGTTGCTGGAGTTTTCTCAGTGCGCATTAGGGGCAGGGCGCAGATCGAGTTGTTGGACGTTGAGTTCTTCAGGCCGATTTCATCTAGAAGCAGGGTTCCTTGAGGCCGATTTACCTAGGTCGAATTCATTTTTTTGGGAGTCCAGTTGCAGGTTCCAAATTTGTATTTTTCCTTGTATCTCCATGGGTTGAAAAATCCATATTTTCCAAATAATGAAATGATGGAGAATTGATTGCGGGTTAATTAATTTTTTCAATTTGTGATTGATCTCTATGATTTATTTTTGTTACATATCTTTAATTCTAGAAGTTATTAATACTAGTGATTTTATTTTTCGATAAAACTATTTGGGTTAATAAATAAACAATTGGGGATAAATTAATTTGACGTGAGAAAATAAATCTGGCTGGTATTAGAAATTTAACATTGTATCAAAGCTATATCGAGAAGAATTTGAAAGAGAGATTTGAGATCACGAGGGTTTGCAACAACAAGTTTTCCTTTTTGCAGCAACGGAATTGTTTATTAAATTTTGTAGCTAGGTTTTGTGGTTGCAGTTGATTTGTGGAGATGGAATCATTGTTCAGTTTGTGATATGAAGATGGGTTGGATGGGGTGTCAAATTTCAGCCACTAGAAGGAGCGAATTACCTGGATTCTAAAGTAAAAAGGTCTCTAGAATTTAGTGAGCAGAGACGTGGAGGTTCCTTAATATTCAGACCTTACAATTGAGCATGTTGAGAAATCTAAGAGCTATATTAAGTGTGATATATTTTTACTTATCTTGATTAGCTTCTTCTTCAACTTGATTATTATTGTGTTGTTATCATCAAACAACTACCAAACAATAAAGAACAATGAGACAAGAGGACACTAGATATCGACTATCATCTAGGGCCAAAACCTCTCCTTTTGAGAGGAAAACCCACAAGAGCTCTTCTCTTCTTATAGAACTTAAAATGATGAATTCTAAGACCTATGACCCTTGACCAAGACCTCTCCAAGGCCAAGTCAACCTTCCTTCTTGATAATCACAACTACCAACATCAAACTTCGATCTTCTAGCAACTCCTTTAGCAACTTCGATCCCTAGCAACAATTTCTACAACTTTGACCTAGCAACGTCCACAACTTCGAACTTGATACAGCTTCACAACTTCGACCTTGATGTAGCTTCCCAGCTTCGTCCTTAATTCATCTTTGCAACTTCGACCTTGATGTAGCTTCACAACTGCGATGCAACTTCATAGCTTCAATTCAGCTTCAAAATTTCGTCTTTCCTAGTGCCTGTAGAAACCCTAACACAAGAGAGAGAGACAGAGAGAGAGGTCTAAAAATTTGATCTTGCTCTTCTTCTTCTTATCCTTGATTTTCATCCTTTTTCCAACTTGTTTCTTGAGGAGATCGAACTTGCTTGTGTTGTGTCCAAATGAGGTCGAGTTCCTTCTTATGTATAGGCTTTATAGGGGTACAAATTGCTTCCATGAGTCCGACTTGATCTTCCATGAAGGCTGACTTGTTGTAGCTCATTGGCAAGGTCTTGGAGGGTCTTTGAGTCAAATAAATTTTCTTTACAATATGTAACATGCCCAAAACAGTCTTCCATACATGACAATGACTCAATTGATTCCATGACAAACCTAGAAGCACTTAGTGGGTGCTTGACCTATAAAAATAATTTTTCCTTGAGCATGAAATCCATGCCTCAAGAATGACAATAATAAATTTATTTTTCTCTTCACATCAAATACATAAATCATGATTACATATGTCATTATGAAGACTCAACCTAGTTACATATTTCAACACTCCCTCTTAATTAGGGAGGTATTCATAATCCATACAAGGTACTTGGACATTCTCAAATTGAGAATCCTCATAAGAAGAGTCAGTTTGGTAAGCCATCTCATAAGCTACTTCCTTAGCTTATCCCAAAGCATCTCATCATACTAGTTAACATTGCCACATAGCAAGGCCTTTAATAATAGCTCTACCTCTCCACAAGATCAGAGCACAATGTCGGTGAGACCAATGACTGATAGACACCATCATCATATCTCAGGGCACATACCCCACCCGAGTGTTCATAGGGTATGTCCTTTTAGGATAATTCCCATCTTGGAATAACACATCCTCAAGGAATTTCCTCTTCGACTACTCTTACGTATTGGATGCCCTACCACATCCTCAAAGAGTATCAGAATCTATCTCGGATGCTTACCCAATCCTCCATTCATTCTTCACAATATGAAGACAAGAATGATGTGTCTATCTCTCCCTCTCAACTAGGGAGGATATACTCATTCCTATAAAAGGAATATACTCAAGCTCCCTCTTAACCAGAGACTTGCCCAAGCTCTCTCTCAACTAGGGACTTGTTTCCAACAACAACTATCTGCTCTTTGGTGGAGATCATGGTGCTATCAGTTGCTAGTATGGCTCTTCCTTTTGATGTCATGAATTTCATATTCATCATTACGGAGCCTTCAACTTCTAGATTTTCTTCGTAGGGCATCGACCATCCATCAGTTTCCTTCAATGAACCACAGGGTTGATACAATAGTCATGTCATCATTCTTTTTCATCAGAAAGTGATCTTCTAGTCCACATCTGGCTTTCCTTCATACAACTACCTCTTCCAAGTCATGTTTCTTTCAGGATCTTTCATCCATTCTTATGAGTACTAGTTGTAGGTGACATTTATAACTCTCTTTGGGTAGCCCTGTTTCAACCCAACCAGATGTTAAAAAATGAACATCAAATCAAAGTTACCTTTTATGATGGCCTTTCATCATGACATCTGCTTCTTGCAACATCCTGCACGTTTATAAACATCTCCAAGACATTCAATGTCAAGGCTCTCCTTCCTTTACAGACTTTATCAGGATCTTGATACCTTCTCTATGGAGATGTTCTAGCTAATTCTTCTAGTCATCAGATGTTGATCACTTATCTTATCTTATGTGACTATAGTTGCATCTTTCGCGAACTCTTCTTCCTTTCTTCACAATTGCTCCCCACGAACTTCTATACATAGTTCCCTTGTCTTGTCAACTACCTCATATTCCATATGACGTCATATTATGTTTATTTCATCTTATCTATATGTGAACTAGTTCTTCATGCATCCTTTTAAAGGAAGATATCCTTCTTCTTTGATGTTGCTCTTGAGATAGAGCATTTACTCATGCTATCAACAACTATATGATGACATGAATTATTCTATCAAACATATACATACCTCTTTTCTTCTTTTGGTCATCTAGAATTCCTTCTGCGACTTCCTTTCCTTGCTTGAAGGTACTTCAACCACCTTGACATGCTGCACTCCTTTGTCACCATACCATCATCCTTCTAAACAATGGGTCTCACACAAGGTGGAATGTAGACTATCAGGCTAACATTTTCTTCTTCCAAGTGAATCTTCTTATAAAGATTCTAGTGAAGGATATCGATGGTGCTGATTTTGCAAATGCTCCTTAACAATGATGATGTATGATGGCCTTTCTATCTTTTATCATGCTAGATGACTTTCTTTCAACCATATATATACTACTATTTTGGTTGACCTTTTCATGCTTTCAATGAGGTTAGCATGAGCTACTTCCTTTTAATCATGATCACTGCTACAACCATGTAGACTTCTACTTAAGCTATCCTTTCAAGCTTCTATAATGATGTCATGAGCTCTTATCTACTTCCAATATGATGCATCTTGTCCTACGTATAATGCTTCTATGATGATGTCATATCTATTTCAACATCCTATCATTTTGGAGATGCTTCCTACCATGATAACTATCTATTATAAAACTGAAAAGAACTAAGTGAAGGAGATTATCTCAATCATAGTAGAGATCTTTCACTTCCTCCTCCTTTGTTTTCTTCTTTTCAATTTCTTCCACTTCTTCAATGACATGGGCTTCATTCCTTTCTTTTCTTTTCTTGTTGTCCTTCTTGAGTTTCAGACACTCTCTCTTGAAATGCCCATATTCCTGACAACCATAACATTGTGTCTTTGACATATCGATCTTCTTTTTTTGTTAAGGACCAAATTTCCCAAACTTCCCCTTTTTCCTAGCCATGGCAGGAAATGCTTGAACTTGTTCATTTGATCCCACATCACTCTTTGACTTCAACCATGTTTCTTCAATCATACATAATGGCCAAAGTTCACTGAATGGGGTGGCTTTCTTCTTTCCACAGATGCTTGATACAAAGTTGCCCCATTCATCAGGTAGTGCATTGAGCACAACGATGGTCATTTCTTTGTCGGACATTATTTCCGCCAACTCTTGCAGTTGGTGTCATATTTGTGACACCCTCATATCTATCCCTTCTTCATTTGATGCTTTCATTTTGTATAACTCGGTCTCAAAGATATAACTTCTCCTACAATGCTTACGAAGAACATGGTCGCTCGCTCCTGCTCCTCTCTGCCGTTGCTCTCCCCGCCTAAGCTCCATCCTACAGTGACCCGCCCTTGCTCCCTGCTGTCGCTGCTCTCCTCGTCCCTGCTCCCTGCAGCCCGCAGCTGGCCGATGCTGCTCCTCGCAGCCGCCGCTGCTCTCCCCGCCGCTGCTCCCCCGTCTCTGCTCCCCGTCCCTGCTCCCCGCAGCCCGCAGCCGGTCGACGCTGCTCCCCGTAGCCGCCGCTGCTCTCCCCGCCTCAGCTCTATCCCGCAGTCGCCTACTCCTGCTCCCCACAGCCCACAGCTGTCCGACACTGCTCCCTGCAGCCAACGCCGACGAGACCGACGCTGCTCCCCGTCGTCCTTGCTCCTCGCCATCCCTACTCCCCACCGTCTTGTCTCCCCGCAGCCCACAGCCGCTGTCCCAGCTCCCACAGCCGTTGCTGCTCCCGCTTGCACTGTCCCCGCCCCCTGACCTCCCTGCAGCCTGATGCTACCGGGCCCCCACAGCTGCAGCTACTCCCCGTCCGTTCCTTGCTCCTTCCAGCTCACTGCTTTGGGGCCCTTGGCCCTCCCCCCTAGTTGGTCCTTTTGCTAGCTGGTTCCACGCAGCCCAGTGCTGACCCCCCCCACAGCAGCCTTTGACGGAAATGACGGAGAGGAAGGAGAACACGGACCCCCTAGGGGGGGGGGGGTCGAATTTTCTAATTCTCCAAATTTCAATGACAAGGGGCCTCTCAGGTATCTTAAGCAGTGCCACAACGAACCTGGAACAGTGTATAGCCCCATCGACATCGCGCTGGAAACCGACTTCGTCTTTTGGACTTCCCAAATCAAGTAATTGTTGAGGAAAACGGAACTCCTGGAAGGAGAAAATCTCAGGTTGCGCTCCGAATTTGGCACCTTGTCCAACAGGGTCAGGGTAGTCGAGGAAGATAACTCATTCTTGAAAAACCAATTGCAGGAGTGCAGGGAGCTTCTTGCAACACGCCCGCCGGTTGAGGCTATACAGGCGGAAATTCAGGTTCTTAAGGATAAACAGGAGGAAATCAGATCAGAACAGGTATCCTTCAAACAAGAAACAGAATCACATATCAACTCATGGGCTTAGGTGGTTAGAGGAAAAGAGAAGGCCCCACCCCTTACAGTAGTGGAAGAGGTTGTACAGGCCAAACTTGTGGAGGAAAGGACCAGGCAGGCAAGAGAACTAAACCTTAAAGTAAGGGGACTTCCTCCCCCCACCCCCTCATCAGACATACTAGAGATAGGTCACAGATTTCTCTGTGACACACTAGACATCCCTGATGTAACACTGGATAGGGCATGGCTGGGATATGACTCCACTCTCTTTCTCTGTTTCCGCAACTCTACAGATAGACTTCGGGCGCTTCGGGCAAAGCGAAAATTATTCTCTCTCCCTGACAGAGTATTCCTGGATGAGGACCTCACAAGGACATAGGTAGTGGAACTTAAACAGGGCAGGGAATAGGTCACGACAACAAGACAGGCAGGAAAATGGGCAGTCATCAGAAATCTCCGAGCAGTAGTTCGAGACTCTTTACCCCTGGGGTGGGTCCCTCGAACAAGTAGCTCTAAATGACGGGCCCGAGCGGAGAGGAGACGGGGTACGAGCATTTCGGTCCATTGCTGGAATGGAAATGGCTCCTTTTGGTCAGCACCTGGCCTACTTTATGATGCCCTTGATTCAGCAGACATCCTGCTTGTTATCGAAACACACGCGAGCCCTGTCTGCCCTCCCCCGGACATCACAGGATATCAGTGGACGTCAGCTTGCAGACATGAGACACAGAGTTCAGGAGGAGTCAGAGGATCCGGAGGAGTAGCGTGCCTCGCCAAAGATGATCTCAAAGACAGAATATCCGTGGTAGCAACGGATGATCATGCCAGGTTCATGTGGATCCAGGTTAGGGCCAGCACTCCCCCTCTGAGAGACATTTATATTGCGGTGTGCTACTTCCCCCCCATTTCCTCCTCCTTTGCCATCCATAGCAGTGACGGCGACCTCTTCACTGACTTGTACTCTGACATTACCAAGTACTCAGCAGTGGGGGACATCATTATCATGGGGGACTTTAACGCCCGAACCAGAGACCTCCAGATACCCATCCATGATCGTACGGAGGATGTATTCTGCACTCGAGGGATAGATCCAACCTCGGTGAACATGCACCACACTTCAGAGGATAGCTTGGGCTCCACGACAACATACGGGAAGCACCTTTTACAGATGGGGGAATCTCACGAATTGATCATCCTGAACGACCTCCATTGCTTCCCCTCCTCCCGTTTCTTTACTTGTCGACCCCACGGGGGCGGTGCGAGTGTGGTCGACTACGCCCTTGCCAACCCTAATCTCCTTCCGCACATCCAAAACTTCTCTATCATCCCTATCCCCCTAGCTGATCATGCACTTCTCTCGCTTTCTCTTCAGCTCAGCATTCCGCGCAGGCTCCCCCCAGCCAGCACGGCCCACCCTGTACCCTCTTCAAGTTCGAGGAAGGCGATCCTGAAGTATTCTCCTCTACCCTCAAGCACGCCCTTCCATTCGTAGCCCAGTTTGCCTCCCTTGACTCCGCCACCGAAAAATACCACTGCATCTCCTCTGCAATATGGGAGGCCACACTCCAGTCTTTTCCTTCCTCCACCTGCTCCACCTCCGCACCCCCTAGACCAGATGGGTGTCCTATGAATAAATGGTATGACCACGAGTGTAAACCTTTGCACCAGGATCTCCGACACGCCTTTAGGCACTCCTTGCCATCTTACTCCACCATCCGTTTGGCCTACCGTTGCCTCCTTCGCCGGAAAAAAACGTCTTTTCATTTCCCGCCAGAGACGAATTCTTTCTGATCTCCTTCTCCACTCTCCTAAGGAGTTCTGGAGCACCGTCCTTTCCAGGCGGTCACCCACCCCTACCGACCTCGACCCCACCTCCATGTTCTCCAACACCTCCAAGCTGTATGATATCCCTGGGCAACCCCGCACTCAGGTGGTTTCCCCCCTAGCCACTTGCCACTTCTTCTCCGAAAAAGATATTAGAGAGGCAATCTGGGCCTTAAACAGCAGCAAAGCCGCAGATGAAGAAGGCTTCCAGGCGGAACTCCTCAAACTTGGGCGTCGTCCCCTGGTTGGTTATCTGACAGACCTTTTCAACCATGTCATCTGTGATGGTTTCCCTGAATAATGGTCCCACCATATTATCTACCCTATCCACAAAGAAGGGCCCATTTCTGACCCGAACAACTACAGAACGATCATGGTCGGACACACATTCTCCAAGTTGTATGCCACTGCCCTCCATAGAGGGCTTTCCATCTTCCTAGAAGAGAAACATCTCAGGGCCAGGGGCCAAGCTGGGTTCAGACCGGATCACTAGACCACCGACCATATCTTCACTCTTCGGGCAACCATCGAGGATGCCTGACATAGATCCTCCAAAGTGTACTGCTGCTTTGTAGACTTCAAGAAGGCCTTCGATTCAGTCCCAAGGGAGGACCTCTTCCAGAGGCTGAGAGAAATTGGTATATCTTCGAATCTTTTGATGGCCATTATGCGTCTCTACGAGTCCGTACTTGGTTGTCTCCGAACAGTTGGAGGGATGTCGGAGTTCATTGGAAGCACTATTGGGGTCAAGTAGGGGCGTCCGCTTTCCCCCACTCTTTTTGGAATATACATTGATGAGCTGGAATCTTTTCTCCGAGAGCATATCCAGGAGTTCGATGGGTGCCTTCTCCACCAGGTCCTGATCTCCATCCTTCTCTTTGCACATGACATCGTTTTCCTAGCCTCCTCCCCGGAAGGGCTACAGAGACAGCTAGATGCCCTCGCAGCTTTTTGTGACCTTCGGCACTTGACGGTGAACTTGAGCAAAACCAAAGTTATAATCTTCAATGGGAGGAACAAGTCTTCGAGTTTCCACTTCCTATTCAAGGGAGAAGAAATCGAAGTCGTCAGCAGTTACACCTACTTGGGAGTGCAGTTTTCGGGCCCCCGTTTCAACCTTTGGTCCACCCTCTAGCCCAAGATAAACAAAGGATACGGCTCCCTCCCTTCTAGAGAGACAGTGCTTCTGCCACCATTTCTGGGATATATCATCCAAGATGAACATCATGGACACCTTGATCCGCCCCACCGTGCTCTATGGATCAGAGGTTTGGGGCCCATCACTACTGGAGTCAGATTGGGCATTGGCTGAGCGGGTCCAGATTATTCTCTTGCGTCGCTTCATCTGATGTAAACAGACAGTCCCTCAAAACATCATCTTAGCAGAGTTTGGGGCTAAACCCTTCCATCTGGAGGCAATATTCAGGATAGTCTCTTATCTCCATCGGATCCATAGCTTGGCAGACACAAGATAGGGGAGGGACAGGTACCCATACCTGGCCTATTGCTCCTCAGAGAACATCGCTCATACGTAGACTAGCCGCACCAAATGCTGGATCACCGGGATGATAGAACTCCTCGGTCTTCTCGGTATCCAGACAGATCATCTCCCTCCGTTCCAGTATTCACTGAACGCCCCGGGGCACCTTCTTCCAAACCAGCAGGAACTCAACAAAATAATCAGGGAGGACATCTACAGGCAGTACATTCAAACCACATGGGTCAATCCTCCGGGCGGTTTGCGACCAAAGATAGCCTTTTATGCTGAACATTTTCTGGAGATCAGGGAGGGTCTCATCACTGGACCCCCGTATACCCTCCAGCATTGGAGGCATGCCATCAGGATCCCCCTAGGGCAACTCAGAGTGGGATCGCACAAACTCCGGGTGGAAACAGACCACCATATTGACAGGAGGGAGAGGATCTGTCAACTCTGTCACTTACAGGAGGTGGAAACTGAGTCACACTTCATCTTCAGATGCCCGGTCTACTATGAGATCTGCGGGTGCTTTTATTGCCTATTCAGAGGTCCCCAGAGCCTGGCCTGCTTCTTTAGATACACTGATCAGTGATGCCTGGCTCTCTACCTCCATGAGGCTTTTAGATACCATTCGACTCTGCTCCAACCCCCATCTACTTCGGCCACCACACAGAGGATCACTAACTTCTTCAGAGTACTCTGAACACCACAGGGCACCAAGAGAACCACCGACCGATCCATAGATCATGACTCCAGGTCAGTGAGGCCCCTGGAATCTCATTCCAGAACCAGGCACCCCCCCCACCTAGAGGGCGCCCCAAATCCTTCAGGTAGCGATGATTACAGTCCAGATCCAGCTCCTCCTCAGGGCAGCAGACATTGACAAGTTTCCTTCAGTCCTGTTCTTTCGGCCTCGGATGTTAGGAGGAGGAGTCTCTCCCCATTCTGGAGACTCATCCTCCCCATCATCATCCCCCTCCTCCAGGACTCCCTCATCGCAGTTCATCGCCAGGTTGTATCAGTCATTCAGTTATCCAGACTTTACTTTTACATTTCTTATAGCTTTGTATTTCCCGCCTTTATGAAGAAAGGGGACCATTTGGTCTACCAGCTAGTGTGATGTAACCATTGTAACCAACAGTCCCATTGACCTTCTTGTGGTCATTCGACGGACATTAATAAAATTATCTTATCTTATCTTATTAGCTTATCATAGATGTCTTTTGAATTCTCCAATTTTGCTACATAAGGGATGAGAGAATCCTTGATTGATTTGTTGGGAATCATGATTGCCGTTAGACCAAAACCTGCAAGTGTTAGTCAACAATCGCATCGCCAGAAATAAGGATCCATGAAAGGCGGTTAGTCCATATCGCGAAACACACGGGGAGCGTTGGTTTATCCAATGTCCAACAATCTTCCCCCCAACGCGAGCCGAGAGTGTATCGAACTTGTGACCTACGCTCTGATACCACTTGTTGGGAATCATGATTATCGTTCGACCAAAACTTGCAGGTGTTAGTCAACGATCGCATCGCCAGAGATAAGGTTTCACGAGAGGCGGTCAGTCCATGTCGCGAAACATACGGGGAGTGTTGGTTTATCCAATGGCCAACATGATTCTATAAATATTCTTTGAGCCCTTACTTCCCCTTTCATATTTATCGCTAGAGCTTGAGCTTCTTCTTTTGGTGGTTAGTGATTGAACCCTTAACATGTCCAATGACTTCATTTCATATGAGGATCAAATCTGTCCTCTTCTTCCATGCAAGGAAATTTGATGACCCAACTAGTTTGTTGCTCTCCTTGCAAGATGAAGTCATTTTGATAGTAGATTCGAACATAGATATAAAGGTACTTGCTTGTCAAGTGAAGATGCTTTTTTGATGATGATATCTTCAACTTGATGCCTTCTTTGATTTTGATGATAGCTTCCTTGAAGATGACATTACTTCCTCTTCTAGCGATGTCTTTCTTCTTATCCTTGATTTTCGTCCTTTTTCTAGCTTCTTTCTTGAGCAGATCGAACTTGCTTGTTGTGTGTCCAAATGAGGTTGAGTTCCTTCTTATATATAGACTTTCTAGGGGTACGAATTGCCTCCATGAGGCCGACTTGATCTTCCATGTAGGATGACTTGTTGTAGGTCGTTGACAAGGTCTTGGAAGGTCTTTGACTCTAGTTTGATTCAAATAAATTTTCTTTACAATATGTAACATGCCCCAAAGGGTCTTCCATACATGATGTTATCACTCTAATAATTTCCTAGGGTTGCTATGCTTTTAGTTCAAGAAATATTCGAGGTAACCACAAACCTACTTTTGAGATCAGGATCTAGCCTTCCTAATGCTCAGAGAGGGTTCTCTCTTTATGATTTAACTTTGTTGTTTTTAGTTGATTTTAGGCTAGTTATGAAAGATTGATTGGGTTTTGATTTTGGTTTGATTTGCTGGTGGAATTTACTGATTCAATTGGATAGATGGTTGTTTATTTACCATTGGGCTATGGAGTCAAAGTGTCAAGAAAACAGGACTGAATCAAGGTCAAAAGGAAGTGTTCACAGGGCAAGGTAGCTGAGAAAATTAAGATCTTTTAGGCTGAATGGTGAAGTGATTTTAATTGGGATTAAGGAGAAATTAAGGATTCCTTGATCCAGATAATGAGGGAAGTGAAAGAGGTCAATCAAAACTAGAGAGCAATGAAGAATTCCCTACTCTGGATATAAAAAAAAAACATCAAAATGAATAATTGTTAAAGACAGAATGTAATTAAATAAATTCTGTAATAATATTCCAGTTATGCATTTAAATTGGAAAACATTTAAGTATGTGAAATACTTAGGAAAATGACAATTTAACAATAGAAAGATACTTCACTGAAGTGGCCCAACACATGAATCCTGTAATGCAATGCCTTTATTCCTTAGTCCAGTCTGCTGACTTGAAATTATTACAATAAACCCTCAGGTTTCAGATCAATATAACTATAGAAATGTTCAATAATCCACACACAATACTTCAAACTATGAAGTATTTATACAAAAACTATTACAAAGTATCCTAAACTGTTTTTAGGAATTATTCAAGGAAAAATAAATATCTTCATGCAAGAAGATAGAGACAAACATCTAACTAATGCAAGCTGTCCCTCTTTTATTTGGATTTGCTATTTGCTTGTTCATATTTTGCTGTTTTCTCTCCTTTGCTGTTGCTCAACGCTGGCTGTCTTCTAGGCTATTGAGTGTCCTTTACGCTGGCTTCTTTTAACTCTATTTTTTCATATCTGTTTTGACTTTAAACTTTGTTTTTCATCTGATACTCTTTAAACTCTGTCATTCACTTTAATCCTGTTACTGCTTTACTTTGACTGCTCTGTTTTCACTTTTAACTCTCACAGTAAATCAATCAACTTCTCCCAAGCCTTTGCATCTGGTAATTTAATCTTTACCATTCTTCTGAAGATTTCATCAGCCTTTGTGTATTTTGCGAAAATAGGCTTGTTAATGAATAGATGTTTTACCTCATGTTGGAGGTAAAAGAGATTCTCAAAACTCTGATAAAGTACTTTTCCTGTTGGAATTCCTTTCATGGCAGAATTGTTGGCCCGTTCCTTTGCCACTTCTCTGATTTTCTTATCATTATTCTCATGTTTCATCAATCTGTCATTGATAACCAAAGGATTTGGCAGACCTTTCTCCCTCAAAATATCAAATTTAACCATGAAGCTGGTTATTGCAAGTTCCATGTCCTGACACTTGTCTTCAAGTTGTACCATCAAGTTCCTCTTGGAAATAACCTTTCTGACTTCTAGGATTGTTTCAATCTTGTCACTAATGCCAATTTTTTCCAATTCCTGTTTGTTCTTGGAATTAATAAACTTAATGATTTCATTTTCTTCCTCTGGCTTTTAAACAAATTCTTCCTTGTCTTTTGAATGGCTTCACTTGCTGCCTTGATCAAATCCTTTTGTTCATAAATAACTTGAATGGATGGCCAAATATCATTGACAGAGTCAATGATATTGGCCCATAGTTGCTGCTTTGCTTGGGCAAGTGGTTCTTTCAATGTCAACTCTTTCTCTAACTTCTGTACTTTATTAGTCAATCTTTTTGACTTTTGTGTTTCATTATTATGCATGATTTGTATCAAATTTTTCTCATCCTCTAGACTTTTCATTTGTTCTTTAAGTCTATTTATTTCATTAGTCTGTATGGACATGTCTTGCATTGCTTTAACCAGTTTACCTACTTCATCACTAGGATGAGTTGATGCTGTTGTTGAATCTGTTGGCTGATGTAGATGGAACTGCTGTAGCTACTGGAAGCGCTGTTGCCATTGGAGCTACTCAAGTAGAAGGAACGGCTGCAGTAATTGTAGGAATAGCAGTGACAGGGGTTGCTTCCATGCTGGCCTTTTTCTCCTGCACCAATTTGTCCATCTCATTCTCCATCTCCTTCAGTTGAGCTGTCAGCTGAATGATGAGGTTCATCATTTCATCTTTTTGGCCTTCTTTCTCCAGAACTTCCTTAGCCTATGGATGTTCAGTAGGAGGCAATTTCAACTGTTTTTTCAATGCAACAATGTCTGCATTATTTTTCTTGATGAGTTCTTCTGCAACTTTGATGTTCTTGGGATCATATCCTACCTCTATGACCAACTCTTCCAATGATTTGATCCTGTTGTCCTTGGCTTGTGAGGAAGCCTTGTCTAGTTTTAATTGTCCTCTGATGCTTTTTAGAGTATTTTGTAATTTCTGGACACTCTATGGCTTTGTTGGTCATTGTAGAGTAAATCATTTCTCCAACTTGCTTATGGAATTCAATTTGGTCTATTGGATGTAGGTCTTTGGCTTGAAATTCATATGCAGTTTTTTTATAGTCAACTGATGACTTTGGATTCTTCACTGTGGGCTGTAAGAAAGTCATCTGCATGCTCCTGGTCTTATAATCAAAAGTAGAAAGCAACCTTCTTTGGTCACTAGGTGTTTGCTTCCAATATTGTGCATAGGTTACTGCTTTCAATGTCTCATTTCTGAGCTTGATTTCCTTGTACTTCTCCATGATATCCTGTTCTTTATCTGCTGGTTTACTTGATGAAGACACCTCAACACTTTGTTGCTTCTGAATGATTTGAGTGCTAGAGGTTGAAGGCTAGTGAGTTTCTTCAGAAACTGTAGGTGGTGCATTGTCTTTAACCATTGGGTCTGTATCAAGGATTTCAATTGTCTCAACTTGCTCATTTACAGGATTTAGCTTGTGCTTCTTCCTGTACATCAATTTAAACTTAGTTTCAGTAGTGGTTTGAGCTGAATATGATTCTTCTTCTCTTGGCCTTTTAGAATTCCTATCTTGTAGGACTGGAGTTTGTAGAATAGAATTGGTCTCTACTGGTTTCTCCAGCTCTTTAAAAGTATTCTCCAACCACTCTAACTGGTTGGAGTACTTCTCAATGTCTGGTTTAGGCTCATGAACAAAAGTAGTTAGCTTAAACTTGATTCTTAACTTGTTGATTAATCCTAAAGGATCATAATGCCACTTGAAACTCCCACTGAACTTGAATTCTTGAAGACACTTTTCTGCCTATTGACCACAAGTCCTATTATTGCAGATGAAAGGACAAATCTGGTTTTTGATCTTAAACTGTGTTTTCTTCTTAGCCGATAGAAAATTCACTTCATCAGAGTTTAGGATCTGCCTGATATATTCAAGAACAAATAACCTCATTGGGAGGTATTTGGGCAGCTTATATGGAGTGAGTTGATATCCATATACCCTAATCTCAGTGTGGTTCTGGTAAAGATACCAATCTCCTGTCCTACTGTGTTCTGATAATTGCAAGACCTTTTTTTTATCTCATCACTAACTCTTGATTGAATGCTGCTGTTTAGCATGTTGAAAATTGGATAGATAAATGAGTCAATGAAGTCTTTGTATGTGAACTCTGTGGAATCTTTCCTGATTAATGAAGTCCAAAATATTACTGATTGAGGATTACCTTCAATGTCTAATTTTTGAAGGTTGATTGCAAATCTTTCAGATTGAAAGTATAGGAACATATGGAACAAAACAGATGAATACTTGAACACTCCCTCCTCTGGTAATTTAACCAGCTGTTCATGGATTGTATCAGAGAGGTACTGGGCAAAATTGAATGGAGAAACAGGAGACTGACCAAGGGAGAAAATAGATAGAAAACCTAGGACTGAAGCATCAACATGTTCATCAGTGAAATAAGTTATAACCCATAATACATGACAATATGGTGATAATATGCCTGGTTCTCTTAGAAAATATAGAAGCTGGATAAGGAGGGTTACTCTTAGGAATTTCTACTGATGAGGGAATAAATGTTTGAAATATCTGGAACCTCTTGGGGAAGTCCAACTTTATATACAATTCAGTGAGGATTTCAATAGACAGTGGGGCTTCATCAGGCCTAGGCTGGATTTGTAGCGTTTGGTTTATTGATTCAGCTGTGATGGTGAATAAAATCTCTTTACCAGGGGTTACAATGGCTCTTTCGTCAGGCAGATAACTAGTTTGGTAGAGTTTGATAACCTCTGGACACTGGAAGGTTTGTGGGACAATATACTTGGGCAAATTTGACTCCCAAAGGTAAACATCATCAGCTTGGTCAATTGACTTATCATGGCTCCAGTAGTGGAGCTCAAGGAGGTTGAAATCAATGATAGGGTCACTAATTTTGAAGTCTCTGTTTGCAAGGGGGGTATGTTCCACATCAATAACAAAAGGTTGCAGGGGATTGACTGTTACAATACCGTGGGAAGCCATTCTTTGTTTGTTTTAATCAATTATTACTTTTCTGTGATCAAGAAATAATCTCAGGGCCTTAAAAATACTGTAAAAAGATGATTACAGTATGCAAACATGGTTTTGGATGTAACAGTGGCTTTCCTATTGGTCTGCAAAGTTCCTAAACTGGTTCAATTGATTAACTGGTTACTTTCTTTGCTTAAGAACAGGCCTTGGCACTTAGGAATACCTGGAAGGGGTAATTTCTGTTTGCAGAGGAGGTCCTGGAGGCATCAGAGGCTTTAATGTTCTTTATATTGCTTCAAATCGGAGTCTGCAACGTTTCTGGTAGCTAAATGCCTGAATTCTGGTTGAAATATCTTAAAAACAAGTTGACAGGGCTTGTTTTGCTTTGGAATAGGTCGGCAGAGGCTCTTTCTTCACGTAAATCTGAACATAATGGTGAAAAAACATGGCAAGGGCGGCTTATTTGTTTTTAACCAATAGTGGTTAATCTTTGGGTGCGGGGTTAATTTCAAATAGCAGGGCGGTATTCGTTGCAACGGGCGGAAAAACTACTTGGCAGTTTTTGCATGATGAAAAGTTGGTATATGGTATTTGGCTGAGGAGCGCGATACAATGTGGGGCTACCACGTAGCAGGGGAGCGGGGCTTTGTAACTGCTTATTTCGCAAGCTCTCAGTAGTGTTACTAATCGGGGAGTCGGAGGTGCAAAATAAGGTATTGGCCATTGGATCTGAGTAATCGATATCCGATGGATGGGTGAATCAGAAGGATCCATTGGGGATTTGATAGGAGGTGGGACCGGGAATAAGTATTATGTGATGGGATATGTAAAGGGATGGGTTTAACTATAAGGGAAGGGTTTATATGAAGCGGGGTTATAGTAAGTGGGCCTAGAAATATGTATAGGTGGGGTGATATATGCGAAGGGTGTTGTATGTATATACAAAGGGTAGGAATATACAATGGGCCGGCTAACAGAACAAAACTATCTATTAAGTTAACTTAAGGGGCTAGGGAAATATATATATATGCGGGAGTTAATACATATGGGAGTTAATAAGGTAAGTGAATGGATTTAATTAAATATATTAAACGGGGTTAATATGAAATGAGGTTAATGAAATATATAAAGCGGAATGTTAATATCTGCGGGAATGCATATATCAGTAGGATTCATAAAATACACTTAGAATTAATGTTAAAACTGATATCGGAAAAGGATTTTTCAAAGTGGGACCCGACATATGATTTTAACCTTTAGACTTAGGATAAGGGGGTTTTGGGGTGTCTTGAATAAAAGGGGGAGTTAGTAAAAGATTTTTATTTTTTCAAATGAACATATGCTTTTTAACTAAGGAAAAGTGGTTTTTAGGAAGGGAAAATGGGTGAAGTAATGGGGAAAGGTTAATATGAAGGGGAAGGGGTATTTTTACAAGGGAAATTCCCTTTAAGAGTGGCATTAGGGTTTTTAGCAAAGGGAAAGAGATTTTGAGAGATATTAGTGATATAAAATGACCAATTGTTGCTTTTCATGCCTTGTGAAAACTGCGTCTGCCTACCCATCTTTTACCCTAACATTATTTCTTCATTTATATGGGTGCATTTGAGCTTGTTGACCCTTTTTATTTTTATTTTAAATAAACAAACTATCTAATTCTAACCTTATGACTTCCAATGGCTCAGATTAAACTGATGAGCTCATTATTATTCTCTACCTAACTACTGATCTGCCAAGATAAAACAGTTTGGCTTGATCTTTATTCTCTAACTATCAACATGAAATTTAAAGCATGAATGTGTCAAGATTAAGCTGTTTGACCATCATGGATTGTGACATTTTTGACAAGCTGCACACAATCTTATTTTGCAAAGTAAAGTAAAAAGTAGTGGCATTTGAATTTGCATCACTTTCAAAATGTATTTTTTGTCTATTTTTGGTGGGGTTCATATTTTATATTCTTTTTTTGATCTTTTTCTTTCAGTCCTTTGATTTTTCTTTTAGGACTTTACCCTCTTTACATTTTTTATTTTTAATATGGGAAAACAATTTTGCAGAAAGCAAAAGTATGGACAATATTACAAGACTAATCATAGTCAATTCAAAATTATAAATCCTATTATTATAGGACCCTAACACATGACAATGCCTCAATTGACTCTATGACAAACCTAGAAGCACTCAATGGGTGTTTGACCTATAAAAATAAATTTTCTTTGAGCACGAAATCCATGCCTCTAGAATGAGAACAATAAATTTATTTTTCTCTTCACATCAAATACATAAATCATGATTACATATGTCATTATGAAGACCGAACCTAGTTACATATTTCAACAGAGCATAGGGTGATTGGTAGCTTTGGAGGTACTCCAAACCCTAGGGTTTAGGGTTGTGGAGGAATTGGCATCACAAAGTCACTTTTGGGCTAAGAACCCAAGCATTGGGGTTTTGCACCCAAAGGGGTTGGGCCAAAACCATGAAGAGAATTGATGACATGCCACTTGGAGATGGAAGAGCACCCTTAGAGGAACAAGGGGCAGCTTCAAGCACCAAGAAAGGACATGTAGAAGTTGAGATATTAATTTTTATATATTGTGTGGGCTAATTGTTCTAGAGAATTCAAGTCGGCCTTGACTTGAGGAGACCCTTTGAGAGGGCTAGACGCTGACCTAAGGAAAGATATAAATACAAGAGAGGCGCAACCACATTTGACATATCCAAGCTGCAAAAACATCACAAGATTCATCTCTGAGGCAGCCACAGCTCTAGGGGACCAAGCAAAGGAGAAAGGTCTGTTTGGGCTGCATTAGAAGCAAAAGCAACTAGCGAAGAGGAGGAGCAGTTCTGTGACTAGTTGAGGGTTGGTTCTCTCATTAAATAGGTCTCAAATTCTGAATTGTGCTCTAGTTGCAGGCTGTAGACCTGTAAGGTGTCTTTTGGAGGGGCCGAGAGCCTAAACAGGAGGGCTGTATGTAGGTGACATAAGGGACAGCGAGTTAGGGAGGACTGTTGGGAAATCCTATCCGCAGGTTTTGAAGGCATACAATGCCAAGTTTGTGGGGCTGTAACTGTAGTTATAGTTAGCCCTAATTAGAGGGCCAAGTTGCAGAAAAAAGCACAGAAACCAAGGACAAGAGGGACAACAAAACACTGGAAAACAAGGTATGTTTATCCTTCTTGTTCTGATGTTTTGCTAGTGGATGAGTGTCCAAGTGTTGGACAGTTGTTTGGGCATCTCAAAGAACAGATTGGAGGGCTGTAGGAAGGTGTCCTGTAAGCACTAAATACAGTCACTTAAGAAGGACTTTGAGGACTGTTATAAGGGCAGAGAAAGAGAAGCCTAGTGGATGATCTCTGAAGGAAGAAGTGGCAGCCTAAGAGGGCTAGTAAACAAGCCATAAGTTCATTGTTGGAGGACTTTTGACAGTGATAGTGGGCGGCCTCCATGCCCTAAGTTTGCCTCAGTGGAGCAACACAAGAAGGCAATAGAAGGAAGAAGTCCCTAAGAGTTATCTTCTTAAAGGACTAAGGAGCAGCTAGTGGGCAAGAACTCCCAAAGAAGCTGAGGAGTAGCAGTGGGCAGTCTAAAGTTGTTCACAAATGGAGTTGTGAACAACTCAACAAAAATCCCTATGTGTTGAGACATTGAAGGACTAATGATCAGCTAGAGGGCAGATGGGTGAGCCGTGTTCAGTGACCAAAAGGAGCATGATCCATTTATAGACACAGTGCTGTAGATTGGGAGCAAAAGGACCAGCAAATGTGTTCAGGGTAGGACCAAGGGTAGCTGTGAAGCTGACTACATCAGCTAGTAGGTCAGTTGTATCTTGTTCAGGGTAGATTGGTTGTCAAAATTGTTGACAATAAACCCTAGTTTGTATTCTTGTATTAATGATTGAACGAGGGCCATGATCCCTGTAAGGGAGCCCTAGACAGTTGTATTACAGTTTGTTAATATAATGAAGTTGGGTTATTGAAAAATTGTAAAAAGTTGTATATTTGTGCACCTGTTGATTTGCTGTGTTTATTCTGCTGTGCAAAGTAGTTTGTTGTGGCATTTATTGGAAATTCTGAGAGGGGGGTGAATCAGTGTTTCCCATTCTCAATTGGTTAATTTTTATTTACTTAAAATATTTAGAGCATCGACAATAATTCAGAAAATATGAACCATCAAATCAAGAAGAGTATACAAGAATTGGCTCAGCAAAAGTTCAGTTATGTATGATGTACATACAACAATTTACCAGGTAAACCTGGAAGGCAGTACAAGACTCCCTAAGTCTGAAGATATGCAGGAGTCTTCATTCTCCTTTACATTTAATCAATCAGCCCAATACTGCTTTCACTGCTGCTACTCTCTCTGTCTTCAGTTACTGCTTCTGTCCTCACTGCCTCTGCTGCTATACTCACTATCTGCAATCACTGCTTCTGCTGCTACCATTGTCACATCCACTGCTATAACACCCTACTGCCTACTCTGCACTTCACTGTTCTGAAACTGTCACTGCTTCGACAGATACCCACTGATACAGTCACGGCTATCACTACAGCCCACAGCTGATCCTTTCTGATACTGCTATCAACATCTGCCACAACTTTCATACATCATCATCATACATCATCATTTTCACTGTTCCTTTTGTCCAGATATTATCTCTGTCATTTGTTAAAGTCACAGGATACTCTACTCATCTGTGGGTTACTGCCAAACATAATACTGCTTCTACCATCTTTGTTGATCGCTGCTGCTGCCCCATTTGCACTGACGTGTCTCTACAAGATATATCAAGCCACATTCTCACTGTCTTGTAGATCACATCCTCTCAGTCCCTCCGTCACAATATGCAAGTCACAGATGTCTGCTGTAGGTGAGGGGTTTTGGCACAATGTAATAGGTCACTGCAATGTAAGGTTGTTGTTAAGTATCTATGTCAACCACTGCTTATACTCTTACTGTCTTTCTGCTGCCCTCCTTCAGGATTTCATCAACACAGGTCACAGTCTCAGATTTATTACCTTGACAATTCAGGACTGTGCACAGAACAGTGGAACTCTGGTCATTGTCACAGTCAAGTCACTGCACTCATGTCAAACATGATCTCAGTAAGTTACAACAAGTGTCACTGCCAATGATTACTGTCACATCAAGGATCACTGTTAAACACTATTGTTATTATCAATCTAGAAACTCTGCCATCAAGGGTTACGTATTGTCATCTTGGATAAACACTGTTACTTGTTAATTGTTTAAATACTACATATGTCCTTGCTTCATATGTTTGAACAGTCTCACAAACGCTCTTGGCTTTACCATTGCTGTAGATGACTTCGAACAGTCTTCAACACAGTGAAGATTTACAGTCAGCCTTGGCTTCAATATGCAACTTCACTTGTCTAGTCAATATGGCTATCATTTTCATGTGCCTTTGTCTTTTACTATAGGTGACAGGGTCAAACTTGTTGAGATTTTGTGTATTTGGGGTAGCATCAGTTGTGCTCTAGGTCCCAAATTTTGTGGAGGGACTAGAGTACATTGGATCTACAAGACCCATAAATGGAATTGAGAAATTTCATCTGGTTTAGAAGAGATTAAATTAATTAATTATTTTAATGTATTTACTAAGTTAAAACTTAGGAAAATAAAATAATTAAAGTGATGAAATTGTCGTAAGTCACACAGATCAAGCTTTCTTTTAATCTTAGCCATTGATTAAAGACTTAATCTTGGCCGTTGATTTGTCAACGAGAAAAGTATAAAAGAAACGATTGGGGTTATTTGTAAGACACACAGAGGCAGAGCACTGAATCTAAGTTGAGATTCTAGGGCAGGGTTGCTAAGAATTTTCAAGTGTTTCAGTTGCAGAGAGGGGAATTTAGACCAAGGGGATGATCTAATCTCGGGGTCTAGAATACACAAGAAGCAGAGAAGAGATAAGGAAAAACAACGTAGAGGAAGGCATCAGCAGTAGACGGCAGTAGTAGCAGCAAGGACAACGTGATTTTCAGGAAACCCTTCAGGGGTTACGCAGAGACTCGTAGGGGCAGCGTAGTGACTACTTCACCCAGTCTGGGGTAACGCAGTCCCTTCTAGTGAAAACGCTGAGCATTTGGAGGCCTTTAGAGGCTGACACAGTGTCTTTCAGGGGCAGATCTGGGGTTTCTAGGCCTAGATTTGTCTGAGTTCTGTAAATCCCGCTTGAGGGTGTGGATCAGTCAGTATTGTTGGTTTTAGATCAGCCAGTTGCTGCAGATCTAGAGTTTTCTATGTAGGTTTTTCCAGATCTGGAACCCAGAGTTGTGTATTCAAAAATATTCTTAATAATAGAGCCCTCCAGCAACCAGAGACTGGTTTTCCCACATTGGGTTTTTCCGGGGACAATTTGTCTAGAAATAACTATCGCTTTTTCTATGTGTGCATGTGCTTATTCTAGATCTGAATTGGTAGAGATCTGTTATGTGTTTTTCTTTGATGTTAACTTGAATTTATTTAGTTGATAACTTGTATAAGTAGGAGAAGCTTAATCGGATTAACATAAATAATTTCTGCATAAGAATTAAGATTCAGAAATTTCTACATGGTATCAGAGCAATTGCAGATCTAGAAGGGTCACCAGCTGAAGAATTTGAACGATCTAGCTGCAGAAAGCAGTTGGAAAGGCAGCAGAAAAGCAGATCTGAAGGGACAATGCAGTTTTCAGGAGCAGAATCACGTAGAGGGAAGGGTGACGCTGTCCAGCGCTGTGTCCTAGCAAGCCCACGCAATAACTGCGCAGAGGCAACTTAGAAACGTTGCTGGTTGGGTTTGAAGCTAACCAGTCTGATTCAGATCTGAATCTGTTAGATCCATAAAATCCTGCAGAAAAGTTGCAGAAATTTAGAAGAGCTGGTGGGGTTAAACTTCTGAAGTTTTTAGATTTTTAGCCTTAGCACAAGTGACAAAGTTTGGGAAGAGATCAGTTTCTTAGAGAGTTTCTTGCCAAAGGAAACTTGTAGTTTGGTCAGAGGATCAAAGAAGAAGCTGAATCATAGTTTATTTGGTATATTTTCAAGGAGGGAAACCAAGTGTCAAAGGGAGCAGAGGGTGCCCAGTTCGAAAAGGACCCTAGATCCAGATCTCTAGCATAGAGAAGAGGAGCTCTGACACATTCTGAGCAGATGGCTCCTCATGGACTGCGTGATCAGGATAGGCTAGAGGGCCTCTCAAACTTTTCGGTGTGGAAAGCAAGGATCTTGATTGTCCTTGAGGCATACGGTCTAAGAGACCATGCAGAGCAGACTCTGGCCACACCAACAGATGCGGATCTCCTACAGAAGCATAGGGAAGCTGCTGGGCATGCCAAGTGGCTGATAATGGACAGTATCAAGGACCATATTATACCACCCATAGCTGAAAAGCGAACAACTAATGAGATGTGGAAGGCCTTGACTTCCCTCTATGAGGGAAAATCAATCCAAAGAAAGATGCTGTTGGAGGCCCAAATGAGGTCATTCATGATGACCAAGGGAGAAGACATCGAGCATTTCCTCTTCAGATTGCAGTCAATCAGGTATCAGCTGAATACAACGGGTGCAACCATAGATGATGCAGTGATGGTCAGGACTGCCCTCAATGCAGTCATGGATGAGTGCGAAACCTTTGTCCAAAGTATCTTGGGCAGAGCGGACCTCCCAGATTGCGACAACTTGTGGTCGATCCTGCGGCAAGAACTACGAACGTTCACCAAGAAGCAGCATAACCCTGCGTTGAGCAAGGTTAAGAAGGAAGAGGAGGAAGATGCAACCTTGGTATCAAAGAAGCAGCTGAAGAAGAAGAAGGATCTTTCTAAGATCAAGTGCTTCCAGTGTGGTGAAATGGGACATTTTGCCAGCCATTGCCCAGAAAAGAAGAAGGACAAGGAAGCATCTTCTTCCAAAGTTGCGGTGGCAGATGATGGGTCAGGAGATGATGTGGCCATGAGTGCTCATGAACCACAGAGGTGGGGTGACATTGACATGTAGAGGAGCTACATGGAAGTGAGGTGAGATCCCTGAGCAGCTCATCTCTTGGATCACAAGCGAGCTATGATAGCCTTAAGACAGTAGCGAGACAAGTGGAGCAGTGGGTGCATAGATCACAGATGAGGCATAAGCAGAGGCAGATCCTCAGGCTGGGAGAAGCCGTGTAGAGCATAGCAGCAGCAACGTAGAAGCAGTAGCAATGCAAAGGCTGATATGACTTCATTAGCGCGGTGCAGTACTGCTTACGCAGTGCAGAGCTGCAGCAGCACAGAGAGCTTCAAACTTCAAAGGGATAGTGCAGTGCAGCAGCAGCGTGATAGATTTCAGCACAAGGAGCTGATGTAACTTCAGTAGTGCAGAGGAAGTCTGATTACGCAGGTAGAGCTATAGTTGTGCATCGTTCTAACTTCTTTAGATGCCAGCACAGATTTGTAGCCTATGGAGCTTCAACGATGAGGATGCAGCCCATCTGACTTCTCTGTCAAAGATTGGGCAGGAGATTCAATTGTTTCTCTCAACAACTGAAGTTGCAGTGCAACAGATCAACAGTGGCAGTGCTATGAGCAACATAGATTCAACATATTGAGAGGGAGCTGCAATACGGAGGTTGAAGTGTCAGTGGCAGAGTCATGGGCAGCAGTACAAAATGGCAACAGTAGTGCAGAGTTGAGTGGCAGGAGGCCAAGCTTTAGCAGCACAGAACCAGTGCCCAAAATCATGTAATGCATAAGTGTGATGTATTGCTAGAGCACACCCTTGATGCTAAGAGGGAGTGTTGAGATTTTGTTTATTTGGTGTAGCATCAGTTGTGCTCTAGGTCCCAAATTTTGTGGAGGGACTAGAGTACACTGGATCTATAGGACCCAGAAATGGATTTGGGAAATTTCATCTGGTTTAGGAGATATTAAATTAATTAATTATTTTAATGTATTTCCTAAGTTAAAACTTAGGAAAATAAAATAATTAAAGTGAATTTAATTAAACATGTGATGAAATTGTCTTAAGTCACACATATCAAGCTTTCTTTTAATCTTAGCCATTGATTAAAGATTTAATCTTGGCCGTTGATTTGTCAACGAGAAAAGTGTAAAGGAAACGCTTGGGGTCATTTGTAAGGCACACAGAGACAGAGCACTAAAGCTAAGCTGAGATTCTAGGGCGGGGTTGCTAAGAATTCTTGAATGTTTTAGTTGCAGAGCGGGGAATTTAGACCAAGGGAATGATCTGATCCTGGGGTTTAGAATACACAAGAAGCAGAGAAGAGATCAGGAAAGACAGCGCAGAGGAAGCCAGCAGCAACAGACGGCGGCATCAGCAGCAGTAGCAGCAAGGACAGCGTGATTTTCAGGAAACCCTTCAGGGGTTACGCAGAGACCCTTAGGGGCAGCGTAGTGACTACATCACCCAGTCTTGGGTAACTCAGTCCCTTCCAGTGACAACGCTGAGCATTTGGAGGCCTTTAGAGGCTGACGCAGTGTCTTTTAGGGGCAGATCTGGGGTTTCTAGGCCTAGATTTGTCCGAGTTCTGTAAATCCCGCTTGCGGTGTGGATCAGTTAGTATTGTTGGCCTTAAATCAGCCAGGTGCTGCAGATCTAGAGTTTTCTCTGTAGGGTTTTCCAGATCTGGAACCCAGAGTTGTGTATTCAGAAATATTCTTAATAATAGAGCCCTCTAGTAGCTAGAGACCGGTTTTCCCACATTGGGTTTTTCTGGGGACAGTTTGTCCAGAAATAACTGTGTCACTTTGTCTATGTGTGCATGTGCTTATTCTAGATCTGAATTGGTAGAGATCTGTTATGTGTTTTGCTTTGATGTTAACTTGAATTTATTCAGTTGATAACTTGTATAAGTAGGAGAAGCTTAACCGGATTAACAAAAACAATTTCTGCATAAGAATTAAGATTCAGAAATTTCTCCAAAACTTCCTTCATACTCTGTCATGGATTACTTCTGTCAACAAGGTCATTGTATCAAGCCCTTCAACGCTTAGAAGTTATTGCCACATGGTTGTTGCTACAAAGAGTAGTTCAAACTTTAGTCCCACTGTCATATGACCCTCCCTTCCTATTACTGTCAATACTCCATATAGAGCTTCTACTTCAGCGTACATTCATTAGGTCAATATATCAGTTTGTCGTGTCTTTTGTGCATTTAAGGTTAGAATCACTAGGTTGCCAGTTTAAGCTTCACATTCACATCAGGATTCAAGGACACAAACAATCACTCGAGCAGTAATTTTTAGGGCATTGTTCCAAGGAGATCTTTGTTTAGTATTAGGTATGGAGCAAATTCACCATTCTGATGAATCTTAGAGAAAAGGAGTCGAAACTCTTGTACACAGGTGACAGGATATAGCCTTCACAAGTTGTAAGCTCAAGTTCACAGGGTTACTATGATAATGTTACTGATAAATACAACTAGCTTCAATGAAGGATATTTGTGGCAGACTTTGGTTCCTTTCAGAATTTCCTAGTTGAGAAGACTTCAACAATTCAAGGTCGCAGGCACCCGTTGGGACTTCAAGAGGTCCAAGTACTTCAATGCAATCTGCAACCCCTCAAGATTCATTCTCCATATGTGCTTAGAATGTTCACAGGTCTAGATGCTTAGAGTGATCACAAATGTGATGTTTATTTTTCTGTGGCAGTCAAGTCAATCCCTCAGCGGCTCTGCTATAGAAAATAAAGACTGAAACCTCCATATAAAGGCTGCACCATACTACCAGAACAGATCCACAGAGGATGTAGAGATTAGATCATTGACAAAATATGATGCTTGGGAACAAGCCACACTTCACATAAGAAATTGACATCCTCAGATTCGCTTGCACAGCGATAGGCCCTAATGGAGGGCCGCAAGATATACAACAAAAGGTCTACAATTTAGGTCTTGCACCAATGAAAAATACGAATTTGCTTCAGCCAGTGATTGTCCGTCCAAGGAAGAGGTCTAAATTCTAGCGAAATGATTTTGAATTCAAGACAAAACTTTTCACCTGCAACAAAATGGAACCCTTGTCCCAGCGAAACCAAAACAGAAAAAATTCGAATCCCAAAAACACAAGAAAATCAACCCTAAACCCTTCTGCAATTCTGGTCGCAGTCATAAAGCGAATTACATCAACCCTTCCTTAATGAGCAAGGGAACCATATTTATAAGAGTCAAGAATGTCTTTGGAGAATAGTCCGACTTGAGGATTTGGAGGGATTTAAATTTCTAAATTTAGATTTTGAAGTCGACTAGGGTTTTGGAGGAAAATTTGATTTTGAATTTTCAATGGCGTGGTGCCAAAAACTTCTTTACGCCTTGGATCAAAAGTATAATGAGGGTAATTTAAATTAATATAGGTCCTAATTATTATTTTTAAATTGGACCATATTAAAATTAAAAATTTATCCCTAACAATAATTGCTTGCCCAATGACGCATTCTTCATATGAAATTAATTGCCACATCATTTCAGTTATTACCACATCGTCATCCTTGCAATTGCCACATCATCAATGATGCTACATCATCCTTATAATCATGCCAACAAGATTTCCACATCAGTGGTTGATCCCACGTCATCACACTTGTTGCAACATTGTCAACCCTTGGGGTTTTGGACCCTAAATTGGGGCTTTGACTTTGACTGGGCATATTTCTCAAACCAAGAGGGCCCATGGAATGCTCCACATACCACCAAAATCAGCAAGACAAGGAGAAGCCATCTGCAAAGGGTTCCAAGCCAAATTCCATGATCTCATACCTTCAAGTCCTCAATAACTGCAAGGTATTCTTATTGTTTAAGAACCCAAACCCTAAGACTAGGGTTTCATCCTCTACCTGCAATATCAACAACAACCATGACCCAAGAACATTGTCATATCAAACTGCATCATCATCAACTACACTAAGGGATCCAAACCCTAGGGTTAGGGTTTGATCCCTTCAATTAAGGTTTCATCCCTTTAATTAGGGTTCCTGCTGCAACTAGGGTTTCATGGTTAAGTTGCATCATCCCGTGAACCCATCACATCAATGGCCTCCAAACCTTGACATCAATGACGATATATCATTTTGCACCAACTTGTACCTGCTGCATCTGCCCCTGCTTTGACATCAATGACAACATACTCAACGACATTTGAGTTGGTAGTGTTAGTGATTCTAAGACCTTAACCTAGATTCTCCAGTGGCGTGGAAAAACAACTAGGGTGAAGGATATGAAAGCGAACTGCATAATTCTGGATGGTGTGAGGGATCATATAATCCCCCAAATGTGGTTATCTCTGATTAGTCTTTATCACAGTACAAATGAGAACAATAAATTGGTGTTGAAAAAGAAGTTGAACAATATTGAAATGAACAAATCTGAGACCGTGACATCTTATCTCACGAGAGTCCAATAGGCTCGTGATGAGCTTGCAGTTGTTGGGGAAACTGTGCATGATTAAGAGCTGGTCAAAGTTGCTTTGAAGGGGTGTGTGAAGCAGTGGCCCACTTTCGTGGATGGGATTCTTGCTCATCAACAATGTCCTAATTGGGCAAGACTACTACAACAATTATTGCATAGATGGAGGATATGGTGAAGAAGCTCGAGAAAAACTCTGCTGTAGTATCTTGCCTTTCTGGAACAATCACGAGAGGTGTATGGTTCGTGGATAGTGGAGCATCTCGTCATATGACGTGATCTTGAGATCTCTTCACCAGCATGACTAGGGGGCCCAGAGATGTAAATGTGTAGCTTGGTGACAAAGCAAAGTATGTAGTTGAGGGCACTAGAGTATCGAGTTACTAATGGAATTAAGTGGCATCATGGAGGTGTACGAAGGATTATATGTGCTGGGGTTGGAGAAGAATCTCCTTTCAGTTTCTTCCATGGAAGACAGAAGACTGGAGGTCAGATTTACAGGAGGTGAAGTCGCTGGTGGGCTGAAGGGGATCAATGTCACCAAGAAACAAGTGATCAG
This sequence comes from Pinus albicaulis, assembly GCA_034641835.2. Classification (NCBI taxonomy): domain Eukaryota; kingdom Viridiplantae; phylum Streptophyta; class Pinopsida; order Pinales; family Pinaceae; genus Pinus; species Pinus albicaulis. Next base: position 163,376,421 of record CM076569.1, on the reverse strand, counting down.
TAGAAGGGAGAGGGATCTCTATTTGTTGCAAGGGAAGTCGGTGAAGGCTCTCATCCATGAGAGTGACAACCAAAGCGAGATTTGGCATAGGAGGATGGGGCACTTACACTACAAAGCTCTTCCTATGGTGCAGAGGATGGTTATTGTTTGCCTAGAGATCCGAGTGGAGCAAGATGTAGTGTGCAAAGGGTGTGCGTTTGGGAACCTCACAGTGAGACTAGGTCAAAGGGTGTGTTAGACTTGGTGCATTTTGACATTTTTGGTCTTGTGTCTGTGACGTCAATCCGAAGGCTCTTATATTTTCTGACATTCATATATGATTATTCTAGGAAGACTTGGATCTACTTCCCGAAAACCAAGGATAAAGTCTTCGATCGGTTTCAGGAGTTCAAAGCCCTTGTGGAGAACCAAACAGGGAGGAAGATTAAGGTGTTGACATCAGATAATGGGGGCGAGTATACCTCCAACGAGTTCCTTGATTTTTGCAGGGAAACCAGAATTAAGAAGGGGCTCACAATACCTTACAACCCTCAACATAATGGGGTTGCCGAGAGGAAAAATAGGATGATCATGGAGGAAACGAGGGAAAAGATCTATGACTAGGAGTTGCCTATGTTTGGGTGAGAAGAGGTCTGCAATACAATTGTGTACATGCATAACAGGAGTCCTCACAGGGTGTTGGAGGACGTGACTCCTAAGGAGCTGTTTGCAAGAGTGAAACTAGATGTGAGTCATTTTTGCATATTCGACAGTCTAATTTGTGTCCATGTGCCTATAGAGAAGAGGACAAAGCTGGAGGCCTTATCTAAGAGGGGTGTGTTTGTTGGCTACAATAAGGTCTCAAAGGCCTACCGTGTCTACATTCAAGGACAAAGAAAGGTGATCTTGAGTCGGGATGTCAGATTTGATGAGAACAAGACACTTATGAGTTCTCATGTGAGGGAGTCATCAGTATTAAAGGAGCGAGAGCGAGAGGCTCCCAAGGCTTAGTAGGGACCAAGAACACTAGCAGGGACACAACAAACAGATTTGTAGGATGAGCTAGATATTCCTTCATTCCTTTGAGCTCTACTAGGAGGAGGTCAAGATGGGCCGAGTAAACATTGAGAGATGTCGAGGAGCATGCAGAGGTTCCTAGTAGGACTTTCTAGTAGAGCAGGCCATCGACCATATATTCAAGTTATTTGGCACTGTAGAGTAGTGTCAGCGAGTTTGAGTCTTCCACCTTTGAGGAGGCTATAGGTGAGCAACTTTGGAGAGATGCAATGATGGAGGAGTATAGCTCCATCATGAGCAATGATGTTTGGGACATCGTGCAGAGGCCAGAAGGAAAGTCTGTGGTCTCTTCTTGATGGATCTACAAGATTAAACATGCAATCGATGGTAGTATCGAGAAGTATAAAGCTAGGGTCATGGCGAGAGGGTTCTCCTAGAAGGGGGGAGTGGACTACGAGGAGACATTCACACCTGTCACTGGATAAGCATCTATTAGAGCAATTATGTCTATTGCTTTAGAGATGGGGTGGAGGATAAATCAAATGGATCTGAAGATTGCTTTCCTCAATGGGCTGATTGAGGAGGAGGCATATATTGAGCAGCCTTAAGGTTTTGAGGTATATGGGAGAGATTCTCATGTATGCAGGGTTAAGAAGTCTCTTTGTAGGCTAAAACACGCTCTGCACGTAGGGTATGCCGGGATCATTGGATCTCTTCTTTGTTTGGGCTTCACCAAGAGTGAGGTGAATCCCAACTTGTACTTTGTACTCGTCAAGGGTGAACCACTCATCTTGGTACTATATGTGGATGATCTCTTCTTGACAGGATTGGAGAGGCTCATAGGGATGTGCAAGGAGGATCTTGCTTCGGAATTCAACATGAAGGACATCGACTTGATGCATTAATTTTTGGGATTGGAGGTGTGGGGGTAGCGAGGAGAGATTTTCCTTGGCCAGGGAAAGTGTGCGGTAGAGATCTTGAGGAGATTTAGGATGGAGGAGTGCAAGCCTATGTCTACACCTATGATCACTAACATGAAGAAGTTGAGTGCTTCTGAAGGTGAATTAGTGGATCCCACACTTTATAGGCAGGTTACAGGTTCCTCTTGATGTATTTGGTCAACGCTAGACGGGATATATGTTTTGCTGTGAACACACGTAGACAGTTCATGGTGGAGTCGAGATAGGTTCATTGGGTGGCAATGAAACATGTGTTGGGGATACCTGCTAGGGACAATAGACTTTGGATTGAAGTATGTCATAGTTAGAGGAGTGGAGCTGCAATGGTACATAGATTTTGATTGGGCAGGGAGTATGGTCAACATGAAGTCCAAATTTAGATGTTTCAACATGGGATTAGCCATGATCTCATGGTTTAGTACAAGGTTACTTGGGAGCGGGAGCGGGAGCGCCATTTTTAGAAGCTTCCGGTCCAGAGCGTTTATATATATATATATATATATATATATTTATATTTTTTATATTTTGATGCATATATGTCAACAAAAACATGTAGAATGATGAATTAGACATAAAAAACATAAAAACATAGATTGAATCATATAACATCAATCATCTTGAAGTTATAATCTTCATCAACCACGCCCACGAGTTGGAAGCATACAACATATTGACTCTTGAGTCTCGCAAATCATCAATCTGAAGGTTTCAAGCTTTCAAAATTCAATATATAACATTTATCATCATTGATTTCAAATTTCAATATCTAACATTTATCATCATTGATTTCAAATTTCAATATCTAACATTTATCATCATTGATTCATTGATTTCAAAATTCAATATACATTTATCATCATTGATTCATTGATTTCAAAATTCAATATATAACATTTATCATCATTGATATTATATAACATTTATCATCATTCATTCATTGATCACCATATAACTTTCATTAAGTATCATATTCATAATTCATTATGACTTGTAAACAGTAAACTTATAAATGCCAACTTCAAAGTTTCACCCTTCAAATTCAAACTTCAAACTTAAATTGTCATTAAATATATGAAATCAGAAAGATTCAAGTTTCAACTGTTCAACTGTCAACAACAAATAGAAAAGACTAGTAAACAAAAAATCTATTTTATCTAGCTGGCCCCTTGCCACGCCCACGAGAAATGTCTAATTTTTGTGAGCCACGAGGAAATGTTGGTCTTCTAGTACTCTCAGGAATACCACGACCACGACTAGAAGGTGGAGGCTGGATCTGCAAAGGAACAATAGTGTGATATCGAGGAGTGGCACTGGCACCCGCACTGCTATCAGTAGATGGTGGGACTGGCCCTGTGTGTGGTGGTGCTGCTGATGCTTCATCATCATCCCTATAAAGTTCTGCTTCCAATTCTTCCAGATGTAACGTGCCGTCCTCCAAATTATCATCCTCTGGGTTGTTGTCCCAGACTCTGTATGATTGATCCTCATTTGCCTAATCACAGTAATGGCTCAACAACTGTTATGAACCTAATTCATAACTAAAGTAATAAATATAGTTATTAATAGAATAAATAGAAATAAATGTAATTACTAAATAATCAATTAGGATTATGTTAAATAATCATTAAGTTAATGAAAAGGCATGTCTAAAAGACATGCCTGTTCATGAAAAGGTACCTGCATAGGTATAAAAGCGGGACCTCATTGTAATCATTCAATCATGTCATATATCATATCAATAAATATTTATTATTATAAATACCTTGTGTATTTTTATAATTAAAGCTGCTTTTGCTATTAAGCCTACAAATCTGCAACTCTTGCTGCTACAGTAACCAAATCTACAGCTTCCGTTGTTACAGTGGTATCAGAGCCATATCAGAGCCTTGAAGCAATGGCACATAACATTTTTTTACAAGCCTACAAACGTAGTTTACAAGCCCGAGCACATTGTTTACCGTATAATGTGCCATTACGTGAAGATCCCAAAAGAATTGAGCAGATTAGGAAAATTCAACAAAAGCTTCAGCAAGTAGAGAATTCTTGGGCAGAAATCACAAACGGTTGTAAAAAAATTTCTGCAGATCTTAAAAAAATTTCTCGTAATAGAGAAGAAAATCATGACAAACAAAAAGATGAAAAATGTTGTAAAAATGAGAAAGCAGTTAGTTATGATAATGGGAAATCAAATAAAACAACCATGGAAAAGTCAACCAAATATATTCCCCCACCAATGCGTAATAAAAGTAAAAAGGAAGAGAATTGTTGGAAGTGTGGAGACAAATATTTCACAGGACATAAGTGTGCAATTCAAAAACTTTATAACTGTGAAGCAGATTATAATGAAGATGTAGATGTTAAATGTAAAAAAGATTCTGCTAGCCGGAAAACTATTGAAGAAGCTGGAAAAAGTGGTGATAGAATGGTCTTGTTAGCAGGTGATGATGCAACTGGAACATCTAAAGGACCGTGTTCTATGCTGCAGGTTGAATCCCATGTTGATGGTCAGGATGGCCTTGGTCAAGCATATGAAGATGCTGATAAAAAAGTTGCAGAGGGCTCACAAAACAGCATATCTAGGTCCTCTACATTCAATCAATCCAGTATTTCTGTTGAGAAGAGGTCAATTCACACAGTTGTGGACTCTTTGGTATCTATGGATGTGTCTCCGGCTTTTTCAGAGTATGCACCTACTATGAAGAAGGAGGTTGGTAAAGAACTTCAGGAAGATTGTAATGGCACAAGATATAAAGCAGCTTCTTTGGCACTGGATACAAAAGCTAATTCTTCCATTTGTCTAAACCATCGAGCACTGCAAAATTATGGCAATGATGAAGCTGAGAAGAAGAACCCGAGAAATATTTGCAACAGTGACGGAATGTTTTTGTTGGCAGAAGAAACAGTAGTTGATGATGCTGGGCAAGGCGACAGAGTTTACTGTGGACATGCAAGAGTCAAAAAATGTCCAGTCAATAATCTTACGGCCAAGACTTCTGGGAGCTCTTCTCAGTTTTTTGTAGAGAGTGAGAATGGAATTAAACTGTCTGTTGACCTTGCACAAGACAGCCCATTAAATTGGATGAAGACTTATAATTACGAATTTTCCTTACCTCAAGACCGTGATGATCACAAGCACGACAGAGGTCATACTCTAATGTTGGTTGATTTTATGATATGCGCGGGATATGTTGCCAATGTATGCAATGAGACCGTTCATGCAACAGTGCGCATTGCGGATCGCTACCTTTCTGTTAAATCACTCAAGAAGCGAAAGATGCCGCCTTTTGGCTTGGCTTGTTTGATTATTGCTTCTAAAATGTATGATGTGGATGGCGAGGTTGCTACTGCTGATGACTTAGCCAAGCAGGTCCAAGAAGTTGAAGAATATGCTGAAACTGAGGCTGTGGACATCGTACACTTTGAAACTAAGATTACAGTGGCATTGAATTTAGATGTTCTAGCGTTCCCCACAGCATTTACTTTTATCAGATACATGCTTTCAATTGCTGAGCCAAAATCTATAGTGGAATATTGGAAATTGAAATATCTTGCAGAGAACCTTTCAGAATTGACATTATTACATTACAAATTCCTTCGCTACAATGTCTCTTTGATTGCTGCCTCGATAATTTACTATGCCTTGCTGATCCTTAATCCAAAAGATAAGAATCCATGGTACCAAAGCCTCAGAGATTTAACTGGTTATTCTCTGATTCACATGATTGATTTGCGTATTGCAATAGGAATGCTGTCTAACCAGAAAGGTGTTCGTGTAAGAAGGGTAGAACCAACAGCCCCAGCAGCGAAATTCTTGAGATCGTTAGATATTCGTCTCAGTTTTGATGCAATTGATATTGTTACTAATGGAACTGTCGCTTTCAGGCGTGGTGAGCGCATAGGTTTTAGCTACCTTGTTTCAAAGAAGTATACAGGAGAGCATGCCAGAGTCAAAATTCTACGTGAATCTGAGTATCACGAATTTGATTTAAGGATGGAGGATTTTCGAAGTTTAACGTCTAAGGGAACCGCCTCCTGCTCGCAACAGCATTTACGGCATTCGAATACTGGAAGCAGTTTCTCTAAACCTATTACAGACCCTCGGACTAAGACTCAGACTCGGGTTGAGAATGTGAGGGAGATAGAGAAGGCAAACACTTCGCCTTACAAGAGGAAGATACCGTCAACAAATTCTCGTTCTTTGAAGACCTTGCTGGATTCTCAAATTGAACGGATACTCTCTGCAAAGAAGAATGCATTAACGGCAAGACGGGATTGGAAGAATTTGAAGGATAATACTACTTGTGGTGGTAAGGTATATGCTGTCCTCTTCCTGAAATTCTTGGTCTCGTTTAAGATCGCGACGGACGCGGCTGCTTCACAGGCACCAAACTATATTGCAATAATCCAGTGTGATGCAGATAATAAGTTGAAAGGTGCCGTAAAACTGTTATTAATGGTTTGGATAATCATTTTCGTGGATACACGTATATATACAAATACCCGGCCAGCTCGGCGCCTTCGCATTGCTGCTCGACACCAACCGCAAGCTGCTCCCGACACCCGGATGATGCTGCACGCCCGCACGATTCCACAAGTAATCGGCGGTCAAACGACATGGCTTTTCCTCGTCGACGTATGGTCAACAGACTAATTCAGTAACGGTGTAACGTTACGGGGTTGATTCCTAAAGATATACATAACCAAGTTACGTGGTTAAAAGTTATATAAATTTTATATAATTTACAACTATATATTATATATAATTTGTAATTATATATTTTATATAAATTGTAATTATATAGTTTAAAAATTATAATAATAATAAATATATATATGGAATTAAATTTAATTAATTAAAATGATTTAATTAATTAAATTATTAAAAAAAAAAAAGAGAGAGTTATTTCGAAAATATATATATATCGCCCTTCGATAAAAAAAAAAAAATGACGTGAGCAAAATGAAGGGAATGTTCAGAAATTAAGCTTTGAGGACAAAGCTTTTCGAAGAAGGAGGCAATGTTATGAACCTAATTCATAACTAAAGTAATAAATATAGTTATTAATAGAATAAATAGAAATAAATGTAATTACTAAATAATCAATTAGGATTATGTTAAATAATCATTAGGTTAATGAAAAGGCATGTCTAAAAGACATGCCTGTTCATGAAAAGGCATGTCTAAAAGACATGCCTGTTCATGAAAAGGTACCTGCATAGGTATAAAAGCGGGACCTCATTGTAATCATTCAATCATGTCATATATCATATCAATAAATATTTATTATTATAAATACCTTGTGTATTTTTATAATTAAAGCTGCTTTTGCTATTAAGCCTACAAATCTGCAAGTCTTGCTGCTACAGTAACCAAATCTACAGCTTCCGTTGTTACAACAACCTCAAGTTATAATGCACATAAACCAAGCTTTCAGCTCGGTTTTCATTCAGCCTGTTTCTTCTCACATTGTGTATAACGCTGTAGGTGCTCCAACACCTCTCTGCAGAAGAAGTGTTCACAACCTGTGAGAGAACTTTTTTAGCCAACTTTGGCAAAAGTCCCATGTCGCCATATGCTTCCCACCATGTGAGAGCATCAAATCTGTCCTTGTCTTCCATTGCATGGAAAGAACCAAAGTTAGCAGTGCAACTGAAGTATTTGCCTAATTCAAGGCGCAATCTAGCACACTCTTCCCTGTCGGGTACCAACTTGTCCAATGCCTTCATGTACCCTTGTTGTACCTCTAGATCTGTGTGAGGTTTCATCCTAACCCCACCTCCAGGTGCAGGTTGGCCCAACCAAGATGGAGAGTAATATTTTGGCGTAAGGATATATGCCAAAGCATGTAGTGGAACATTGAGTTTATTCCATCGTGCACACACAGAGTCATGAATCATAGCATACAAGTTGGGATCATTATCCTTAGCAATATATTTTATTTGCCCCAACATGCTATCCATCTGCTCATAAACCTCTCCAATCACTGGTTTATCAGTATCTGCAAACCGAATCATGTTATAAATGGGCTTGGTAAAATTCAAAATTTCCCTCACACGTGCCCAAAACAGAGGGTCAAGGGCAGTCAACTGCACATGTTCGAATCCTTGCCTATCAACTATTGTTGCTGCCTTGTCATTTAATAGCTGCCAGTGTGGGCTTGATACCATTGCAGCCAATGACTCTCTTACCTTCAAAAGGCGCTTGAAGGTGAGGTAATAGCTAGCAACTCTAGTTTTTGCTATCTTCAATAACTCCAATTTGGAGTGAGTACGGAAAAACCCATGGGTATTGCTATGATTTGTAATAAATTTTATCATTTTTTTACCTCTCTTGTACAAATCACCAAGCCATTTGAATTGAGGTTGTTTGTTTTTGATGATATCATGCATCAAAAGGTTCATTGTGTGAACCAAACACCTAGACCAAAAAATGTTGGGGTATTTATCCTCAATAATTGCTCCTGCTGCCTTACAGTTAGCAACATTATTAGTGATGACCTGTATGACATTGTATGGCCCAGTCTTTTCAATTATATCAAGTAATGGTTCTGCAATGTTAATGCCGGTTTTGAATTTGTCTGAATAATCATATGTTGCCAGGAAGATTGCACCACTAATCGACACAGCCAAAACACTTATCAATGGTTTTCCTTTTACATTGGTCCATCCATCAGAGACAATGGACAGCCCATGCTCATTCCACGAACTTGTCATTCTAGCCAAAGAATTGTTTATTTTAGCTTTTTCATGATCAAGACCCACGGTTCTGGCCTTGTCATACCCAGGGTTTTTGTATCCTTTGGGGGCATCATTAATGGCAGAAACCATTTCATGCCAATAAGGTGAGCGAAGAACATTGAATGGCACCCCACATGCATATAGAAACCGGTAAACTTTTGAATCCACATCATTCCTACACCCTTTGTCCAGGAAATCGGATATGGTTCTACGCCTTAAACCAGTGCCGCTGCCTCCAAAACCACTGGCATGGGTGGAAGTTGAAGTTGTTTGTCCATGACGTGTTGGGCCTGAATCAATGAAACCCCTAGATCTTTTAGATGATCTCTGTAGGGCAGCCCCCTCTTCCTTCCTATATATCTCTCCCTGTGGTGCTGGCACATAAGGACAAACTTTGATTCCAATATTTTTAGTTCCATCCCCTGGCATTATCCCACAAAGGTGCCTTCTCGCACGGGTGTATGAACCATGGTATTGTTTATTGCAATGGGGGCAAATAAATTTAGTGATTCCACCACCTTTCCCTCCTTCCATTTTCTAAACATATTTCCGCAAAGGTGTCTGAGTTTGGTCTCGTTTAGTTGGGGAATCTGTGTCCTCAGGTTCTCCACTCCCCACTTCCTCCTCAGCATAATCCTCCTCCTCTTCAGGATTTTCTTCAAATCCACCATAACCCTCCTCTTCATCCTCCTCTTCTCTGATTTGCCTCTTTCTTCTACTACTCTCCAACACCATTATCACAAAGAAAGAAACCAACATGAGGAAAATCCCTAGCCATATAGCCATGATGGAAACAAGTTTCAAGTTTCAAGTTTCTAGCCTGCAAAACAAATGGAAAAATGCCAAATGGGAATAGGAAAAAAAAAAATTCATTTTTTAAGTTTTAAATCCAATAAAATGCAACATTCAAGAAAAATTCAAGTTTTCATTTTTAAACAATTTAAAAATCTACAAATTCATCCTAGAAAATACAAAATTGGATTAGAAGGCCTACCTCTTTCTTGCAATCCTCCTGTTACCTTGCTCCTTGTCTCTTCTTGTCTCTTCTTGCTCTCCTTCCTTTCTCTTCTTGCTCTCTTTCTCAACACTCAACAAACGATAAAAACCAAAATGAAACCCCCCCCCCCCCCCCATAAACAAATCGTTTTTTCACTTGAAAAAATTTGTGCGCGGCGGGAAGCGTTTTTTGTTCCGGGGAGCGTTCGGGAGCGAACGCTCCCCGATCGCTTCCGGCGTTTAAAAAATGCTCCCGAAGCGTTTTTTAAACGCTGGAAGCGCTCAGGGAGCGTTCGCTCCCGAGCGCTTACTGAAACGCTCTCGAAAAAGGCAGGGAGCATTTTAACAGGTTCGGAAACGCGGTCCCGAAAACGCTCCCCTCAGGAAGCGTTTTCGGGAGCGCGTTTCCGAGCGTTTCCAAAATGCTCTCGTACGGAGCGCGTTTCGGAAACGGGAACGAGGGGGGTTTGAAGCTTCCTCGCAACCCTGGTTTAGTAGGAAGTTGTAGTCATTGGTGTTGAGAATTTGATAGGGCGTAGTTTAATTCAATTCTCTACTTGATAATTACTTGTGAACTTATTTCTCTTAGATCTTCTCTTCATTAGCTTATTAGGTCTTTCATCAAGTCAATTATCAAAACACAAAAGACACAAGATTTCGGCTCTTTAAGCTAGGGCCAAAACCTCTCCCTCTTGGAGAGGAAAACCCACAAGTAATTCTTCTTATAGACTTTCAGTTGATAAGCACCATGACCATAACATAGACCCTTGACACTTGTATGCCTCCAAGAGCTTGTCTCTGCTCTTTCTGGGCTCCTTATGCTGACCTCCCTTTTTCTGCCCCGTTATACGCTGTCCTGCACTGACACTAGGGAGACTCGGTCCCTAGTCTAATAACTCTAAATAAGGTGTTGCCTTTCCTTGATCCAAACTTGGTCTTCTATAGGTGACTTCTCGACTTCTTGTTTTGATTCCCTAGACTGAGTTCTCTATTTGTTGTAGTGGCCTTTCTTCATTCATGGTATAACTTAGACCTTCTTCTCAAGACAAAGCTTGACCTCTTTCTACGCACTTCCTTTCATCACTTGATAATATTCGTTTTCTGTAGTATGCCTTTCCTTTTCATTAGCAGATCACTTCTTCACCATTTATATCTTCTTAGCACTATAATACGCACTGACAACAAACTTCATCATTTGCTATAGTAGGTCTCGGCCTACTAGGATATGCAAGGTATGGTAGATCCAAAACATAGAGGTAAGTGTACCTCTCCTTCCTACGCATATTTGTCCCTAATCTTTGCACTTAAACAGACCCTTCCCTTCGCTGGAATACGCATGTATAACAGACCTTTCTCTTCGCTGGAATATGCACTTATAACAGACCTTTCGCTTCATTGTTCTGTCTCCTCTTCAACACATCAACTGTACCTTCAATTCACCCTAAACTTAAGAACTTATCCGAACCTTTCAATCTGCAATTGTAGTCCGAAAAACTCCAGAGATATCCGAATTCTGTCCATGTCTTTTCTGCGCAGTCCAGTGGGCTTTTTATAGTAGTCAACCCCTGTAATTAGCCAACTTGACAGTGAATAGTCATGTCTATTTTGAGCCGACCTTCCACGGGGTTTTCTCCAACATCTTTAAGCTGACTTCTTCCAGCATGATGACAAGGTCTTTGAGGCTTACTTTTACATCAATATTTGTCCTTTCACAAGTGTAACATGATGATTCTATTTTTATACATTTATGACAAGATGATAAATCCCTAAAATACATCAAGAAGAAGTCTGAAGCAAACAAAGTTCTTTCTCAAGTTAAATACTCCAGAAGACTTGGAATAAAAAGATATCCACGAGGATACAAATATTATGTTAGATGTAAGATGAATGAGATATGAGATAGATGATGTTGAATGTTACAAATGAGGCCTGCTTATATACCTACACAGGTGCCTCTTCACGAAAGGTCATGTCTCATCAGACATGGCCTTTCAACCTAATTACTAATTAACTAATTAATCATTATCTAGATTAATTTATTCATTACATTGCCTTCCTCCTCAAAAGCTTTGTCTTCAAAGCTTGTTGATGAAAAACCTTGATTCGTGTCTCTGCTACGCATGTATTTTCTTCTCGGGGTAGTCATCCTGGTTGACACAAGTTGATATGATCCTCTAAGTGACAAACAAAATTGTTGCACGAAGAATGGATTGGACCATCCTAAATCAATCTTCTGTGGAATCTTACGATGACTGACAACTTGTGACGACTTGTGATCACATGAGCAGATTGCACCGACATTAGTATTCTTCGGAATATCAGCTTGTTGATTCTATTATGAAGACATAGTTTGGTTGAGCTGTCTGCTCCCATGATTTGGATGTCGATAGGGAACCTTTTTGGTTTGCCTTATTTGATTTTTTCCAGCGATGATGTTATTGAGCTGGTTACGGAGCCTTCACTTAAAATGTTCCTTGTTGGAACTACAACATATAAGTTTGCATCTTATGCAACTTGCTTGTCTTCTTCGTGAGTTGTGACATTTATTGGATCAATGTTAATTTTTTCTTCAACTTGAACTTCTACATTTGGAGATTTCGATGCTTCATTTTCGACAAGTTGTTGCACTTTGTTTTCCAACGACTTCTTGTCTTTCTTCAGCTTCTTAATTTGTGTTAGTAATTTATCGTTGTGGTCCTTAAGGCGAGCAACTTCTTCATTCTTGTTAGTGGTGATTTTGTCAACTTCTCTTTGCAAATATTGTATTTCTTTTTTACTTTCTGGAAGAACTACTCTTGTGATATCTAAAATGTCTTCCGGTGTTGGTGACTTCGGCTTCACCATGACATCTTGTAACGTTATGTTTTTCTTTTTGTAAGAAAATGTCAGAAACTTCTTTTTCGTATTAAGGATGAATGACCCTAGTGATTCCATCCAGAGCGAACGCAAAACTATATCACTATTATTGGAAAATAAGGTTTTAACGGTGAATTGCGAGACAAAGGAATACTCCCCAATACTTAGGTGTAAATTCTCTATGTTGTATTGTTTGTCATTTGCGTTAAATGAATTTGCTTTAGTTATATTTGATTCAGGGATCACTAATTGGTTAGCACATTTGGTCCGAACATAATTATTCTTTCGAGTAAAATCGATAGATATGAGAACCTCTTTTTCCGCAAGTGACCCTTTGATTTCAATTAACACATCGACACAAATACTATAATTTTTAGGAAATCTTCCCTCTTTTAGTTCTGTTTTGGATGCCATTTTGTCAGATGACTTTGGGGTTTTTAAGGGTGACCCTTCCTAATATTTTGCTCGGTTAATTTTCTCCACGTAAAAGTAAACTTACCATTCACATAGAGATTTTTTTATTCCTTTTGTTCTTATTTTACCTTGCAAATACCATGGGCTTCTAAAACCACAAGCTTGTAAACCACTTAAAGAATAATCAAAATAACCTTATCTACTCTTCCTTCTTTCTTTTTCCTTTTTATTTTTAAATTGTCTTGGTATGTACGTATATGTACTTTATATATATCTCTCTTTTTTTTTTTTTTTAAACTTATATATATATATATATATATATATTTTTTTTTTTTTTACTATATATATTTCTTTTGGTTCTTTCTTTTTTCAAAAATTTCCCTTTTTTTTTCTTCAAATTTTTAATTTTAGCCAAAGGCCTACTGGTGAAATTTCTTCAAATTTTTAATTCTGGCCAAAGGCCTACTGGTGAAAATGGAGAAACTCCAAGACTGGTAGCGAAACGCTTCGACGGCAACAATGTTGACGAATATTTGATGGCCAAAGGCCTGGACCGAGGAGCGTAGCTCTGTGCAGCGATGAGCGGCCAGAAGATCGAACTGCTCTGATACCAAATGAAGCGAACAGAGTTCCTTCTCAAGTTAAATACTCCCGAAGACTTGGAATACAAAGATATCCACGAGGATACAAATATTATATTAGATGTAAGATGAATGAGATATGAGATAGATGATGTTGAATGTTACAAATGAGGCCTGCTTATATACCTACACAGGGGCCTCTTCACAAAAGGTCATATCTCATCAGACATGGCTTTTCAACCTAATTACTAATTAACTAATTAATCATTATTTACATTAATTTATTCATTACAAAGTCTTTGACCTAAAATAAATCTTCTTGCTCATGAAACCCATAATGAAAGTATATACAAAATACATTTTATTATCTTTGTCTTCTTCATTACATAAATTCATAATTACATAGTCATTATGAAGACCGATCCTAGTTACACTTTCCAACACTCCCTCTTAACTATGGAGGTATTCATAATGGTACATGATCACTTTCAATCCAAAGAATTTCTCATAAGAAGAATCGAATTGGTAACCCATTTGTATAACATCATATTAGCCATTAGCATTGTTATAGTGCAAGGCCTTGACTAACAACTCCATCTCTCCCCGAGATCTTAGCTACAATGCTGACGAGACCAATGATGAGTAGACACCCTCATCATTGTCTCTCTTGGATCATATCCCACTCGGGTTCACTCAGGATATGTCCATAAGGGCTATTCTTACTGTTGGATTCCCAATCCTCAAAGAATATCGGTCCTTCCACGACTACTCTTATCGGAACGTCTTATCACATTCTCAAACAGTATTGGATACCAGATGATTACCCAATCCTCCATTCTGTCTCCGAGAATGATGTGTCTATCTCTCCCTCTCAACTAGGGAGAACATATTCCTAAGATTTCTTCTTGGCTTAGGAGTCACTAAGTTTTCTTCCAAGTAAGAAACTCATTATCATGCTCCCTCTTAGTCAGGGACCTGCAACAACAATGATGAAAACACCCAGCTGCTCATGAAGAGCTCCTTTCTTTGATGTCATGAATTTCTTTGTTGTTGAAGATGTGAAAATTTCAATCCAGAAAATATTTCTGCAGTGATAGATTTATTTCTCCTACTTATTATTTCCAATAAGTTATTTACATAATTCTTCTAGTAAATTTCGAAATAAATACTACTCCAACATTCACTTAAGTATATGCAGAGAAAGGAACAGTAAGAAATACAAGCATAAGAACCAATCCCATATACACACTTATTTTTGGACAATTGTCCATGGAAAAACCCAATTTGGGAAAATCGGTGCAACAAATGAGGGTTTATATATTATTCTTCAGCAATGAAATTCTTTACAAGGAAAACACTGGCATACTTCTTTAGGAAACACCTGAGATAAATTCTCTGGAACCCTCTGGAGAATTTCTGACACCCAGAAGGCCCACTGCTTCCCTCTGCATCCCTCTGCGTCTCTCTCTGTGTAGTGGCTGCGTCAGACTGCGTCACTCTGCGTGGGCTCTCTGCACCGCTGCTTTGCGCTGCCTTCTCTGGCCTTATGCATCCTTTCCTCGACCTTTGTCATTGCTGAATCCCTATCCATCTTCTGCCCTGCAACTCTCCCTCTGAAATCGAATTCTATTCCTTCAGAATCGACTTCCTTTGGGTTACTGAGTGTATGCCCGACTTACTTTCCAAATGACCCTCAAGCCGTCTTTTATAATCTTCTCATTGACGAATCAACGACTCAGATTAGAAGTCTAATCAATGGCCAAGATTAAAACTTGACTTGATCCTCGTTCTCTAGAAGATTCAAACTCTGTTTTATTAATACCCATTAATTATTTAATTTCTCTAAGTTTAGACTTAGGGTCTCCATTAAAATAATTAATTATTTTAATAAAACATAAACCGAGTGGAATTTCCTCAAACGGTTTTTGGATTCTTTGGAATATTGATGTCCAAGCCTCCTTACAAATTTTGAGACTTGGAATATTTTTTGATGCTACAAAAATATGCACTCCCTCTTAGCAAGGAAAGTGTTCTAGCAAAATGCATGCTGCCTGCTGCTCTGTCTTGAAGCATCCTTTGCACTGCTGATGCCTGGATGCTGCCCCTCATCTGCTGCGCTGCAACCTTCTATACTGTTGCCCATGACACTGTCACTGTCACTGCCTCATCTGTACTGCAACTCCCTCTAAATCCTAAGCCTATCCATTCCTGCTACTGAAATGGATTCTTGATCATCCCCATCTTCTCTCTGAAATAAACAAACTTAGTCTTTCGCAGAGCTTTCGTGAGGATATCTGCCACTTGTTCTGCTGTAGGAGTGTACTCCAATTGTACAACTCCCCTTTGGACACAGTCTTTGATGAAATGACACTTGATGTCAATGTGCTTCGACCGATCATGAAACACAGGATTCTCAGAGAGTTTGATGCAACTCTAATTATCACACAAAATGCTGGTCGCCTCCATCTTCTCCTTAAGTAAGTTCACAAGCAATTTTCGAAGCCATATGGCCTCACACAAAGCCGTGCTTGCTGCCATATATTTAGCTTTTGCGGAGCTCAGAGCCACGGATTTCTGTTTCCTGCTGCACCGGGAGGTCATTCCTGATCTAACACTGAAACAATACCCATTGGTACTTTTCCGATCTACTAGGCTCCCAGCCCAATCTACGTCGGTGAACCCACTCAACCTGATGTCATTGCCTTGGGTGTATTTCAGTCCAAGGTCTACTGTTCCTTGTAGATATCTGAGAACATGTTTGGCTGCTGCCCAATGAACCTTCCTAGGTTCCACCATGAACTGACTAAGACTATTGACAACATAACAAATGTCTGCTCTCGTGTTTACCAGATACATCAGAGAACCTATGAGCTGCTTGTACAAAGTAGGATCAACCTCATCATCTTTGGACTTGTCAATTTTCTTCCAGTTGGTAATCATTGGAGTAGCCATGGGTCTACAATCCTCCATCTGAAATCTTTTCAAAACTTCTGTAGTATATCTTCCTTGACCAAGGAAGATCTCACCCTTTTGCTGCCAAACTTCCAACCCCAGAAAATAATGCATCCGCCCTAGATCCTTCATGTCAAATTCTGCAACTAAATTCTCCTTGCAGTCCTTGATGAGCCTAGATGATCCTGTTAGAAATAGATCATCTACATACAACACTAGTATTAAAGGCTCATCCCCTACTCTCAGATAATAGAGATTGGGATCTGCGTCACTCTTGACAAATCCCATTTTCTGCAAGTAGTTGTCAATTCAACCATACCAAGCTCTAGGGGCTTGCTTCAGTCCATACAAGGCCCTCTTGAGCCTGCACACATGAGTTTTCTGCTCATGCGTCTCAAAGCCATCTGGTTGTTCAATATATACTTCTTCTTCTATCACCCTATTTAGGAACGCAGTCTTGACGTCCATCTGGTGAATCTCCCATCCCATCTGTGCAACAAGGGATATCACAGATCTAATAGAAATATATCGGGCTACTGGGGCGAAGGTCTCTTCATAATCTATCCCTACCTTTTGAGCATACTCCTTAGCCACAAACCTGGCTTTAAATTTCTCGATGCTACCATCTGTAGCATATTTGATCTTGTAGATCCATCTCGAACCTACAGTTGATATGTCCTGAAGCCTGGGAACCACTTCCCAGACATCATTCGTCATGATGGAGCAGTATTCCTCCACCATCGCATCGACCCATACTTGGTGCTGAGCTACCTCCCAAAAACTAAAGGGTTCCCCAACCTGCGCTACCAAAGCTTGGTAGCTATCAGGTTGCATGTGCTGCCTTTTCTTATTTCTAGGGGCTCCGACAAACTCTTCCGCATCCCTCAAAATTTGTCGTAATTTTCTGCTCGTCCTGCCACTGGTAGTGGGTGGATCCACCTGCTCTGCTTCCTGCAAATCCTCGGGAGAGGTATCCCTTGGATCCCCATGCCTTGGAGAGGCACTTGTATTACCCTCCACAGGTCGTTGTGGTTGGACCAACGGATTGTCCTCAGGCTGCGTAGCAATAGGCATCTCCCGAGATTTTCTGAAGGTCCTTTCCTCCATGAACTTCACATCCCGCCATACTACAATCTTCCTCCTCTCAGGAATGTATATACGGTAAGCCTTTGCATTCTCACTATATCTCACTAGATATCCCTTTTCTACAGTCTTATCCAGTTTCTTCCTCTTCTCTTCGGGCACGTGACAATATGTCGCACTGCAAAAGATCCTAAAGTGGCTCACTTCAGGGTTGCTGCCAGTGAAGACACTACTTGGAGTGATCTTACCCAATGCGTTATGAGGAATCCTATTTTGTACGTAGACAATTGTATTACAAGCTTCAACCCACAAAAATTGGGCATGTATTGATCATACAACATTGCCTTTGCAACCTCGACAATAGTTCTATTCTTTCTCTTTGCAATTCCATTTTGCTCCGGATTATGCGGAGCGGTCCACTCCCTTCTGATGCCTTCCCTTGCGCAGAACTTTGTGAAGTCTTTATCAATGTACTCTCCACCATTGTCTGATCACAATGTCTTGATCCGCTTTCCTATCATATTCCCCACCAGAGCTTTAAACTCCTTGAATCGACCAAAGACTTCGTCCTTGGTCTTCAGAAAGTAGATCCAGGTCTTCCTGGAATGGTCATCAATAGAGGTAACAAAATATTTGGCACCACTAGGAGCTCTAGTGGACATTGGTCCACAGATGTCCGAGTGTATTAATCCCAACACACTCTTAGCCCTATTCCTGCTTCTATGGTACGCTGCCTTGGCATGCTGTCCCAATACGCACCCTTTGTAGACATCGTCTCACTTGGTGCTCAATTCTGGAACTCCCGTGACAATCTTCTTGAGAATTCTTAATGCCCCATGATGCAAGTGCCCCATTCTCCTGTGCCATAGCTCATTCAAGTCCTTCTGATCAGTGCTGCCTATCAGTGCCATTGGGGATTCGAGCTGTAACTTGTAGAGTTTATTGTTCCTCACTCCGATTTGTGCCTTCTTCTTCCAACTTGGGTGTTTGACGTATACTCTATTGCCAATGAAGTAAACGTCATAGCCTTTGTTTTGAAGCTATGACATAGAGAGTAAGTTCTTCCCCAAACCAGGCACATGCAACACATTATTGGCCCGAAGCTTATTACTAGCTTTCGTTTGAAATACTATGGTACCTCTTCCAATAGGGTTACATTTCGCCTTATTTCCCATGGTGATTTTAAAGTTCATCTGCTCTTCTTGGTAGTTTGAGAAACATTCTCACACTCCCGTCATGTGAGCAGAAGCCCCACTTTCAATATACCGGATCTCAAGAGAAGCAGAGCTTGACACACAAGCAAATTCTTCTTCCAATCTGGATGCTAGAAAAGAAACGTCGTGATCCATATGTTCTTTCATGCTTTCCTTCTTTGGAGAACTGCGTGAACCCTTCCGAGTTGCTGCTACAACAACATCTGATTTATGTTCTATCGCCGGTTCTCTGCTCCTATTACTCATCTTTGCTTTGATACCATGTGAAAATTTCAATCCGGAAAATATTTCTGCAGTGATAGATTTATTTCTTCTACTTATTATTTCCAAGAAGTTATTTACAGAATTCTTCCAGTAAATTTCGAAGTATATGTAGAGAAAGGAACAGTAAGAGATACAAGCATAAGAATCAATCACATATACACACTTATTTTTGGACAATTGTCCCCGGAAAAACCCAATGCAGGAAAATCGGTGCAACAGATGAGGGTTTATATATTATTCTTCAGCAATGAAATTCTTTACAAGGAAAATACTGGCAAACTTCTTTAGAAAACACTTGAGATAAATTCTTCGGAGCCCTCTGAAGAATTTCTGACACCCGGAAGGCCCACTGCTTCCCTTTGTGTCCCTTTGCGTCTCTCTCAACGCAGTGCCTGCGTCAGATTGCGTCACTCTGCGCTGCCTTCTCTGGCCTCCTGCGTCCTTCTTTCCTTGACCTTTGTCCCTGCTGACTCCCTCTCCTTCTTCTGCCCTACAACTCCCCCTCTCAAATCGAATTCTATTCCTTCAGAATCGACTTCCTTCGGGTTACTGAGTGTATGCCCGACTTACTTTCCAAATGACCCTCAAGTCTTCTTTTATAATCTTCTCATTGACGAATCAACAATCGAGATTAGAAGTCTAATCAATGGCCAAGATTAAAACTTGACTTGATCTTCGTTCTCCATAAGATTCACTCTCTGTTTTATTAATACCCATTAATTATGTAATTTCCCTAAGTTTAGACTAGGGTCTCCATTAAATTTTTTTTTTTTTTTAATAAAACATAAACCGAGTGGAATTTCCACAAACGGTTTCTGGGTTCTTTGGAATACTGATGTCCAAGCCTCCTTACAAATTTTGAGACTTGGAACACTTTTCAATGCTACAAAAATCAACAGAGGAGTCTTCATTTTTTGGGTTAGTTTCATAGGGCACAAATCATCCATCACTTTCATCAAGAGTCATGTCTTCTATCAGAAAGTAATCCATCAATCTTCTCATCTGGTCTAGCTTCATGCCATGCTTCTTTCCTTCGAACCATACTTCTTCCAAGGATCTTTCATCCTGTCATATGGTTGTCAACCTATGGAAGACATATACTTCCTTTGGGCAGCCCTGCACAAGCTCATCAGATATTAATTAGTTATAAATATGAACTTTTAAATCAAAAGTTACCTTAGTGATGATCTTTCACTATGACATCTTCTTGTATGCTCGACATCCTTTGAGTATAGATTGACACATCTCTTGAAGATATGCTCCATCCTTTCCAGACTTCTATCAGAGTCTACATATCTTTCAAGGAGATTTTCTAGTCAAGTCTTCTTGGCTTCCTTGGATGTTGACTGCCCTTTTCATGATTGCACTTTTTCGCGATCTCTTCTTTTCTCTTTCACACACTTTGTTAATTAAGTTAACCATGGTATGTTCTATGCTTAGAGCAGTTTACTTCAATCTTTCTTTTTATTAGCCCGATTCAATTTCAAATTTGCAATCACATTATCGTTGAAAGTAAATGCT
The DNA here is from genome assembly GCA_034641835.2 of Pinus albicaulis. Taxonomy (NCBI): domain Eukaryota; kingdom Viridiplantae; phylum Streptophyta; class Pinopsida; order Pinales; family Pinaceae; genus Pinus; species Pinus albicaulis. The sequence goes on along the minus strand of CM076569.1, from coordinate 163,355,847 downwards.
AATAGAACATAAAATAAATTGATAGAAGACAAGCCAAGACGAGAGAATAATTTGTATAATTTTTCTTATTCAACGCAGAGAGAAAATGTATTTTTACAATAGTCAACAGGATGCCCTAGCCAGTAAAGACTTTGTTGGTCAAACCAACCCTTCAACCTCCAATCAGGTTTAGTCAAACTTGGTCAAATTCGACCTTCCTTTAGTGTCACACACAGTCCAAAAAAACAGCGCACAAAACAGTGAACGCAGAAGTCAAAGTTTTGTGGTCAAACTAGTCAACGCTGTGGTCAAGTTCAATGTTTGACCTCAATTTCTATGCCTCCAGCTGTGGCCTCTCCAAATCAGACTTCCTGCCTAAAAAAAAAAGTCAAATGTTGCTGGTCAATGCTGTCCAGATTTGCCCTAAACCAGTCCAAAATTGCAGCTTCCCGTTTTCACACGTGTGGAGGAGAGAGAAATCTCTAACGCTGTACGAACCAATCAGATGAGAGAGAGATGTGTGAGATGAGTGAATGATGAAATGAGCATCATGTCTCTCCTTTTTATATCCATGACTGTGGGTGTGTGACACATCTTTTGGGGCCGACCTTGACAATTTGCACAAGTGTGGAAAATAAATTCAAAATAAAAGTTTTGCTCATACAAACAAGATTATCTTTCGATCAATCTTGCACCTCTTCGAAAGAGGATTCCAACAAAAATATCATCTCCATCATATGAGCAATGCAACATGGAGTTTGGCCCTAGTTGCCAAATTTAACACACCCTCTCAACTAGGGAGAACTCCATCTGTCCACTTGTGTAATCCTGCCTTCGGTACCATCATGTACTATCATACATCATCATCGCCATGCAATCCTGTGTCATCCTTTTGTCTCTGCTTTGCTGGCTCTTCTCTGCTATAGAAGAAATATCATCGAGAGTGAGTCGCAAAGACTGTGCCACTCTCCAATGACTCGAAGTCAGATTAGAGGTAGAAACCTCATCCAGACTCAAGAGTGAGTCACATACTGACGCGAAGTCGGTTTAGAGGTAGGAACCTCATCAGACTTGATCCCTGATCAAGTTGTTGGACACATCCCATCTAGACATAGAGAGTATTGCAATACCTATGCGTCCATCAGTAATGCTATTCGTCTCTATCCTCATTTGCCAACTCATCGTCTAGATGAGAGGTACTTTCCATGAGTCTCGGACTACATGGGTAGGATGCATGTGGGGCATAGATCAAAGAGAGGGTGAACCAACTCAATATCATAATGGTGGGGAAGAAGCTCACCAACAAGGTAAGGCGAACCTAGCCCTATGGTTTCTTATAACTCCAAGTAGCTATCCCCAAGCCCCCCTGGAGCTCCCAGAGCTCATAGTCCAACTCAAGCGGGACCCTAACAATGGGGTCTATCCACGATACCAACCTTTGCACAAAGGGTTAAGAATTTGACCTTCCCCAGGGGCTTTGTGAGAATATCTGTGACCCGCTCATCAGTCCCATTGTGATGGAGCCTTACGACGCCTCGTTGTACCATGTATCGGACAAAGTGGTACTTGATATCAATATGCTTGGATCAGTTGTGGAACATGGGATTCTCAGAAAGACGAATCCCACTTTGGTTGTCGCAAAGGATCACGGTTGTATCCAACACATGCCCAAACAACTCACCAAAGAGCTTTCTCAACCAAACAACTTCACAACATGCCATACTCGCTGCAATGTATTCGGCCTCGGCGGTGCTCAAAGCAATCGATTTTTGCTTCCTGCTCATCCAGGAGATTGAAGGAAAACCTAGGGTGAAGCAACATCCAGATGTGCTTTAACGATCCACCACACTACCTGCCCAATCGACATCGATACATCCATGGAGTCTCATACTCTCGGCAGTGTATCTCAACCCATGGTTGATTGTGCCCCGAAGATATCTCAAGAGATTCTTGGCACCAATCCAATGAATGTGATGAGGCTCGACCATGTATTGACTCAACGTGTTCACTGCAAAACATATGTCCGGACGTGAGTTCACTAAGAACATCAAGGCCCCCACGAGTTGACGATACTCGGTGGAATTTCCCAACTTGGGTGCAGCAACACTTCCACACATCTTCTTAAAATTGAGTTCCATCAGAGTAGTCATGGAATTGCAGTCCACCATCCCATATCTCTCCAGCAACTTCACTACATATTTTCCTTGAGAAAGGAAAATCTCACCTGACTTTCGCTAGACCTCCAAGCCTAGGAAATAGTGCATCGGTCCTAGGTCTTTCATCTCGAACTCGGAAGCTAGCTCCCTCTTACATTGATGAATGAGAGGGTCAGCACTTGTCAGGAAGAGATCATCCACACAGAGAACCAGAATGAGAGGATTGTCATTATCAACCTTAATATAAAGGTTTGGATCAACATCACTTCGAGTAAAGCCCAACTTCATCAAGTAGCTATCGATCCTCTCATACCAAGCCCTGGGGGCTTGCTTCAACCCATAGGGGGCTTTCTTCAGCCTGCATACATATGTGTCTCTATGTCGGACTTCGAATCCCAGAGGTTGTTCTACATCGACCTCTTTCTTGATTGAACCATGTAAGAAGGCAGTCTTCACATCCATTTGATGGGGACTCCATCCTTGCGTTGCGGTAAAGGCAATGATCGATCGGATGGTGGTGTAGTGGGTAATAGGTGCAAATATTTCATCATAATATATTCCTTCCTTTTGAGAGAAGCCTCGAGCAACAAATCTTGCCTTGAACTTTTGAGCACTTCAATCGGCTCAATGCTTGATCTTGTAGAGCCATGTTGAGGTGACAACATATTTGTCCTTCAGTCTAGGGACCACATCCCATACGTCATTCTTCATGATAGACTCATATTCCTCGTGCATAGCATCCTTCCAAACTTGATGCTTCACGGCTTCTTCAAATGTTCCAGGCTCAGATTGTACAACGGTGCTCATGGCTGCTAGGTACCCTTGGTACCTATTCGGCTTCTTACTTTCACAGAATGTTCCCCTTGTAGCAATATGTCTCTCGGCATCTTCGAGTGTGTCTCTAAGCCATGAGGGTCTTCTTTTATTTGAAGAAGGTCGATCTATAGGATCCATCGGACCTTCAACATCGTGCATCGGTTCATCCTTCAATTCTTCCTGCTTTCCAATTTCTTCTTCTTCTTTGTCTTCCTTTGAGATAGGAAGATCCTTGACTTTCCTGAGGGCAACATGTTCGTCGAAGGTGACATCATGGCATATCTCCACTTCTCTTTGACCAGACACATAGATTCTATATGCCTTCGAGGTTTCACTATAGCCCACAAACGTTCCCTTCTTCCTAGAAGCATCCAACTTGTTTCTCTTTTCTTTCGGCACATGAAAATAAACGGGACTTCCAAAAACTCTAAAATGAGAGACTTCAGGATTCTTACCAGAGAAGACTTTTTCAAGAGTTTTGGAGTCCAATGCAGAATGTGGGCATCTATTTTGAACATACACAACAGTGTTGGTAGCTTCTTCCATAGGAACTTCAGAAGACCTTGGTAATAAAGCATGGCACGGGCAGCTTCCAAAATGGTTCTATTCTTCCTTTCAACAACACCATTTTGTTCGAGAGTGTACACAGTGGTGGTCCCCCTCTTAATGCCAGCTTCCCTGCAATAGTCATTAAATTCATTCGACTCATACTCGGTTCCATTATCGATCCTCAAAATTTTGATTTTCTTCCCTGTTTGATTTTCAACCAAGGCCTTGAAGGTACATAACCACTTGAATGCTTCGTCCTTCTTCAAAAAGCATATCCAAGTCTTGTGGGAGAAGTCATCTATAAAAGTGATATAATATAAGCATCCTCCCAAGGATGTTACAAGCAACATACCAGATAGATCAGAATGTATCAATTGCAAAATATCAAATGTCTTCGTGACACTTGGGGGAATGGTCCCCTATATTCTTTCTTTCAGCACAACCCTGACATACACCTTCATGATTGTTTTTGAAATCGGGCATGCCTGTCACCACCTTCCTTGCTTCGGGAAGGGCTTTGTAATGAAGGTGTGCAAACCTTCGGTGCCATAGCTCGGATTGAAGAGTTGTGTCACATGTCATGGCCCCCAACAAACTTCCTCCAGCCTGATAGATTGTGTCAACCCTGAACCCAAGAGTGAACGCTTCTTTGAAGTTTCTCTTCCAAATGCGTAACTTTCCATCGATGAATGCCACCTTGAATCCTTTGTCTTCCATTGCCGAGATAGACACTAGATTCTTCTTCAAGTTAGGTATGTACAACACATCTTGCAAACATAGAACTTGACCTTGATTTAGATGAAGGGTCACAGTCCCTATCCCTTTCATGGGATAGGTGGCATTGTCTCCAAGGATAATCTACAAATTAATATCCTTTTCAATCAAATCAGAGAGGGCTTTGTTATATCCAGTGAAGTGTCTTGAGGCACCACTATCAATCAACCAATTGTCCAGGGTGTCGGAAGAGATGCAGCAGAGAGGGCAGATATAAGAGTATATTCATTTTTCTTATCAACAACATTAGATTCATTGTATTTGGAATTTCTTGACCTCTTGAAAGGTTGACCATTTCCATTCCCATTTCGATCAGAGGGTGCCTTCCTTTTTCCTTTGAACCTGTTGTTCCTTTGATTCCCATTCCCCCTGAAGTTGTTGTTGTCATCATCTCCGGGAGAGTCCCTTCTATTAGGGCACTCTCTTGCATAGTGACCAAACTTGTTACAAGTGTAACATCTTCCTTTTTTTCCTTTGACACCCGCTCTTCCATGATTTTGATTTCTCGAAACAACATTGTTCCTCTTCTTTGCATGAGCAGTGAAGGAAGTAGGGTCACTTCCATTCCCATTAGAGGGATGGTCTCTCTCCATCATCCTTGTCTCCTCTTGAGCGCATCTCGTTAACAATTCATCAAAATCATGAATTTTATTATTATTGAGAATAGTAGTATTGAATACATACCATGTCCGGGGAAGTCCTCCAAGAGCAATCAGAGTGAGCTCTTGGTTAGCTATGGCTTCTCCATAGCTAAGAGATCATTCTTGATTTCGGTGATCCTCATGAAATATGATTGAATGGATTCTCCTTTGCCCATCTTGATATCCTTCAACTTGTTCTTCAAAAATATATTTTGATTAGCATTGCTAGCCCTGAACATGCTAACCATTTTATCATACACCTCCTTATGTGCCCAGCTCGGAGATATAAGCAACCAAGTGCTTACGAATAGAATCCCTGACGATCTTCTTTGCCTTGACTTCCCCTTTCTTGTACTTTGTCTTAGTGGTAGCAGGTGCATTTGATGGAGGCTCATTGATCTTTCCCTGCACATAATCCATGACATCTTGTTCTTCTAATGTCAGATCCAAGGACATTTTCCAAGCATGATAATCAGATTTATCAGTCAGCTTGTCATCAGATTTGAAAGATGATGAGGAGGCCATTGATCTCAGTCTTGTTTTTTCAACTTCGGTGATTGCTCTTCTCACTCTTGCTTGGGCTTTGTCACCTTAGCTCTGATACCATGTTAATTTTAGTTAACCATGGTATGTTCTATGCTTAGAGCAGTTTACTTCAATCTTTCTTCTTATTAGCCCGATTCAATTTCAGATTTGCAATCACATAATCGTTGAAAGTAAATGTTGATAGAACATAAAATAAATCGACAAAATACAAGCCAAGACAAAGACAATAATTTGTATAATTCTTCTTATTCAACAGAGAGAGAGAAAACATCTTTTTACTACAGTCAACATGATGCCCTAGCCAGCAAAGACTTTGCTGGTCAAACCAGCCCTTCAACCTCCAATCAGGTTCAATCAAACTTGGTCAAATTCGACCTTTAGTGTTACACACAACCCAAAAAAACAACTCACAAAACAGTCAACACAAAAGACAAAATTCTGCGGTCAAACTAGTCAACGTTGCGGTTAAGGTCAACTTTTGACCTCCATTTCTGTGCCTCTAGCTGTGGCCTCTCCAGATCGGACTTCTTGCCTAAAAAACACAGCCAAATGTTGCTAGTCAACGCTGTCCATATTTGCTCTAAACCAATCCAAAGTTGCAGCTTCCTATTTTCACATGTTTAGGGAGAGAGAAGCCTCTAAGGTTGTACGAACCTATTAGATGAGAAAGAGATGTGTGAGAAGAGTGAATGATTAAATGAGCATCATGTCTCTCCTTTTTATATCCATGACTGTGGGTGTGCGACACATCTTTTGGTGCTTGTGATCCTACATTACAATCCTGGCCGACCTTGACAATTTGCACATGTGTGGAATTAAATTCAAAATACAAGTTTTGCTCATCCAAACAAGATGACCTTTAGATCAATCTTGCACCTCTCCGAAAGAGGAATCCAACAAAAATATCATCTCCATCATATGAGCAATACAACATGGAGTTTGGCCCTAGTTGCCAATTTTAACACACTTTTATTTCATTGCTAGGAACTTCCAATGTGCAGCTCCTTGATGGTATATAATCACTGTTGAGATTTTTTGTAGTTGGGGTAGCATTAGTTGTGCTCTAGGTCCCAAATTTTGAGGAAGGACTAGAGTACACTTGATCTGCAAGACCCAGAAATGGATTTGGGAGATTTCATCTGGTTTAGGAGATATTAAATTAATTAGTTATTTTAATGTATTTCCTAAGTTAAAACTTAGGAAAATAAAATAATTAAAGTGAATTTAATTAAACATGTGATGAAATTGTCTTAATTCACACGGATCAAGCTTTTTTTTAATCTTAACCATTGATTTAAGATTTAATCTTGGCTGTTGATTTGTCAATGAGAAAAGTATAAAGGAAAGGCTTGGGGTCATTTGTAAAGACACACAGAGGTAGAGCACTGAAGCTAAGCTGAGATTCTAGGGCAGGGTTTGCTAAGAATATTCAGAAGTGTTTCAGCTGCAGAGAGGGGAATTTAGGCAAAGGGGATGATTTGATCCCGGGGTCTAGAATACACAAGAGGCAGAGATTAGGTCAAGGACAACGCAAAGGAAGGCAGTAACAACAGCAGCAAGGACAGCGCAGTCCCTCCAAGGATAGCGTGATTTTCAGCAGGAAACCCTCAGGGGTTACACAGAGACTCTTCAGAGGTAGCGTAGTGACTGTGTCACCCAGTCTGGGGTAACACAGTCCCTTCCGGAGTAGCACTAAGGGTTTGGAGGACTTCCAAGGCTGACGCAGAGGCTTTCAGGGGCTTCAGAGGTTGACACAAAGGCTTTCAGGGGCAGCGCTGGGGTTTCTAGGCCCTAATCTTGGCTGAGTTCTGTAAATCCCGTTTGAGATTGTGAATCAGTCATTATTTTGGCCCTAGATCAGCAAGTGAGCTGTAGATCTAGTATTTTCTCTGTCGGGTTTTCCAGATCTGGAACCCAGATTTGTGTTTTCAGAAATATTCTTAATAATAGAACCCTCCAGCAGCCAGAGACCAGTGTTCCCACATTGGGTTTTTCCGGGGGCTATTTGTCTAGAAATAATTGTGTCACTTTGTGAATGTGTGCATGTGCTTATTCTAGATCTGGATTGGTAGAGATCTGTTATGTGTTTTGCTTCGATTTTAACTTGAATTTATTCAGTTAATAACTTGCATAAGTAGGAGGAGCATAACAGGATTAACAATAATAATTTCTGCATAAAGTATAAGATTCATAAATTTCTACAATCACCTCATACATATGAAGACATATTATGTTGATTTCATCTAGTGTGGAACATGTCTATTGACAACTTGTGTTCCTGCTTTCTTTGATCATACCTCTTCTACCTGCAACCATATGACCTATAGCATCCAGTGTCAGCATGAATATATATATATGTACCTCATTTCTTTTCTTTAAGTCATCCTGCAGTAGATTTCGTTGGAGTGAAAAGTTTTATTCCCTTGACCTGCTTCATCAATATGTCATCATTTCTAATCCCAAAATTCTACAAGTTTAGAATTTCTCAAAGAAGCCTATTGCTTTCTTTCTTACTAATGAATCCAAAGAGGACTCCATTAGAAAATGTTAGCATCTGTTTCCTTATTGATTATTGAATGCTGACCTTTATCTTGATGGCTGCTTTCTATAAATGTTGTTTTCTTAGTGAGGTTCCCAAGAGCCTCTTATAGCATAGATGTTACATATGTGTTACAGACATCCTCCTACAACGAGTGCTCCTCCTTCAATGCTTCCATCATGATGCCAATCTTGGAGTGATGCATTTATCTAATATATCATGCTTCCTAACAACCTGATAGTTACCTCTTAAAGAGGAATATGATCTTAATTATAATAGAGATCTTTCACTTCTTCTTTCTTAGGCTTCTTTGAATTTGGTTCTTCTATTTTTCCGATGATACAGGCTTCTTTCTTTTTGTCCTTATTAGAATTGGGAAAATCTTTCCATAGCATTGTATCTTATCCATGTTTCATCTTTTCGTCTTCAGGACCAAACTTATCGAATCTTCCCTTTCTCCTTAATATGGCAGCATAGGCTTGATTCTCTTTATTTGATCCTATATCCAATTTAGCTTTTAACCTTGTCTCTTTTAATTCTCATAGAGACTGTAGATTTTGGAATAGTGTTGCTTCTTCTTTTTCATAAATTCTTGAAGTGAAGTTTTCCCATTCCTCTGGCAGAGCATTCATCACCACTGTAGTTATTTCTCTATCAGACATTTCTTCTCCCAATTCCTGCAATTGATCTTGTATTTCGGAAATCTTCATGAAATAATTTCCTCCTCTCTAGACATCTCCAACGTGTATAGTTCTTGTCTTAGTGATATTACTTCCCCTGTAGTACTTACCGAGAATAGCTCCACCAATTTGTCATATAATATTTTTGAAGATTATATTTTGATATACAGGGAATGAGAGAGTCCTTTATGGATTTTATAAGAATCCTGTGGACTCTTGTGTCTCCCTTCATGCAAGAAAGTTTGAAACCCTAACCAGTTTGTTGCTTTCTTTGCAAAAAGACAATTTTGATAGATTCATATGAAGTCATAAAGATACTTACTTGAGTAGATGCTTTTTTTCTTCCTTGTTGTTGATGATGTAGATAGAAGCTCCATTGACTCTTTTAAAAGTGGTGTAAAGCAGTAGATCACCTTGGATCCTTGATGATGATGATGATCAAGGATGATGACTTCAACAATGTTGATTTGATTTCAACACCAAAAGTTATTGATGGAGATGGTGTTCTTGATCTCCTTGAGATGGCTTTCCAATTTACAAATTGCTTCTTTAGAATTTGAGGATTTATTCTTCAATGTTGACTTTTTCCTTCTAGAAACTGATCCTTGATCTTCTTGGTACTTGAGTGTCTTCTTGTCAAATAGCCCTTTTAGCACCTTAGCTCTGATACTATGTTGAGAATTTGATAGGGCGTAGTTTAATTCAAGTCTCTACTTGATAATTACTTGTGAACATATTTCTCTTACTTAGAGCTTCTCTTCATTAGCTTATTAGGTCTATCATCAAGTCAATTATCAAAACACAAAAGACACAAGATTTTGGCTCTTCAAGCCAGGGCCAAAACCTGTCCCTCTTGGAGAGGATTACCCGCAAGTAATTCTTCTTATAGACGTTCAGTTGACAAGCACCATGACCATAACACAAACCCTTGACACCATGACCATAATGTAGTCCCTCCTCTGCGCTGCTTCTCTCTGTCGGATTCTGTACTCTCAGCTCTTGCTGATCCCTCTCTCTCCACCTTGCAACTCTCCCTTTGAATCGATTTCTCGTGCCAAACTTTAGCCAGTGAGAAAAACGATCTTCTTGGGTAACTGAGTATTTGCCTCTGTGTTTTTTTCCAAATGACCCTCAGGGTTTCTTAAATAATCTTCTCGTTGACATTCAATGACCCAAATTAGAAGCTAATCAATGGCTAAGATCATTTTGACTTGATTTTCGTCTTCTTCTAGAAGTTACACCCACAGTTTAGATTAATACTCGTAAATTATTTTAATTTCCTAAGTTCAGACTTTGGGTCATTTTAAAATAATTAATTTATCAAATAAAATTGTCTCCGGGTGGAATTTCCCAAAACGATTTCTGGGTTATCTGGAAGACATGTGTCTAAGCCTCTCCACAAAATTTGAGACTTAGAGCACATGCGATGCTACCAAAAATCAACACTCCCTGTTAGCAAGGAATGTGATCTAACAATACACCCTCCTGCATGCTGTTCTGAATCTTAAGTGTCTCCTCTGCGCTGCTGACGTCTGACATGTTGTCCACCAACCAATGCGCTGCTGCTGCACTATACTGTTGTTGATCCTACCATAATCAACACTGCATCCGTACTACAACTCCCTCTCAAATGCTGCATCTGTGGCTGAGATATCATATGTTTCTGTTGCTGAAACGAATTCTCTATCATACCCATCTGCTGTCTGAAGTGAACAAACTTGGACATTCCTATAGCTTTGGTGAGTATGTCTGACACCTGATTCCTTGTGGGAATGTATTGTAACTGTACTACTTCTCTTTGAACAAAGTCTTTGATAAAATGGCACCCGATGTCAATGTGCTTTGACCGATCATGAAATACCAGATTCTTAGAGAGTTTGATACAACTATGATTATCACAATAGATACTGGTCACTTCCATCTTCGTTCTGAACAAATTCTCTAATAGTTTTCTAAGCCATATGGCCTTGCACGTAGCTGTTCTTGCTGCCATGTATTCTACCTTTGCTAAGCTCAGTGCTACGAATTTCTGCTTCCTACTGAACCAGGAGGTCATCCCTGATCCGATGCTAAAGCAATACCCTGTGGTACTCTTCCGATCTACTTAACTCCCTGCCCAATCTGCATCTGTGAACCTGCTCAATCTGACATCATCTCCATGGGTATATTTCAACCTGTATTCGACTGTTCCTCGCACATATATGAGAATGTGCCTTGCTGTTGTCCAGTGCACCCTCTTCTGTTCTACCATGAACTGACTGAGGGTGTTGACAACAAAGCAAATGTCTGGCCTGGTGTTGACCAGAGACATCAGTGACCTAATGAGATGTCTGTACAAGGTGGGGTCCACTTCCTTGTCTTCTGATGCATCTATCTTCTTCCAGTTGGTTATCATGGGCATTGCCATGGGCATGCAATCCTGCATAATGAATCTCTTCAGGATTTCTGAGGCATATCTCCCTTGTCCTAGGAAGATTTCTCCATTCTTCTGGCAAACATCCAACCCGAGAAAGTAATGCATCAACCCCAAATCCTTCATGTCAAATTCAACTTCTAAGTTCTTCTTGCAGTCCTTTATGAGCCTAGATGATCCTGTAAAGAATAGATCATCCACATACAATACCAAAATAAGTGGCTCGTTCTCTTCCATCAAATAGTTGAGATTGAGATTTGTGTCGCTCTTGTCAAATCCCAACTGCTGCAAATTGTTGTCTAGGTAAATCCTCTCCGCGGACATAGACGATCCCTTTAGCCCTAGGGTGGGTCTAGCAACAAAGGGAACAAGCAAATACTTACTTTCCTAGATTATAAATGAAACATAGATTGAAGGAGATGGCCTACCTTGGTCTGATGCTGTGATGCTTCTCTTCGTCAAAGCTTTTGGTCTTTTGCCGTTCCAAGCTTGATCTCTGCTACTACCAACATTCAATTACCTGCATAAGTGACCAAAAAACAACAAGAAACATAGAGGTGCAACATGCATATAACAAGAATAATCTATCTAACTGATCAAGGAATGCTAGAATTCTTATCATGAACATGGACAAGAATGGAAAATAAATATCAGTTTTATCATATTATTAATAAAAGAGGAGTTGCAACTCGCGCCTTGATGTCGAAGATCTCCTTCGGCTGGTCCGAATCCGGGCACATCTCCAAAGCACTCTTTTTCAACTCAGTGTGAGAAGGCTAAGGGTCTCAACTCTCTAGTTCAATGCCTATGACAATCTTCAAACCTTTCTCTGCTATTCTAACTAGTAGAGGCATTGGAAGGTGATCAATTTATAAAGATGGAGGAGGAGACATGGATCTATTTATGATGGGAAAAAGGCTTATCTCCTTGGGTGGTTCCTCTTTTGTAGGAACAAGAGGTCGAAGGGAGGAAGCTCGATCATATCCTGATCAACAAACATCCAACTCTCCGCTCTCAAATATTTTAGGCCATGAAGCTTCGTTTCCATTTAAAAAAATCTTCCAGGAGTAGATCGATGCGGTTATGAGGTCCATACTAGCGCCAATTGGTGCTGGTCACAGGCTAAGGATGGGCCATCAGTGCTGGTGAGACACAGAAGGGTCGCGCCGCTCCAAAAAGGTGGGTTTTTAGGGAGCTACTCCAGAAATGATCAAAAGAGAGATTGTTCTTCTGATTGTAAGGGATCCAAGAGCATGCTTTCATGATGGAAAAACTACACAGGGATCATTGTAGCAGTTCTCCAAGATCTGGGAACAGGGAGTACATGGACAGTGATAAAATGTTGTGTAATAGATGCCCCCTAAAGCGTGAAGGCAGAACGAGAATGAGGGGTGAAATGCTTTACGAGCACATGCCAAGACCAAGATGCCGTTGTCGGAAAACCTGCGAATCAAGTACTTATATACATAACTGAAATCTCTGATATAAATACATGAGTATAAGTTATGGACACAATCATCTGTAAAAGAGATCATGTAATGGGATCCATGGTATGGACACAACCATCCAACAATAAGAAGGATCACAAATATGGACTCAGGTATGGTCGCTTCCATCTAGCAAAAAGAGTCATGTATACAATCATGAATAACTCATATCGCCTCGCAACCTGGACTTTATAGGATAAAATCTTGCGTCTTGCGCTCCGTCACAACCCAATCAAGTACAAATTCAAGCATGTGAATGAGTGAGCTGAAGTTGAACATTCAATAAAATCAACTGATTACCAGTCAATGATGTAAACTGTTAACAGGCGCGAGAGAGACAACCAATAATGACAATGGTCCTCAAGGTACTAGAAGTACAATCCACGAGATGTGAATAAGGAACTGAAGTCGAACACTCATGAAATCAGTTGATCGAAGGTCAATGTTGTGAACCTGTCGTCGAATGCGAACAACCTGCCATTAGGGCATGCAGGCTCTAAGGTACTGGAAAGGAGTCTCTAGATCAACTTCTCGGATAACTTTTTGCAAGAGGGTTTTGGTGAATGATTTTTAGAAATTATTCATCCATGTTATTTACTCTAAAATCTCAATTTTTTTTCTTTTCTTATTTTGTGCTATAATGATTTAATCTGCTAATAAGAGCAAACCTTTTAATTTTGTAAATATTGCGAATATTTGTAAATAAATCTAACCCTTGTTTTATTTTTGTAGCATTTGGGGTTTGGGGTGATATTTTAAAATCTCTGTATATATTGGGGTTTTGGGAAATTTTCTCTTCATTTGTACAGGTGAATTCTCAAGTTCTCAAAGGAAATTCAAATTTGTTTCGAGGAACTAGCCCTAGGGCTAGGGTTTCAGGGGTTTCTCATCTCCAAAAGGAGCCGTCCAACTTATTTGTCCAATTTGTTCAAAAGAGAAAGGCCGATCCAAGTTTTAGAGGCCTAGATCTGGCCTCCCAAGGCCCTGGAAACTCAACGCACAACCAAGGAGAGAGGGCCACAAGCCCTACAAGGTAAATTTTGAGGTTTTTATGGTAGATTTTTTGCTCTCCTAACTCTCCTTGTGTTTTTGCAGAGGTAAATTTTTGAGGCCTCCAAGGCCTTGTCAAGGGCTCTCTTCTTCTTGCGGTAGCCCTGATTGGGTCTCCTCCTAGCCATCACAGGCCTATACAAGCCTTTACCCTCTCGGCAGCCCCTCTCCTTCTCCTTTTGGGTGTGCCACATGCCTATAGGCCTTTTCCCTTGCTACCTCGGGCCTTCTAGGCCTTAAACCCTTGTTCCGTGGCCTTATTAGGCCTTGAACCCTAGGCCGAGGCCTTATCCAGGCCTCCTATCCTCATCGGTGTCCTTTTCTAGCCCTAGTTAATTCCTCCTTGTCTCCTATTGATCATAAGCATTGTTTTTTGGTGCTAACACTTTGTTTTGCAAGTGTTTCAAGTGGTTTTGGCATTAACATTGGTGGTTGCAGGCTAATATACTCATTGGAGGATTCCTAGAAGTCAAGTTGGTCATCAACACAGCCATAAGGCCTAGTGGTTTCCCCCCCCCAATCTTTCTTTTCTCATTACTGTTTCATTACAACCTCAAGATACATTTTTAGAATGGCATAAAATGCATAGCAGTGGCACCTAAACTTATTGGGCATTCACTCTTAGCATCCCTTGCTTCTTTGGTAATGGTCTTGTTGTTGGCAAAGTAATTTGATTAGGCTGCTTCTCTTACTGCTATGATCATTGGTCTCTAGATTTCTTTGCTGCCTCATATCACTCTTACATTTCATTGCTTGCTCTTGCATCCATCTATTGCAACTCTTGCATTCATAAGTATTTCACTGTTAGCAATCTCATCTAATTGACAAAATATATGTGTACTCATTAAGTCAATACTCTCAATAAGAAGATACATGCTCTAAAAGATAATTGGTGTACTTGGACTGAATTGGCATTCCTTATATAAGATAGGCTTCTTGCAACTTCCTCTCACAAGTTTTCTCTTGCTCTTTTAATGTCATTAACATCATGTAAAAAATAATATCTTTGAGCATATCATCATTCTCTAAGTTGCCTAATAGTTCTAATTGCAAACATTCTTACATGTCATTGGTTATCAAATTAGCGAATGTTTTGTAGCTTGCTCTCTTCCTTTCATTGCCTTTGAATCTCTCCTAAAGGATTGCTAACATTGTGAAATTTGGGTAATTTTTCTTGTCATTGCTATAAACAAAAGGAATTGGATATTTGTTTGTCATTTGAAAGTTAAATCACTTTCCATTGTTATTGTCATAATTAGCATCATAAATATTTCTTGTGAGTTTACCTTTTTGTAATAAGTGTGCTAACATATTGTTTTGCAAGTGAGCATCACGTCTAAGAATCATAATCTTGCAACATTGAAATTAACTCACTCTTAAAGCACTTGATTGATCACCATATCGATATTGTGATGAGAGTAATCTTGAAGTCATCTAAGTAATCTCAAGAATTGCTAATTGTGTTGATATCTTGTTGAGGGATTGGCATGGTCTAATTCGCACATTAACATTGTTAAGGGAAATACCGGACTTGTGTACTTTATGTTTATTGTTATTTGATCAAGTAATTGTCAATTGTGAGATTTCTAATCTTGAATTCTTTTACACTCTACTTGTCATTGGGTAACCTAATTGGTAATTAAGGAGTTCATTGAGCACTGCTTTTGGTAAAGATTATCTTTGTAATTGTTAAATACTTTACTTTATTACTCTAAATTGAATAATATTATTTAGATAATTTGTTTCAAAGTACTTAAAACATTTAACGATCTCACCTAAAGCTAATCACTCATTTTTCACTTGCATTTGAGGAAGAGTAGTGCATTAATTAATTTACCTCCAAGCATAAGCTTGGTTGAAAGACAATAGGGCCACCTTTCACACCCAACTTGCGAAATTTAGTCCCTCACTTGTGGTTAACACGGTGACCTTGCAGTCGTCAGAGCCATAGTCTCTGCAGTGCGGAAGGCATTCAGGTAGTTAAAACTGCACGGGAGGTATCATTAATATAGCCATTACTATCTTCCCCTAGGTTTCTCTCCACCACCTACTCTTGAGACTAACTTCAAAACAATTGAGAAAAAGTATTCATTTAGAATAGGAATCTAATCTAAAATTAACCAAGAGTTTGTATTTCGCTTAGTTCTAGGTGTCGCATCTCATATAGGGTAATGTGCATCATAAGCAACAATTGTTCATCCGGTAACTTGGTAACTAATTTATATTGTTCAAGTGATTTGACTCCATAATGTTGAGAATTAGGTAGGGAAGTGATTAATTCCAATTCTCTTCTTGATAATTACTTGTGAGCTTACTTATTTTACTTATGTCTTCTCTTCTTAGCTTATTATGTCTTTCATCAAGTCAATTACCAAAAACACAAGAGACACAAATATAGGCTCTTCAAGCCAGGGCCAAAACCTCTCCCTCTTGGAGAGGAAAACCTGCAATAAATTCTTCTTATAGACTTTCATATGACAAGTACCATGACCATGACCCAGACCCTTGACCCTTGTATGCCTCCAAGACCTTGTCTCTGCTTATTCCTTGACTTCTTGAGCTGATCCTTCTTTTCTGCATCGTCCTGCACTGTTTTGCACCAGCCTTAGAGTGCTCGGTCTCTAGTCCTTGGTTTCTCCTTTAACTTGGATCCTTCTTGAATTCTAGATTTATACTCAAGGTAGTGTTATATACTTATGTACCAATCCTTTGCATGCAACCCTAGACTGGACTTCTAACACACTATATATATATATCCTTTTATAGCACTGTCCCTTCTTGCACTTATTGCAATCCTTTAACACAGTTCTATATCTGCACTTCAATGCACCCTAAAAAATTCATATATCCGCACTTTACTTTACCTTAACACAGTCATGTATCCGTACTTCAATCCAACTCTTCTTTGTACTTAACCACAATTATTTACACACCTTGACACAATCTCTTTCTTTACTTGAACGCAGTCTTACACTTTGATAGGTGTGATCACAAATATCTTAGACTTTGACCAAAGATATGTATTCAAATAAAACACAAATGTATTATCTTTTAATCGCACTTTTTCTCTGTCATGTAGCTCGCACTAAATTTGTTAAGTCTGTATATTAATAGTGTAGTCCCTTATTATGTTAGTGTAGCCCCCCTTATTTTTATTGTTGTACTCCTGTAACCCCCATATTGTTATTATTGTGCCCTTACATTATTATTGTTAGGTCGGCTAGGATTACATTGTGGCCCCACTAGGATTACATTGTGGCTCCATGGACTCCTATATATAGAAAGGAGGTTTTGTCGTTTGAATCATCCAAGAATTGTTCATTCATGTAATGTATTGGAGGTTGCCCCCTCGAAGTGGTTTATTTCTGAGGCGTTGATATCTCTTTTTGGAGCTGGTTTCACAACATTTGGTATCAGAGCTTTGAGATTCTAGGGTTTCGCTGCTCCAAGCAGGTCAGAATGTCATTTTCGCTATAACTTTTTTTCTACGAAGGTTCAGAAGCTGAAATTTTTAGGGTGCGAAGCCAAAATCCTGAGGAACATCGTCGCAAAATTTCAGAGCTTGGTTTGCAATATCTTCGGAGATATGATCTGTGCAAGTTAAGTCATTTTGCAGGCTCCTGAATTTAACCTAAACAGGTCATCGTGGTATTTTCGTAATAAATTTTTTTCTACGAAGGTTCAGAAGTTGAAATTTTTATAGTGCGAAGCCGCAATCCTGAGGAACATCGTAAAAAAATTTCAGATGTTGGTTCACAATATTTTCGGAGATATGATCTGTGGAAGTTAGGGCTTTTTGAGGCTTCTGAATTTTATCTCAAAGAGGTGATCGTGGGAATATCTTCATATCTCTATCTCTCTGAGCATCGGATTGGAATGCTGTAAAAAGTGGCGACATGTACACGGACTGTAGTTTCTTTTCTATCAATTGTAGAGCCAAAGGAGGAAATAGTGACACGTGGCAAGTCGTACAAGTTTTCTCTACTGAACCAGTCCATAATTGGGTCATTGTGGGAGATTGGACATAACTTTGCCTTGAAGAATCCAAATCAGGTCAGACCTGTGACATTTGAAAGAAGCTTCAGAGGACTACTACAGGGTGGAATTTCAGAGATTGAGGATTTGCAAGTATATAGATAAGTCAATTTCAATATCGAGCTCCTCAAAAGCAAGAAAAAGGTGTGTATTTGTTTTAGAATTGCATAAGTTTAGTGTTAAAAAAAAAAAAAAAATTAGTTAGAAGTGATTCCAAGGGCCTATTGAGAATATATTTCAGTATTGGGTTCTGAAATGCCTCCTAAAAAGAATTCAACACCCATTAAGCCCTCAGAAAGCTATACTATGACGCATGAAGAAGAAGAATTGCAGTATGAGATATCAAAATTACGATACCAAGTGCAACAAATTTCGATGTTACGAAGAGCAATCGAAGATGACGTAGATGGTTTAAAAGCAGAAATGGAGGCTAAGTTGGATGGTTTGAAAGATCAAATAACAGCTGATATGAATGATAAATTAGTGGCTTATTTCTAAGGCGTTGATATCTCTTTTCTTCTTTTCTTCTATTTCAAAGTATCTCATCAAGTGGAAGAACTTACCCACTAAAGATTCTACATGGGAGGATGAGAATTTTATACAAAAGCACCCAAAGCTACTCAAGCGTTGAGGATAACACTTTTTTGAAGGAGAGGGGCATGTTAAGTCCCTATATTAATAGTGTAGTCCCTTATTATGTTAGTGTAGCCCCCCTTATTGTTATTGTTGTACCAGAATCCCCATATTAAGGAGCATAGCCCTTACATTATTATTGTTAGGTCGGCTAGGATTACATCGTGGCTCCATGGACTTTTACATAGAAAGGAGGTTTTGTCATTTGAATCATCCAAGAATTGTTCATTCATGTATCTATTGGAGGTTGCCTCAAGTGAAGGTTTTCTTAAGGCGTTGATATCTCTTTCTCTTTTGAGTCGGTTTCACAACAAAATTACAGAGTGTTTTTACCAAACTGTCAAACTCCGTAATTCGGCAGTTCCTTTAAATAGTTGAATCAGGGAAAATAAGCCAATCTTGCTCTTTTTTTTAATCCTTTGAGGCCGACGAACAAGGAGTATAGGTTAATCTTGTACAGAGTATTACAGACGTAGGGATAAATGCTGATTTTGAAGAGTTTTCAAAATTTTGGTCTGACTATCATATCAGCTATACCTCATGCTTGATTGGCAAGGTCTTGAGGCATACTAGTGTGACTTGACTCTTCATAGACATGACTCTTTAATTTGTACATTTATGACCAGAAGACAAATCCCTAATAAACATCAAGAAGAAGTCCATTGACCTATAATAAAACCTTGCTCATGAAACCCATGAAGCAAGCATACCAAAAATATATTTTATTATCTTTGTTTTCTACATTACATAAATACATAATTACATAGTCAATATGAAGACCGATCCTAGTTACTCTTTCCAACACTCCCTCTTAACTAGGGAGGTATTCATAATGGTACAAGGGCAAGGTCTTGAGGCATACTAGTGTGACTTGACTCTTCATAGACATGACTCTTTAATTTGTACATTTATGACCAGAAGACAAATCCCTAATAAACATCAAGAAGAAGTCCATTGACCTATAATAAAACCTTGCTCATGAAACCCATGAAGCAAGCATACCAAAAATATATTTTATTATCTTTGTTTTCTACATTACATAAATACATAATTACATAGTCAATATGAAGACCGATCCTAGTTACTCTTTCCAACACTCCCTCTTAACTAGGGAGGTATTCATAATGGTACAAGGTCACTTTCAATCTGAAGAATCTCATAAGAAGGATCGGATTGGTAATCACATTTGTATAGCATCATATCAGCCAGCATTGACCTAGTGCAAGGCCTTGACTAATAGCCCCATCTCTCAACGAGAGAATGGGCTACAATGTTGTCGAGACACATGACTTATAGACACCATTGTCATTGTCTCTCCAAGGTACATACTCCACCCGAGTGTTCCCAAAGAATGACCTTGGACTATTCTTCTCTTGGGTAGCTAGCCCTCAAATAATATCGATCCACAACTACTCTTATTTTGAACGCCCTATCTCATTCTCAAAGAGTATCGAATGTCAGATGATTACCCAATGCGTCTATCCATTCTCTCCACATGGCCTCCACTAAGACTTACGATGGTTAGTCCTGGTCTAGTGCATGACACATGAATTAGAGAATCATATATGTCACTCCCTCTTCACTTAGGGAGGACATATTCCAAGTTTCTTCCAAGTAAGAAACTTATCACCAGGCTCCCTCTTAACCAGGGACTTGCAGCAGCAATGGTGAGACACCCAGCTACTCATGAAGAATTCTTCCCCTTGATGTCATGGATTTCGATATTGAGGAATCTTCAACTTTTGACTTCATAGGGCACAAATCATCCATCACTCTCATCCATGAGTCATGTCATCCAACTGAAAGTGATTCATCAGTCCTTCTCATCTGGTTCATCTTTATGCCATGCTGCTTTCCTTTGAATCATCTCCTAAGGATCTTACATCCTTCCACATGATTGGCAGCCCTGCATAAACTTATCGAGATAAACATATATATAAGAACTTTTAAATTAAAGGTTACCTCATTGATGATATTTCACCATGACATATTTTTGTAGGCATTGACATCCTCTTTTCAGATTGACACATATCCTAAAGATATGTATTGTCAAGGGTCTTCTTCTTTATCATACTTCTATCAGAGTCCACATATCTTTACAGGAGATCTCCTAGTCACATCTTCTTGACTTCTGAATGATAACTGCCTCTTGACATGGTTGCACTTCATGATCTCTTCCTCTCTTTCTCCACATAGCTTCATTCCTAGGAACTTAAACTATCCAGTTCCTTGATTGTGTACAACCACTTCATATCTCATATGAGGACATAATGAATTTCATCTGTTAATGGCAACATGTGCATCAGAAGAGATCCTCCTTCCATAGATCATATTTCTAAAGATAGAAGTCCATTACCTACAACCATATGACATGACTTCACAACATCCAATGTCAGCATATGGATATATGTACGTCATCTTTTTCCTTTTGAGTCATCCTGCAGTAATTTTACTAGAATGAATAACTTCATTCCCTTGCCCTGCTTCATCAATATGTCATCATATCCTAATCCCAGAATTGTGTAACATAGAGTTCTCGATGAAACTTTTTTCTTTCTTTCTAACCAGTGAATTCATGGAGAACTCCATTAGAAAAATGTCAGCACTTGTTTCTATATAGATTATTGAATGATGGCCTTTGATCTTGATGACTTCCTTCCAACAATGTAGATATTAGTGAGGTTTCCAGGAGCTACTTCTTCAAGCGCTCCTTCCATGCTTCTATCATGATGCTATTAATATACTGCTTCCTATCATACTATTTTACAACCAACATGAATTACTTAAAGAGGAAGATGATCTCAATCATAATAGAGATCTCTCGCTTCTTCTTTCTTAGATTTCTTTGCATCAGGTTCTTCGCTTTCATCCGTGACATGGGCTTCTTCCTTTTTCCTTGTCCTTCCCAGATTTAGGACAATCCTTTTTATAATGCCCAAGATCTTTACATCCAAAGCATTGTACTTTGCCCATATTTCTTCTTTTATTCTGAGGATCAAATTTACCGAATCTTACTTTCTTCCTGGACATGGCTGCAATGGCTTGATTCCCTTCACTTGATCCTGTATCAGCTTTGGCTTTCAATCTTGTTTTCTCTATTTTACATAGAGACCATAGATCGTGGAATGGTGTTGCTTCTTTTTTCTTGTATAAGCTTGAAGTGAAGTTTCCCCATTCTTCCGGTAGAGCATTTAGAACCAGACATTAATTCTCCCAATTCCTGCAGTTGGTCTCTTATTTCAGAAATCCTCATAAAATATGAAGTAATTCCTTCATCTCTTGACAATTTCATCTTGTATAGTTCTTTTCTTAGAGAGATTGCTTCTCCTTCAGTACTCACAGAGAATAGCTCCACTAATTTCTCATATATTTCTTTTGCAATTTTCAGTTTTGATACATAAGGTATAAGTGATTTTTCCTTTTATGTATTTGGCATGAGCTGGAGCATATTCTTTTGAGGGTTGAATTGTAGATCCTTCGATGTAGCCCATAAATTCGTCTTCAATTAAATTCAAATATGTCCTCTTCTTCCATGCGCTAAAGTTTGATGACCCAACCAATTTGTTGCTCTCTTTACAATAAGTCATTTTGACAGATTTAGATAAGATCATAATACTTACTTGAGTAGGATGACTTCCTCCTTCTAGCAGCTTCCTTGATGAAGAAGGTAGGAACTCCTCCTTAGATTGAGTTCTCCAATGTAGATGATGGAATCTTAATGATAGAGGATGTCTTTAGAATGATGATGTCTTCAAAGGTGTTGGATATTGAAGGATGGAGCTTGATGATGTGTCTTTTTAACAATGTCTTCAATGTCATAAATCTTTGGTGGCAAAGATTATCTGCTTGATTAATGGATCCTTTGAAGAATCTTCCTTGCAAACTAATCTGACCTTTTAACCCAAACTTTGATCTTTGCTTCCTTGAGTGTCTTCTTGTCAAGTAGTTCTTGTGTTCAACACCTTAGCTCTGATACCATGTTGAGAATTAGGTAGGGAAGTGATTAATTCAAATTATCTTCTTGATAATTACTTATGAGCTTACTTCTTTTACTTATGTCTTCTCTTCTTAGCTTATTATGTCTTTCATCAAGTCAATTACCAAAAACACAAGAGACAGAAATTTAGGCTCTTCGAGCCAGGGCCAAAACCTCTCCCTCTTGGAGAGGAAAACCCACAAGAAATTCTTCTTATAGATTTTTCAGATGACAAGTACCATGACCATGACTCAGACCCTTGACCCTTGCAGGCCTCTAAGACCTTGTCTCTGCTTATTCCTTGACTTATTGAGCTGATCCTTCTTTTCTGCACTCTTCTGCACTAGCCTTAGAGAGGCCAGTCTCTAGTCCTTGGTTTCTCCTTTAACTTGGATCCTTCTTGACTTCTAGATTTATACTCAAGATAGTGTTATATACTTCTGTACCAATCCTTTGCATGCAGCCCTAGACTGGACTTCTAACACACTGTATATATATATATATATATATATCCTTTTATAGCACTGTCCCTTCTTGCACTTATTGCAGTCCTTCAACACAGTTCTATATCTGCACTTCAATGCATCGTAACAAAGTCATATATCCACACTTCATTGTACCTTAACACAGTAATGTGTCTGTATTTCAATCCGACTCTTCATTGTACTTAACGACAGTCTTATTTACGCACCTTCACACAGTCTCTTTCTTTACTTGAACGCAGTCTTACTTTGCACTTATTGCAGATAGGTGTGATCACAGAGATCTTAGAATTTGACCAAATATATGTCTTCAAATAAAACACAGGTATATTCTCCTTTACTCGCACTTTTTCTCTGTCCTGTAGCTCGCACTAAATCACAGAGTGCTTCACTGAAATCTGTGTCAAACTGTAATCCGCAGGTTCCTTTAAATAGTTGAACCTGTGTGTAAATAAGCCGACCCGTTCTTTAACTTTGAGTCCGATTTGAAGAAAGGTTATAGGCCGACTTGTACAGAGTATTTTCCAACGAGATAAAGGCCGACTTAAAGAGTTTTCCAATGTGGATCTTGATCATCATTTGTGCGATGTCTTCAAGCTTGATTGGAAAGGTCTTGAGGCATACAAGTGTGACTTAACTCTTCATAAACATGACTCTTTAATTTGTACATTTATGACCAGAAGACAAATCCCTAATAGACATCAAGAAGAAGTCTATTGACCTATAATAAAACCTTGCTCATGAAACCCATGAAGCAAGCATACCAAAAATATATTGTATTATCTATGTTTTCTACAATACATAAATACATAATTACATAGTCAATATGAAGACAGATCCTAGTTACTCTTTCCAACACTCCCTCTTAACTAGGGAGGTATTCATAATGGTACAAGGGCAAGGTCTTGAGGCATACAAGTGTGACTTGACTCTTCATAAACATGACTCTTTAATTTGTACATTTATGACCAGAAGACAAATTTATAATAGACATCAAGAAGAAGTCTATTGACCTATAATAAAACCCTGCTTATGAAACCCATGAAGCAAGCATACCAAAAATATATTTTATTATCTTTGTTTTCTACATTACTTAAATACATAATTACATAGTCATTATAAAGACCGATCTTAGTTACTCTTTCCAACACTCCCTCTTAACTAAGGAGGTATTCATAATGGTACAAGGGCAAGGTCTTGAGGCATACAAGTGTGACTTGACTCTTCATAAACATGACTCTTTAATTTGTACATTTATGACTAGAAGACAAATCCCTAATAGACATCAAGAAGAAGTCTATTGACCTATAATAAAACCTTGCTCATGAAACCCATGAAGCAAGCATACCAAAAATATATTTTATTATCTTTGTCTTCTACATTACATAAATGCATAATTACGTAGTCAATATGAAGACCGATCCTAGTTACACTTTCCAACACACGTCATTGGTCTCTCAAATAATCTAATTAAATCGTGCTAATAATTAAACTTGTTAATCATCATTAACCAAATTGCTAGGCCATTTAGTTGTGTCTCCCGAACTTATCGGTTCTCGACAAGTCTTTCATCCTCACATTTCATAGGGGGTACTCCCCATAGCCTGCTATAAGGAGACAACTAGAATGGAGAGGGTGTGGATCTGAGGGGAAAACCCTGCTTTGATTCGTTCTCACATCTACCTGTACAATTTGGGTGACAACACCTCCCTTGTGATCCAATCCCACTGAAGAGCAGGAGGGAGATTGCTGAGGTGACATTGACAATCTACCTCATTGTTGGATCAATGTTTGGCCTTTACCTTTTGAGGCCTCTGACAAGGCCTGCGAGATTTGAGGCAACAAGTATTACATAAGATTTCCAAATAGAGACTATTAGAAAATTAAAAAGAATTATCGAAATATGATGGTAAGGACTGTATAGGAGAAGTTGTTCAGATCAACAAAATGGAAGGTATCTTTCAATCAATCCCCTAGCTAGGTGAAAGAGAGAAAATAATGACAATTTCCAACAACTTAGAAGGGGAAGTGTGTGATTGGCTTTTATGGTGGACCAAAGAATGTGAGGCTCATTCCTTAGATTGGAAAAGTTTCATGACTGCCTTATTAAATAATAAAAAGGTTCCATGATGAAAAAGACGATGACTTGTATGCCAAATCCATACATCTTAAACAAAAATGAAGCGTGAATGATTATATGCACGAATGGGAAGTTTTGGCAACTAGACAAATTGGATTCACAGATGAACAATTGCTAAAAATGTATATTTGTGGGTTGAAGGATTACATCCCTAGTGAAATAAAACTATGGAATCCTAGAGCTGTTGAGGATTCTAGACATGCGACAAAACTAATTGACCAAAAATCAAGTTCAATAGGCATTCATTCACCAAGGAAGATGATGACCGACATCAGGACCCATATAAGAAAGGGATAGACAAATGTAGATATTGTGGATACAAATAATCGTCAGGGCATAGATGCTACAATAAGAAATTATAAACTTACGAAGTCGAGAAGGACTCATACACATCTAGTAGTGAATCAGAGAGAAGGAAA
Organism: Pinus albicaulis; assembly: GCA_034641835.2. Lineage (NCBI taxonomy): Eukaryota > Viridiplantae > Streptophyta > Pinopsida > Pinales > Pinaceae > Pinus > Pinus albicaulis. The sequence goes on along the minus strand of CM076569.1, from coordinate 163,330,532 downwards.
ATGAAGTAAAACAATTGTCATAATGTGGAAAAAAATTGGATACCATGAAATAGATGTTACACTATTATAAAATAATCGATGGAAAGTAAGTACAAGTACAAAAGCCAAACGCTGAAATCACTATAACATACAATGCAGATTAAGACCATGATGAAACGCTACAAAAAGCATCACTAGCTTCAATCTCATGTGGCCAACAAAATAGGAATGAAGATACCGAACTTCAAATAAAGATAATTAATCCAAAAGACCAAATACAACCACCGATTGCAAAATACATTCCACCACACCTCAGAAAGGAGAGAATCCAATATCCAAGAAAAAAAAGAAAACAAAACTATAGTTCCACTGAGAACCATGATAGGAATACCACAACCTAAGACCCTAAAGCTTGAAGGAGTTATAAAATATGGAAAGGTTACAATGCTTGTAGACTCTGGCAATACTCATAATTGTATAGACATTGTTACTAAACAACTAAATCTTTTTTGTGTACTACATCAAGGACCTCACTTGACGGTTGCTAATGGACAAAAGGTCAAAGAAGTAGGAAAATGTCATAATGTTTCAATTCAATTATAAGAACTGGAACTACAAATAGAACTCTACGCTCTATCGGTGGAAGAGATAGATATAGTGCTAGGTGCAGAATGGTTGATGTAATTGGGAAGTTATACCACAAACCTTGATGAACAGTTCATAGAGTTTAATTGGCAAGGTCAACACTATAAATTATTTGGTGTTGAATCTTCCACTCTCAAGAAGATGCAAACAATAAATAGGAAACTTACCAACAATCAAAGTGCAAATGAAGTAAAATCCATAAAAATAGATAAAATTCATTCCACGAGAGAAACATGCTCAACTAGAGAAAATCTTATTTACTATTCTTTGTGTGAAAGTTTCAAAACATAAACCCTACTGCAGTGTCTTGATCTACTTCGCCTACTTGTTTGATTAATTTAACAAGTTGTTTAACTGAAGTATTCAGAAAAATATGAAAGTAAATACAAACTGCAACCTACACATCTACATATCATTTGCTGAACATCACGTACATATGACAAAATTATACATATTTTTCGCACAAATGTCCCCTGAAAAACCCAATGCGGGGAAACCGATGCAACAGCTCTAGAGGGTTTTATTATTATGTAGAATCTGAATACAACAATTTGGGCACCAGAAACAGTCTTCTCTACAAAGAAATTACACGACAGCAGTACCTTATCACTCGGAGACAGGAAATATGGCTGAATCACACCCTGAATCGGGATTTACACATAACGAGCCCTTTCTGTAGAAATTTCTGAATCTTAATTCTTATGCAGAAATTATTACTGTTAATCTGATTAAGCTTCTCCTACTTATACAAGTTATCAACTGAATAAATTCAAGTTAACATCAAAGCAAAACACATAACATATCTCTATCAATTGAGATCTAGAATAAGCACATGCAACATAGACAAAGTGACACAGTTATTTCTGGACAAATTGTCCTCTGAAAAACCCAATGTGGGAAAACCGGTCTCTGGCTGCTGGAGGGCTCTATTATTAAGAATATTTTTGAATACACAACTCTGGGTTCCAGATCTGGAAAACCCTACAGAGAAAACACTAGATTTGCAGCACCTGGCTGATTTAAGACCAACAATACTGACTGATCCACACCCTCAAACAGGATTTACAGAACTCAACCAAATCTAGGCCTAGAAGCCCCAGATCTGCCCCTGAAAGACACTGCGTCAGCCTCTGAAGGCCTCCAATTGCTCAGCGCTGTCACTGGAAGGGTCTGCGTTACCCCAGACTGGGTGACGTAGTCACTATGCTGCCCCTAAGGGTCTCTGTGTAACCCCTGAAGGGTTTCCTGAAAATCACGCTGTCCTTGCCGTTTGCAACTGCTGCTGCTGTTGCTGCCATCTGCTGCTGCTGCTGCTGCTGCTGCTACTGTCTGCTGTTGCTGTCGTCTGCTGCTGCTGCTGCTGCCTTCCTCTGCGCTGTCATTCCTGATCTCTTCTCTGTTTCTTGTGTATTGTAGACCCCGGGATCAGATCATCCCCTTGGTCTAAATTCCCCTCTCCGCAACTGAAACACTTGAGAAGTCTTAGCAACCCCGCCCTAGAATCTCAGCTTAGCTTCAGTGCTTTGCCTTTGTGTGTCTTACAAATGACTCCAAGCCTTTCCTTTATACTTTTCTCGTTGACAAATCAACGACCAAGACTAAATCTCTAATCAATGGCTAAGATTAAAAGAAAGCTTGATCCGTGTGACTTAAGACAATTTCATCACATGTTTAATTAAATTCACTTTAATTGTTTTATTTTCCTAGGTTTTAACTTAGGAAATACATTAAAATAACTAATTAATTTAATATCTCCTAAACCAGATGAAATTTCCCAAATCCATTTCTGGGTCTTGTAGATTAGGTGATTCTAGTCCTTCCTCAAAATTTGGGACATAGAGCACAACTGATGCTACCCCAAATACACAAAATCTCAACACTGCCTCTTAGCATCAAGGGTGTGCTCTAGCAATACATCACACTTATGCATTACAAGATTTTGGGCATTGGTTCTATGCTGTTGAAGCTTGGCCTCCTACCACTCAACTCTGCACTGCTGTTGTCATTTTGTACTACTGCCCATGACTCTGCCACTGCCACTGTTGATCTGCTGCAATGCAACTTCAGTTGTTGAGAGAACCAACTAAATCTCTTGCCCAATCTTTGACAGACAAGTCAGATGGGCTGCATCCTCATAACTGAAGCTCCATAGGCTACAGATTTGTGCTGGCGTCTAAAGAACGATGCATAGCTACAACTTTGCTTGCGTAATCAGACTCCCTTTGCACTACTAAAGTCACTTCAACTCCTTGTGCTGAAATCTATCACGCTGCTACTGCACTGTGCTGTCCCTCTGAAGCTCTCTACACTGTTGCGGCTCTGCACTGTGTAAGCAGTACTGCACTGCGCTGCTGAAGTCACATCAGCCTCTGCGTTGCTACTGCTTCTACACTCCTGCTGCTATGCTATGCGCTGCTCCTCCCAGCCTCCAGATCTGCCTCTGCTTATGCCTCATCTGTGATCTATGCACCCATTGCTCCACTTGTCTCGCTACTGTCTTAAGGCTGCCGTAGCTCACATGTGATCCAAGAGATGAGCTACTCAAGGATCCCGCATCATTTCCATGTAGCTCCTCTACATGTCCATGTCGCCCCACCTCGGTGGTTCATGAGTACTCATGGCTACATCATCTCTCGACCCATCATCTGCCACCATTGCTTTGGAAGAAGATGCTTCCTTGTCCTTCTTCTTTTCTGGACAATGGCTAGCAAAATGTCCTATTTCGCCACACTAGAAGCACTTGATCTTTGAAAGATCCTTCTTCTTCTTCGATTGCTTCTTCGATGCCAAGGCTGCATCTTCCTCCTCTTCCTTCTTTACTTTGCTCAACCTAGGGATGTGCTGCTTCTTGGTGAATCTGCATAGTTCTTCTTGCCGCAGGATTGACCACAAGCTGTCCCAATCTGGGAGGTCCGCTTTGCCCAAGATACTTTGGACAAAGGTTTCCTACTTATCCGTGATTGCATTGAGGGCAGTCCTAACTATCACTACATCATCTACGGTTGCACTCGTTGCAGTCAGCTGATCCCTGATTGACTGCAATTTGAAGAGGAAATGCTCGATGTCTTCTCCCTTGGTCATCATGAATGACCTCATTTGGGCCTCCAACATCTTTCTTTAGACTGATTTTCCCTCATATAGGGAAGTCAAGGCCTTCGACATCTCATTAGCTGTCCTCTTCTCAGCTATGTGTGGCACAATATGATCCTTGATACTGTCCATTATCAGCCGCTTGGCATGCCTAGCAGCTTCTCTATGCTTCTGTAGGAGATCCTCATTTGTCGGTGTGGCCAGGGTCTGCTCTGTATGGTCTCTTAGACCATATGCCTCAAGGACAATCAGGATCCTAGCTTTCCACACCGAAAAGTTTGAGAGGCTCTCTAGCCTATCCTGATCACGCAGTCCATGAGGAGCCATTTGCTCATAATGTGTCGAAGCTCCTCTTCTCTATGCCAGAGATCTTGGATCTAGGGTCTTTTACGAACTGGGCACCCTCTGCTCCCTCCGACACTTGATTTCTCTCTTTGGAAATCTACCAAATCAACTATGATTTAGCTTCTTCTTTGATCCTTTGACCAAACTGCAAGTTTCCTTTGGCAAGAAACTCTCTGAGAAGCTGATCTCTTCCCAAAATTTGTCACTTGTGCTAAGGTTAAAAATCTGATAACTTCATAAGTTTAACCCCACCAGCTCTTCTAAATTTTCTTCAACTTTTCTGCAGACTTTTCTGGATTTGACAGATTCAGATCTGAATCACACGGGCCGGCTTCAGACCCAACCAATGTTGTTTTTGAGCTACCGCTACGCAATAATTGCGTGGGCTTGCTAGGTCACAGCGTTGGACAATGCCACCCTTCCCTCTGCGTGAATCTCCTCCTTAAAACTGTGCTGTGCCTTCAGATCTGCTTTTCTGCTGCCTTTCCAACTGCTTTCTGCAGCTAGATCCTTTAGATGCTTCAGCTGGTGACCCTTCTAGATCTGCAATTGCTCTGATACCAATGTAGAAATTTATGAATCTTAATTCTTATGCAGAAATTATTACTGTTAATCCGGTTAAGCTTCTCCTAATTATACAAGTTATCGACTGAATAAATTCAAGTTAACATCAAAGCAAAACACATACCATATGTCTACCAATTCAGATCTAGAATAAGCACATGCACACATAGACAAAGTGACACAGTTATTTCTGGACAAACTGTCCCCGGAAAAACCCAATGTGGAAAAACTGGTCTCTGGTTGCTGGAGGGCTCTATTATTAAGAATATTTTTGAATACACAACTCTGGGTTCAAGATCTGGAAAACCCTACAGAGAAAACTCTAGATCTGCAACACCTGGTTGATCTAAGACCAACAATAATGACTGATCCACACCCTCAAACGGGATTTACAGAACTCAGCCAGATCTAGGCCTAGAAACCCCAGATCTGCCCCTGAAAGACACTACGCCAGCCTCTGAAGGCCTCCAAATGCTCAGCGCTGGCATTGGAAGGGACTGTGTTACCCCAGACTGGGTGACGCAGTCACTACGCTGCCCCCAAGGGTCTCTGCGTAACCCCTAAAGGGTTTCCTGAAAATCATGCTGTCCTTGCTGCTGCTGCCGTTTGCTGCTGTTGCCGTCTGCTGCTACTGCCATTTGCTGCTGCTGCTGCTGCCTTCCTCTGCACTGTCTTTCCTGATCTCTTCTCTATTTCTTGTGTATTCTAGACCCCGGGATCAGATCATCTCCTTGGTCTAAATTCCCCTCTCTGCAACTGAAACACTCGAGAATTCTTAGCAACCCCGCCCTAGAATCTCTGCTTAGCTTCAGTGCTCTGCCTCTGTGTGTCTTACAAATGACCCCAAGCCTTTCCTTTATACTTTTCTCGTTGACAAATCAATGACCAAGATTAAATCTTTTTTCAATGGCTAAGATTAAAAGAAAGCTTGATCGTGTGACTTAAGACAATTTCATCACATGTTTAATTAAATTTTCTTTAATCATTTTATTTTCCTAAGTTTTAACTTAGGAAATACCAATGTTTCACCGAGTTTCTGGGACGGGGAAACGCGGGAGCGAGGATACGCACAAGGGGGACGTATATAAGCAACCCCAAAATTTGGGGAAATTTCGGGGAAACGGGGGGACGTCAGAGCCATAAAAATTATAAAATTATTAAAATTTTAATATATAAAAAAAATCCCAACAATATGTTAATAACTAAATTAGTAGATAGTAAATCTTATTAATTATGAAATGCACATCTAAATATGATCATCATTTCGTATTAGACTATTGTGAAGTAAAATTATCATTTGACATTTCTGCAACTATCAATGTAAATCTAAAAATAAATTACTAAATTGAATCTATCATTTGACATTATGCTCTGTTCCATCTAAATTCATCATTTGGCAATAGGCATTAATATTATGCAAGGTACATCTAAATTAAATTCATCATTTGACAATTGAAACTACGCAATGGACATCAAAAATTAAATTCATCATATGACAATGACATTTTAAGTCTAAAACAGCCATAGAAAACTGAACTAAAAATAAACATATAAAGCAGTGAAATACAAATTTTTATTTTTATTTTATTTTTATTTTTTTTTGTAATTGTTATTAGCGAAAAAATTTGGGGGACGCGTCCCTCTTGCATCCCCCCTCCATCCCCTCGTCCCCCCCACAAGAGAGACGCAATTTCATCTCCAGAAAAACGCCCCCCTAGAGTTTCCCCAAGTTTTCCAAAAAAGGGGACGTGGGAAAAGTTTCCCCAGGAGTTTCCCCCTCGAGGGAGCGTGGGGGAGCGGGGAAGCGCGTCCCCCACCCTGGGGGACGCGTCCCCGTGGAACACTGGGAAATACATTAAAATAATTAATTAATTTAATATCTCCTAAACTAGATGAAATTTCCCAAATCCATTTCTGGGTCTTGCAGATCAGGTGAATTCTAGGCCTTCTTCAAAATTTGGGAACTAGAGCACGACTGATGCTACCCCAAATACACAAAATCTCATCACTTTCTGGCCCACTGGAACCCTCAGCGCAACTTCTCCAACCTTTGCGTCAGCCCTCTAGCCCAGTGCAGGCTGCCTACGTGTCACTCTGAAGGCCTTTGTGTTACCCAGATGGCTTTGCATCATCTTGGCTGGGCTGCGTCCCTCCTGCTACCCTGGTACGATGTTGCCCTGGTACGATGCTGCCTTTCTGCTGTTGTATTCTCGACCTCGGACAGATTATCCCTTACTGTTCTCTGCCCCTCACTGCACTGCAAACTCACTTTGAAGTCCTTAGCAAACCCTGCCCCAAAAATTCAACTTAGCTTCGGTGCTCTGCAATGTGTGTGTGTTCACCAACTGACTTTTCTCGTTGGAAAACCAACGATCATGATCTAATCTCTAATCAACGGCTAAGATTAAAAGAATGCTTGATCCACGTCACTTAGAACATTTCATCACATGTGGAATTTAATTCACTTTAATTTTTTAATTTCCCCAAGTTAGACTTAGGTTCCTCATTAAAATATTTAATTATTTGAATAACTATTACACCAGATGGAATTTCTCCAAATGCTTTCTAGGTCTTGGAGATCTTGTGTGTTCTAGCCCCTCCACAAAGTTTCGGAGCTAGAGCAAACCTGATGCTACCCTAAAATCTCAACACTCCCTCTTAGCGAGGAGTGTGCTCTAGCAATACTTCCACACTGAAGCATTACCCTGATCTTGGCATCGGTCTCTGTGATGTTAATACTTGGCCTGCTGCTCTCCATCCACTGTGTTGTTGCTTTCTGTACTGCTACCCATGTCACTACCACTGACACTGTTACATCCGTATTGCAACTCCCTCTCAAATTGCTGCATCATGCTGCCCATAGCACTGTCGTTGCTAACTGCTGAACTGCAACTCAGTTGTGGAGAAGTAAGCAACTAAAGGAACATCACCCAATTACTGATAGACTAGTCAGTTGGGCTACATCTCATCACTGAAGCTCCCTTTGTTGTCGCGTTGCGTTGTATCTCTGAAGCTCTGCGTTGTCTACTGCATTGCACTGCGTAAGCATTGCCACTGCGCTGTTGAAATCCCATCAGACTCTGCGCTGCGGCTTCTATGATGCTGCTGCCTCTCCTCTGTGCTGCTCCAGACTTCAGCGTCCCAGCTCGCCTCTGCTTCTCCATGATCTTCTGCACCCACTGCTCCAGTCATCCTGCTATTGTTTTAAGGCTCCCGTAGCTCGTATGTGATCCAAGAGTTTAGGCACCTCAATGATCCCGCCACCCATCTGTACCTGCTCTACAGTTCCTAAGTTCATGAGCACTCATTGCTACGTCATCGTCGCTACCATTGTCCCCTTTCGCTGTTGTTCCTTGGAATTAGATGCTTCCTTTTCCTTCCGCTTAGGACAAGTGTTGGCGAAGTGTCCAAGTTCACCACACCTGAAGCAACGGACCTTGGAGAGGTTCTTCTTCTTCTTCCCTTGCTGCCTCTGTCCCTTAAGTGCAAGGGCTGCATCCTCCTCCTCTTTCTTTACTTTGACTCCACCACTGCTGCTTTGCTTCTTGGTTATTCTCCTGATTTCCTCCTGACAGAGGAGTTCCCACATTTCCACCCAGGCTGGTAGCACTGCTCTGCCTAAGAAGCTTTGGAAAAATGTTTCCCATTCATTGGTGACTGCATTCAGGCCAGTCCTCACTATGAGCTCTTCATCCAAAGTTGACCCCATGACAATCAGTTGGTCCCGGATAGTCTGAAGTCTAAAGAGGAAGGGATCGATTTCCTCTCCCTTACGCATTTGGAACAACCGCATCTGATTCTCCAGAAGCATCTTCCTCTGGAAAGAGTTTCCTTGATACATCGTGTTTAATGCTATCCACATCTCTTTTGCCGTGTTCTTCTCGGCAATATGTGGGACCACGTGATCCTTTACTCCATCCATGATCAAGCACTTAGCCCACGCCTAATTTGCGTTGAATTCCTGCAGGGGATCTGCATTGGTTGGCATAACTAGGACATTTTCTGCATTGTGTTTGATGCCGTACTCATCCAGGACTGTCAGGATTTTGGCCCTCCAGATAACAAAGTTGGACACACCGTCCAACCGATTCTGATCTCTCAGCCCATGAGAAGCCATCTCTGCTAAAACTGTCGAATCACAAACTCTTCTCCCTTCCGTTGTTGCTACACTCAACAAAAGATTGGATTTGGGCTTCTTGGCGAAAGAACCCCTCTAGAGAGTGTGCTCCCTCTGACAAATAATTTCCCTCCCAAAAATCCTTCACCAAATCTGATGATTCAGTCCTCTATAATCACTCCTCTTAAACAAACACAGATTCCTTGGCTAGAGAATCTGCTGAGCGACTGTTCTCCCCCTGACTTTATCATCTTTGCTAGGCACTGTTCTACATTGACAAAACCTATGCCACACCAGCAACTTCTGAAGATTAGAAACTGCACTTCCAAACTTGGCAAATTGCACATCAACTCTCCACTCAGACTGCGTCACCTCTCTGGAGCTGTGTCAACCTCTGTGTGAGCATATTGACTCCGCGTCACCCTTGTAGGGTCTGCGTCCCTCCTGGTGCTGCACTGCCTTCTTCTGGATCTCTGCTGCTTTAGCTGCCCTTTCTACAACAAATATCTTCAGCCGCTTTGCTGATGGATCAACTTGATCTGCAATGCTCTGATACCATGTGAAAGTTTCAAAACAGAAACCCTACTGCAGTGTCTTGATCTACTTAGCCTACTTGTTTGATTAATTTAACAAGTTATTTAACTGAAGTATTCAAAAAAAATATTATAGTAAATACAAATTGCAAAATTACACAGATTTTTCGTTTCAATGTCCACGGAAAAACCCAATGCGGGAAAACCGGTGCAACAACTTTAAAAGGGTTTTATTATTATGCAGAATCTGAATACAACAGTCTGGGCACCAGAAATGGCCTGCCCTACAGAGAAATTACACGGCAACAGTACCTTATCACTCGGAAACAAAAAATATGGCTGAATCACACCCTCAATAGGGATTTACAGATAACGAGCCCTTTCTGGCCCACTGGAACTCTCAGCGCAGCTTCTCCAGCCTCTGCGTCAGCACTCTAGCCCAGCGCAGCTTCTGCGTAGCGCAGGCTGCCCCTGCGTCACTCTAAAGGCCTCTGCGCTGCCTTTGCGTCACCCTTTGTGTGGCCTCTGCGTCAACTTGGTTGGGTTTCGTCCCTCCTGCTGGCCTCTGCGCTGCCTTGGTACGATGCTCCCTCTCTGCTGCAGTATTCTCGGTCTCGGATCAGATCATCCCTTGCCAATCTCTGCCCCTCACTGCACTGGAAACTCACTTCGAATTCCTTAGCAAATCCCGCCCCAGAAATTCGACTTAGCTTCAGTGCTCTGCAATGTGTGTGTGTTCTCCAACTGACCCCAAGCCCTTCATTTATACTTTTCTTGTTGGCAAACCAACGGTCGTGATCTAATCTCTAATCAACGGCTGAGATTAAAAAAATGCTCGATCCACGTCACTTAGAACATTTCATCACATGTGTAATTTCATTCACTTTAATTTTTTAATTTCCCTAAGTTAGACTTAGGGTCCCCATTAAAAAATTTAATTATTTGAATAACTATTACACCGGATGGAATTTCTCTAAATGCTTTCTGGGTCTTGGAGATCTTGTGTGTTCTAGCCCCTCCACAAAGTTTCGGAGCTAGAGCACACCCGATGCTACCCCAAAATCTCAACAATTTAAGGATAAAGTATTCCTTAAGAGGACGGAAATTTTATAAACATAAAAATAATGATAAAATATAATAAAAATAATAAGTTAATTAGTAATGAAAAGTCAAAGGGCACTTACCCCTTTCCCTCGTGACCAGTCTGTGCTATAAGTAGATCATCACGAGGCTCATTATAACATCATCATTTTCTTATCAATCATATATATTATATATTATGGGAATTTGAGTATAACAAGAACTGTTATAACACCGTCCTTCTTGATGAGAACTTGTTAATTTAAAAGCAACCCAAGTGCATCCCATTGCCGGCGAAGTTTTGCAGGCTGTAGACTATCCATAACATGCATGAGCTGGCCCACCAACAATTTTCAATCTGCAACATGACTCTCCATTTTTAAATCCAATTTCTTTGATCTTGTGAAGGAACAAATGATGGAAGCTTAGAATCAATAATGGCATGCAAAAATAATTGCCCAGGAAAGGGGTAAAAGGGCCTTCAATTTGGAATGTACATCCAACCCCTGTATTTCCAGTATGGTTGCAAATCCAGAAGGACTTGCTTCACAAGCAAGGTGGCATTACAAAGCATGAGTATATCACAGGCAAACACCCCAAATTGATTCATAAATATGAGGGGTAGTGAAGGCATTCACTAAGAGCATCCTGATGTTGAGAATGAGAAATAACAGGCAGAATTTCTAAGCCCCATCTTTAGTTTGTTACCATCCTAGATAAAACTTTATACAGAATCTACCAATGTATATTACACCCTTGTTTCTTACTATTCTTAGGGATGTAATTGTTAGGAAGGATTGTGATTGATGTCAAAGGGTGAATGGGCCTTTGACAAAGATGAAGAATTCCCTATATGCCTGTTTTGCCTTCACAGGTTTGATCAACATATTAGTGGAATTCCCATCACTGTTTGTAGTCATTCTGGCCACTCTTCATGTGTTTCAAAATCGATGGATTCATCATGCCCAGTCTGTAGATGTTGAGCAGCAGCCCTATAAGTCAACATGTTTAGGCAGTTCAACATTTTGAGAAATCATGGACCTGTGTTATCAGTGGTTTTGTTGATGCCCTTGGAGCAGTGTTTCCAGGGCGAGGAAGATTCAACCTACAGTTCTCTGGTCTGCTCCTTCCATTCAATACTCTCCACCTCCTGCAGCATCTGTTAGAGAGAAGATTGGAGATGTAAGCAGCCATATCCACCTTGGAAGAAGTGCATCAAGTGTACTGAGGAAAGGGTACACTAGTAATGATGAACTGATGAACTAAAGTCCTCGCTCCTGTCCTTGTTAGACGAAATTATGCATGGAGTTGCACCCCAGAAAATCCAGTTGCAAAGTAATGTAAAGTCTAGAGGACATACAAACCAGCCAACTGGCAATGCAGGACTAAACAGGCGTTATCAACTACTTTGAGAGGCATGGATTGCTAAGTGATGGGAACGCTCATGGTTGGAAAAAATTATTTTCCTGCTTACTTGACATCACACCAGACCCGTTCATCATTGGCATCACAGTTGCTGGAGCTCCATGTTGAGATTTGATACCTATCTGTTGGAATTTTCAATTTAATTAGGATCCTACAATTATTCTAGTCGGCTTCAGTTGACAGCTCACCTTCGAAAGCCACAAGTCAGCTCCCTCCTCCCAAAAGAAGCGACAATTCAGGTGAGGTTTGACCACTATAAATTAGAAGCTCATCTACCCATTTGGAAATCCAATTCAGCGAAGGAGAAAAATAAGATATTCGAACCTGAGGTAGAAGAAAAAATGGTTCATAACTCATGTACCTCAGAGCTGATCAAGAGAGCAAGACGTGGATCTTTTTGGGATTTTTGGTTTAAGGTTTTCTCTGTCATTTTCGTGGCTTCTTGGGATTCTTTTGGGAGCAGGTCTTGGCCTCTCTTGGGAGCAGACTTCAGCCCTTTCTGGATCAGGTATGGCCCTGCAACTAGAGCACATCTGATACAGACCTCAGCCTAATGTAAAAACAAGTTTCGGACCTGTAGAAGGATTCGGTCTTGAGGCAATTTCAGGACTGTATTTTGGCGTCTTTCCTTGGACTATAATAAGGTACAGGGCTCAGTCCAGAACTCGTCTTTCTGAAGGGTATTTTCAGTGGTATATTTGGGTTCTTGTGGATAGACTTGGCACACTCCTTCACATCAGTTTTGAAGACCATCAAAGCAGTCCTTTTGCATATTTTGAAGAAGAGTTTAGAATTGTTTTTGTGCTGAGTTTGGAGATCCTTTGAGCTGCTTTGGAGAATTATTGAAGACCTCTTGGAGCAGCTTCTTGAAGCAAATTTAGAACAGACATTGTAGCACTCCTTGAGCAGACATTAGAGAGGTTTCTTTAAAGAAATTTCCCAGCTTTGTTGTAGGAGACTTGGAGCATGGTTTGAGTGGGCCTTGAGGAGTGAAGAAGCTTTCATTGAAGCACACTTTGAACTAGCTCCTGAAGCAAATTATGAAGAAGTCTATGGATTGAGACAAGCCTTGAAGCAGACCTTGTAGTTACCTTTAATAATCTTTGAAGTATTTTGGAATGACCCTAGAACAAGAACATTTGAGCAGCTGTTAGAGATCATGGAGCAGCCCTTTGGAGACATTTGTTGGAATATATTTTGGAGCAGTATGTGAAGCATTGTTGGAGCGATATTGGAGACATCCTTGAAGCATAGTTGGAGACCTCTTTCTAGCCTTGTTAATGAAGCTTTTGGAGGTCTTGAAGTCAGAAGCAGTATTGAAGCCACCTTGAAGGATTGAAGTAAATTGACATGGTTGGAGTCCTAGAGGATTGGAGTCCTTATACAAGGTTGGAGCTTTGTAAGAAACTAGGTTGGATCCTGGATTGATTTTTGAGGATTGGAGTCCTCATAAGAGATGGAGCCTCGTTGAGACCAAGTTGGAGCTTGAAGATAGGAGTCCTCATTCAGGGTTGGAGCCTTGAAAGAGTTAGAATTTTATTGTACAGGTTGGAGCCTAATTGTTTGTAAGAGGATTGGAGTCCTCATCAATTTCATAATAAAATTATTTTCTTGTTGGACATTCACCTTCCCCTCCTCTCAGTATGTCCAACAGTAATCACTAATCAGGCATGTTGGAAAGCTTGGAAATATGTTTACATTCTCTCTGAATAAAGATAAAAAAGTTTCCTCTAAATGCATTTATTTCTTTTGGTCATCTTATTTCCTCAGCAACGATGTAATTGCTACATCCACAATATAATCTGGCTATTTAACATAATTATATTGCGTGTTGTTGGATTTTGGTGGCGCTGAAGTCATTTTCATTTATGGACTGTCCATCAGCATCACTGATCAGTGATATATGAAAATATCTGTAGCTATTTTTCATTAATGCCTGCTTGTGCTGTACCAGGATGAACAGAGCTTTTTAGAAGAGTTCGAGAAAGCTTCAGATGCTCTAGAGTTCCGAGAAACTGAAATCATGAAGATTAGAGCTAAGCTTCGCTCCACCCATGCCAAGTTAGCTGCAATGGAAGGAAAGATGGCCATGGAAATTCTGTATGTTTACCTTTTTCTATGCATGAACTCCATGTTATTTCTGTTGGGTTTTTCTATCACAAACATAAAATGATGATGCTTACATTCTTGATAGAGAGGTTCGCAAGGCAATAGAAGAAAAACAAAGAAAACTGGAGGAGGCACAAAAGGTTCTATGCCTTATGCGAGCTGTTCGTATTGTGTGGCCCAATTCTGCCACTGAAGTGCTCCTAGCTGGCTCATTTGATGGGTGGACAAGTCAGGTCGGTACTTACTTAATCCTTTAAGTTTTTGACCATACTTCTCCTTGCATCATCCGTAGTCTATTTTCTATCTGCAGCATCATATGTATTTACTCTTGGAAAAAAAAACTTTTTATTGGATTTGCAAAAGGTGGTGTCTACCACCTTATTACAATGTTGCACAGAAGATGAAGAAGCTGCAGTTTGCTGAGAAGCCACAGCTGAGTGGTATCTATGCAGTCACAATTTCCCAGGTCTTGCATCTGACTTAGTTCATAAACCACATAGTAGCCTTCTTCCTGCCCTGCTGTTAGATATAATTGTCATAATTAGGGCTTAGGTGAAGCGAACAAAGTTCCTTCTCAAGTTAAATGCTCCAAAAGACTTGGAATACAAAGATATCCATGCAGATACAAATATTATATTAGATAGTATGATGAATGACATGAGATGATTGAGAATCACAAATGAGGCCTGCTTATATACCTAGGCAGGTGTCTCTTCACGAAAGGTCATGTCTTATCAAACATGCCCTTTCAGCGTAATTACTAATTAACTAATTAGTCATTATTTACATTATTTTATTCATTACATTGCCTTCCTCCTCAAAAAGCTTTGTCCTCAAAGCTTGTTGATGAAAGGCCTTGACTTCTTTTCCTGCTACGAATGTCTTCTCGTCTCGGGGCAGTCATCCATGTCGATACAAGTTGATATGATCCTCTAAGTGACAAACAAAACTGTCGCACTGAGAATGGATCAGACCATCCTAAATCAATCTTTTGTGGAATCTTGCAGCGACTTGAAACTTGTGATGAATTATCACATAAGCGGATTGCACTGACATTAGTATTCTTCAGAATATCAGCTTGTTGATTTTGTTTTGAACACGTAGCTTGGTCGAGTTGTCTACTTCCATGATTTGGATGTCGATAAGGAATCCTAGTGATTTGAGTTTCCCTTATCTTGTTTGTGTCGTTTTCTGGATTTGTGTTACTGACTGGATTATTATTTGATGTCTTTTCATCAACTTGAATTTCTACATTTGAAGGTTTCGATACTTCATTTTCGATAAGTTGTTGCACCTTGTTTTCCAACGACTTCTTATCCTTCTTTAGCTTCTTAATTTGCGTTAGTAATTTTTCGTTGTGGTCCTTAAGGCGAGCAACCTCTTCATTCTTGTTAGTGGCGATTTTGTCAATTTCTTTTTGCATATTTTGTATCACCTTTTTACTTTCTTGGAAAATTACTTTTGAAATTTCTTGTATGTTTTCAGGCGTCACGGAATTTGGCTTCAAGTTAATGTCCTGTAGCATTATTTTCTTCTTTTTGTAGGAGAATGTTAAAAACTTTTTTTTCGTATTTAAGATAAATGAACCTAGGGTTTCCATCCATGGTGAACCCAACACAATATCACTATTATCCAAAAGTAATTTTTTTACGGTAAATTGAGAGATAAAAGTATAATCCCCAATATTTAGTTGTAGACTTTTGATGTTGTATTTTTTCTTGTCAAAAAAGTCTAATTTTTTTATTATATTTGACTCAGGAATCACCAACTGGTTGGCAATTTTAGGGTTTATATAATTTTTCTCTTCGGCGGGTGATATAGCAATAATGACATCTTTTCCTGCGAGAGTTCCTTTAATTTTAAATAGCACTTTAGTGTCGATGGGTATGGTTTCTAAAAACCTCTTCTGTTTCATTTCTGACTTAGACTCCATTTTTCTTTTCTTCAATGGTTGACTCAATATTTTGTCAATATTATATTTTTTTCTTTCACTTTGATCACCTTTTTTTTTCTTTCTTTATAATTCCCCAAAATAAATTTTCAATCAACCTTCTTTGTTCCTTATAATCTTTATAATCCTTTTTTTTAAACTTTAAACTTTATAAATTTTAGTATATCTTTGACTATTATATAACACCTTTTAATAATTTAGTACTTTTTTTTTTAAACCTTGAAATAATTATTTTGGATTTGTGTTATGAGATAATTATTTTGGATTTGTGTTATGAGAGGTCACGATTGTCAGTATAAGTCTAGATGGCGGCAACGTTTCACTGGTTAGCACGCTTGTTGGAGAGAATAAGAATACGCCAACAACGTTTGACTTGATACGGAGTTGTAGCCATTGGTCGGAGAGAAACGAGAGTGGGAGATAGACTGCTGGTGAAGGGTCGACTGTTCTGAATTTAGGGAAGGAACGAAAGTGTGGAAAGAAAAAGCGTGTCAACAGAACGAAAAAAAAAATTGGCAGGAAAATTTTGGTATAGCGAGCGACACGGATAAGTGGAGATTGGGATAACAATAAATGGAATGTCGTATATGATGGCGGCTGTGGTGGTGAATGGGTGGAGGATACGTGTGGAATGCAGGCAGCAAGACAGATAGCCCGTAGCGGGGCAAAAGGCAACGACGGCAGCGGGGCTGCGATTTCTATTTGGATTTAGGTGTTCGCAGACACTGGCAAGCCAAATCGTCTTTTATGAGAATGTTTGCACGGTAGCTGCGGAGTTGAGGCGGATAGAGGGTCGGGCTGTGACGATGGCAGCTGTGCGACGGAGGCAGATAGAGGGTCGGTTGCTCCGAGGTTCGTCGGCTGCGACGGTGTTGCTGTCGACGACTACAATGCGGTGTCTGCGTAGGGGCTTGGGCGATTGTTGTTGGTTTTTTTTGTTTTTTATTTTTATTTTTATACTCTTTTTTTTTTTATCCTATTTTTTTTTTTTAATATACTCTTTCTTTTCTTTTTATCCTTTTTTTTTTCTTAAATTATTTCTATATTGATATATGCTCCTCTTTTTTATTAAACCTTTTTTTTATTTTTTTTTATCAGATATATTTGATATATATATTCTCTTGTTTTTTAATCAATAATTTTGACTTTTTTCTTACATCCTTTTTTATTTTAATTCTTTAAAAAGGGCCAACGGCCTCTGACGAAATCAGCAATCGGAGAAACTCCAAAAGTGTAGCGAAACGCTTCAACGACAACAATGTTGATGAATTTTCGATGGCCAAAGGCCTGGATCGGAGAGTGTGGCTTTGTGCAGCAGTGAGCGGCCAGAAGATCGAACCGCTCTGATACCAAATGAAGCGATCAAAGTTCCTTCTCAAGTTAAATGCTCCAAAAGACTTGGAATACAAAGATATCCACGAGGATACAAATATTATATAAAATAGTATGATGAATGAGATGAAATGGTTGAGAATTACAAATGAGGCTTGCTTATATACCTAGGCAGGGGCCTCTTCACGAAAGGTCATGTCTTATGATTTATCAAACATGCCTTTTCAGCGTAATTACTAATTAACTAATTAATCATTATTTATATTATTTTATTCATTGCATTAGGGACCCTTTAGACATTTAATAGAGGCTTACAAACGTTATAGTATAGTAACATAGTCATTAGTTAATAAATGTAGTCATTTAAAGATTAGGTATTCTGGCGTTACATCACTACTCTCTCTCCAACTATCTGATGAGATGTTGCATCACTCAATGAATCAATATATTCTCTCTTAGCTCATGTGCATACCTGTCTATGCTCGTGTGTGTAGAAACTGACATGGCATTAGATCCATAGTGAGACATTGAGGAAGTGATGAAGGAGCGGAGAGACTGCTGTTATCATAGTGTTGGTTATAATATCCAACATAGGTGTTTCCTGTGTGTCAACAAATGTTGGTTGGAAAATTGTGTGCTGGCAAATTGAAGTGAACAAGTGTTAGAAGGCATAGGACAAGTGTCTATTAGTTGTATGTGTAATATGTGGAGACAAACCACGGTATGTTTAAAAGGCATGCAGCCTTGTGGCTTGCGTGTAATTTATCTCTTTCTGTAATAATAGAACTCTTTCTGAGTTTCAGTTCATGTAATATTCTGTTTACTTTTCAATAGTTACATATGCTCTTAGAGCCTGTTTATTTCTTCCCTCCTATTGGAGAGCGGCTGGATCTTGAAAGCTTCTATTGTGCACATTCTGTTGGAGTGCTATCACACAAACCTGAACAAGAAAATTTGCCCAACTGTAGGCAAACCAACCCTTGTCACAGTAGGAAGGCCTGTCCTTTCAGACTGGTACTATTCATAATTCCAGTCTTAGGGGAGTTTCCCATGTGGCTGTATTGTGCCGTCTAATTAACAAATCTGCATGTATTCCAAGACGATGAGCGCACTACAGACTCACTCTCAGGTTGTCTATAAACAGTCAAGAGCAAGGGTGAGTTAATGATTTCAATTTGTTGGGATCAGATTTCAGAGATATGTACAGCAATGAAAGTAAATGAATAAGTATGAAAGAATGGGTGCTTTAAGTGAAAGAGATTCATAGTAAATGCACATGAAAACATCTTAGCTACGAGAACAATTAAATCAACACGGCTAATGGACTTAGATAACTAGAACAAAGCATAACCGTGTCAGATCACTTATTATCCAAGAGATCATGGTGAGTGATAGGTGACAGGTTGCCGTTGGTTTCCTTGCCTGCAGTGGAGGTGGTGGTCAAAGTCTGGTGGATAGAAGAGTTAAGATAATTCTTCTCCTATAATTCTGTCTCCAGATTAAGAATTATCCAACCCTCAAATCTGTATATACAAAACTCTCAACCCTCAAAGCGAACTCACCCTATAAGTTTTTTGGATTAAGGAAAGAAAGGTTTCCAAGTAGACAAGGCTGTGCATGCTTTCCAACTGTAACCTTTCTTCTGTTTACTCCTCTCTCAGCTTGCTTTCAAGGCTTTCATTGTAGCTGCTTTTACATCAAATTAATCTCCTCATATAACAACAAGCATATGCTGACTCCTAGTGGAAAGTAGGTTGCATGCCTTATTAGATAACTAGAACAAAGCATAATCGTGTCAGATTACTTATTCCAAGAGATCATGATGAGTGATAGGTGACAGGCTGCCATTGGTTTCCTTGCCTGCAATGGAGGTGGTCGTCAAAGACTTGTTAAATTTGGACAACTAGGTCCAAACTTCGGGTTGTGCTGCTCAGATGACGATCCCAATATTTTTATTGGATTCCTCTTTTGGAGAGGTGTAAGATTGATCTAAAGATCATCTCGATCGGATGAGCAGAACATGTACTTTGAATTTATTCCACTTATGTGCTAGGTCGGCCTGGAATAAAATATTGACTTAAATGTCTTAAAGGACGTGTCACACACCCCCATAGATTCCTATATATTGGAGAGACTTAGAGTTCATTTGACACACATTGGTGTTGAGGAATTCTCTCTCTCTGGATAGCGTTGGAGCTGTGATATATATGGACTATCATTTGTTTAGGTTATATGTGTGACACGCTTGGCTGAATGACCTATTGGAGACTTTGCTGGTAGAAGCATCCTGCTGATCGCCGTAATGCCACTATTCATTATCTCTATTTTGGCTTGTCTTCTATTGATCTATTAGTATGTTCTATCTTCTTCAGTATTGTGCCCTAATCTGAAATGGCATAGAACATGTTCTGAAATTCACATGGTATCAGAGGGAGGTTTGAAGACAATGCCCTAGGCTTGAATCAGCCTGAGCAAGTCTACTCTAGTTAGCGTGGAAGAAGGCTTGAATCAACCTGAGCAAGTCTGCCCTTATTAGCGTGGAAAAAGCTGTAGGTGACAGCTCATTGTTGAGGTATGCTTATGGGCCAAGACAGATCTGGCAAGGGAAGGCTCAAGATAGCTTGGAAGAGAGTCCACCTTAAGACAGCATGTGAAAGACCAAATTTCTGTAGGGTATGCCGTCTAGGAGGAAGGACTGCTTCAGGGGCAAATCAGATCCGAGATTGCTGGATTAATTGGCCGAGAAACTATATATTAAACACTGTTATATGAGGGTACTTTAAAAGCTAACCGGAGTGAGGAATCCTGCTGAGGTAAGCTGCATTACCTAGTCTCAAAATTCTGGGCAGCGTGAAAGATTTAGGACTGTTTAAAGTCTTTCCTGGGTAACCAAGTGCAGGAAGTGAGGCCGAGGTCCCTGTGAAAAAAGACCTTACAGATTGCGGACCTGTGAAGACAATTTGATAGTGGGATCACAATTTTTTTAATTGATTGCATGACACCTGAATAAGAAGGGGCCGCAGCATCGGGCCGAATATTTTGAGCAAAGTATTAAAAGGCCGCATTGTATTGAAGGGCCACCTGTCCACCGTGATTGTTGAGGACGTTTATAGAGGTCGTATTATCAAAATTGAAGGCCCTCGGGGAAATGGATCCTTCATTTCTTGTTAAATAATCCTCTAGTTGCTGCGTTCTTGGCCGCTGAAGGACTCTACGCACTAAATTTTTGGTTTCAGTTTCAAGAGGATTCTGATTAATTTGGGCATTTCGATTTTTTTTTATGTCGAATAGCTTCGTGCTCCAATCGTGTTTTTACGCGCCTTACAAAAATACACAGAAAAGGGGTAAAGCTACCCGTTTTTTTGGCAGACGCATCTCCACCATAAAATCTACAACGCGGATGGTGTTTTGGCACCGTCGTAATGACAGAAGTTGGCGTAATTTCGGTCGGCGTGAGGAGGTTCACGATGCGGGATTAAATCTATCAAATTCCACGTCATTAGAAGCAAGTTTTTTTTAATGTTTGTGATGGTAAATTTATCATAGGAACCTCGGCAAAAATAAACGCGACTGTTGCTAACTGTTGTTTTCTCGGGACAGACGTGCATACAGGCCAACAAAGACGTCACAGTTAGGCCGAGAAGGAAGAGTTCAGGGAATAATACCCAAAGATGAAAAAATCGCGATATTATCGCGATAATTTGAAATTATCGCGAGTTTTTCAGCCAAACGATAATATCGGCGATAATTTGAAACGATAAATTGAAATTATCGTTATCGCGATAATATCGAAATTATCGCGATTCGAACCGAAATTATCGTGGGAGGCTCGGACAGCGCGGTTATATGCCGGTTTTTGGGTTTTTTTTTTCATTTTTACTTTGACAGCGTGGGTTATGAGAGCCAAGGAGGAAAGGAGGAGAGCCAAAGAGGGAAGGAGGTGATTTACAAGCCCAAGATTGGACAAAAGTGAAGAATTTCTTGCAAGCCAAGCGAACAAAAATCGAATTTGGACCAAGTGTCTCCGGCAAAACGTTTTTCCAGGTATGGGCATCAAATTTGACCCATTTTTTTTTGTTTTTCTCTTGTTCTTCCATGGGTTTCTATTACCCATGTATTTTTCATCATTTGTGATTGCATTTGGTTGTGTTTTTTTTTTTTTTTGTTTTATTGAGAGGAGAGGGTTTATTTTGGTCAAAAATGCAAAAAATTGTTTGATAAATTTTGTTTTTTATATTTCTTCTTGTGCTCTTAGGTTCTTCCCATTATTTTTGTTTGTGTTTCAACATGTATTTTTTCCTATTATTATTGCATTCAGTTGAGGGTTTTTTTTTGTGAAAAAAATCAAAATGTTGCATGTAAAATTGTAATTTTTTTATTTTATTTTTTAACTGACAATTTTTCTTGTGCCCTAGGTTCAAATTTCAACATTCAAAGTTCAAAGTTTCCAACATGCCAAGGAAATTATATCCTTTCTGGGAATTTGGTGACCCTGATGGGGGGTTTGACCGATTAAACTTGACTTGCAAATTATGTGGTCAACACATGGCAGGGGGGGTATACAGGTTGAAATACCACCTGGCACAGATTCCTGGGCATGAAGTAGGCCCTTGCATTAAAACCAATCCAGAAATAATCAAAAGAGCCATGAACTCATTGGAAGAAATGGAAGCCGCTAAAGTCAGCAAAGCAGCTCTGAAGAGTCAAATATCAAGGTTTGGAGTTGAGCGTGAGAGTGGTAGTGGCTCTTCAGCATCAGCCTCTTCTACAGGCAGCCCCGCAGTTGCCTCCTCATTTTTTGTTCCTAGAACCACTCCCGGAGCACAGCCATCTATCACCTCCCTTATTAAAAAAAAGGAGAAGGAAGAAGCTGATAGGTTGTTGGGCAAACTGTTTCTTTGGAGTGATATTCCTTTCAATGTTGCCAGGAACAATCCATTTTATCAGGCTGCGATTGATGCTATCGCTGTTGTTGGCCCAGGATACAAAGCCCCTACATATCATGACCTTAAAGGGCGCATTCTGCAAAATGAAAAAGCTGACTGCACCAAGAGATTGGAAGACTTAAGGGCATCATGGGAAGTCACAGGATGCACTGTGATGTCAGATGGTTGGACTGATCAAAGGGGTAGGACCCTTCTTAACTTCTTGGTCAGTTGTCCCAAGGGGACAATGTTTATAAAATCTGTTGATGCATCTGCACATGTCGAAGATGCAAGATTATTATGTGATTTATTAGATGTGTTCATTATGGAGGTTGGGCCCCAAAATGTTGTCCAAATCATAACGGACAACGCTGCAAACTATGTTTCAGCTGGCAAGATGCTTATGGAGAGGTATCCGAGCATATTTTGGACACCTTGTGCTGCACATTGCCTTGATTTGATGTTGGAGGACATCGGAAAGCTTGATTTTGTCAAAGATATTGTAGAATCATCAAAGAGAATCACAAAATTTATATATAACCATGGATCCGTGCTTCATTTGATGAGGACATTCACCAACAATAAGGAGTTGGTGCGGCCTGCTATTACACGATTTGCCACTACTTTCATCTCTCTTCAATCCCTCTTGAATTCTAAGTGGGATTTGAAGAGAATGTTTCTTTCAGATGAGTGGCGTGCTTTGACTATCAGCCGCAAATCAGAGGGAGAGGCCATCTGCAGGTTGGTGTCATATCAGGAAAGTTTCTGGGTTGGAGTGGAAGAGGTGTGCAGCATTACTGAACCTTTGGTAAAGGTTCTTAGATTGGTGGATGGAGAGAAGCCCGCAATGGGCTACTTGTATGAGGCCATGGATAGGGCCAAAGAAGTTGTTCGCAGCTATTATGATGATAAGGGTGATGATGGGTTTCAGAGACAACTTCTTTTATGGGAAGTGATTGATGATCGATGGAACAACACACTCCATCGTCCCATTCATGCTGCAGGGCTCTTCCTGAACCCCGCATTTGCTTATTCATGTGGTTTTGTATTTGATGCTGAGGTCATGGATGGCTTTTTCACTTGTGTTCAGAAGATGGTACCAAGTCCATCAGACCGTGCAGACATATCCAAAGAGATGGAGGTATACAGAATGGCAGGTGGCACCTTGAGCTTCGACATGGCTGTCCAGGATAGGACTGCTAAAATGCCAGGTAAGATTTTCATTATTTTAAAAATTTTCTTATGTTTGTAACTTTATAAATTATAAGTTTATCTTATTTGTTGTAACTTGTAACTTGTAGATGCATGGTGGAGGAGCTACGGTGGCAGAATACCAAAACTCCAAAAATTTGCCATTAGAATACTCAGCCAAACATGTAGCGCTTCAGGATGCGAGCGCAACTGGAGTGTATTTGAAAAAATACACACCAAAAAGCGCAACAGGTAAAACACTTAACATATTCAAATTTCGAACTGATTTTTTGAATTCATTAAATATTTTTTTTTAAATATTTAATTTATTAATTTATGACCCTTGTACGGGTTGGAGGGTCAGCGGCTCAATGACATGGTTTACGTCTACTACAATCTTAGATTGTGGGTGAGACAACTTGAGAGGACCCCTGATGTGGAGGCCATCTCTTTAGATGCGATTGACACCACTGCTGAATGGAGGGTTGAGGCTGAGAGGCCTGTCATGGAGTCAACCCCTGATTGGATAGAGGAGGAGGTAATGGAGGGGGAGGACGAGGAGGAGGATGAGGAGGAGGAGCAGGAGGAGGAGGTGACACCACCTACCACTACTACCGGTAGAGGACGTGGTCGGCCTCCTTTAGCTCCTAGTGGTTCAGGTTCCCGTTTCGGTTCTAGTGCTTCATTTTTTTCTTCTAGAGCACGACAGAGCCCATTGCCAGTCCCGCTAGCGTCTTCATCTAGAGAGAAAGGCAAAGCTGTTGTATTTTCTCGCAAGAGGGGCAGAGGAAATCATTGATCAATAGTATAGGACCATAGGTTATATGGTCACTGGTGCATTGACATTCCTTTGTATATGACTGTTGACATTATGACTCATGATATGAGATACATTATTATATTTTTTGTTGATATTTTGAGGCTGAGTTGACTCTTGAGACTCGGGACTTAGTATTCAGGACAGGATTCAGTTTTATGTGTGATGTAGCATTAGACATGATATTACACATCTTATATATTAGTTTTTTTTTCATATTTATGTGTCAATGCATTTATTTTATGCTGTAGATGCTTTAGATATTAAAAAAATTGAAAAAAAATGAATATTTTTGTATGTGACGATTTTTTGCCGATAATTACGATTTTTTCCCGATAATTACGATTTTTTCCGATTTTTTCCCCTCGCCGATAATATCCCGATAACGATTTTTTCATCTTTGATAATACCCTTAGACTCAAACATAGGAGCTATAACCTCAGCTTTGTGGATCAGATCTATTCCAATGACAGTCTAGCATAATACTCTTGAACTATGGGTCAGGATTTTGGTTGAGCTACATCAAATTCTGAGCATCAACCGTCATTCAAATTCAAACCTGCAGTGCATTAAATTATTTTTTTGATAGCTACAGCATTTGGAGCATTTTGATAAGTGAAGCTTTGGACAGTGAATCTTTTGATACCTGAAGTATAAAGCTATAGGACTTCAGACTTTTGCAACCCCGGACCAAGCTTCAGCTCTTGGGAGTGTCCTTATAATCTGAAACTCAGACTGTCTAGTGGAGCTCAATCACCTACTCAGATCTGTGATTGGCGGTTTCTGTTTAAAAATCACAAATAGAGAACACACATTGATTTCCCATGGGAAATGCCCTCAGATTTCTATGTCGGGATTGCTGTAGTCCCCGAGCTGCAGAAGAAAGGTCGGTTGGACCCCATGGAGTGGCTCTTGTCACAGTTGGGTTCTCTGCCTTGGCCCGTGATCTCTTTGAGTTTAAAATCATTGGTCAGGTACCTGAAGAACTAAGCCAGCATGTAGAGCGATCAAGGAAAGCACAGGCTAACTGGGTCCACTTTGAGAAGCGGTTTCTGGTGAAATTACACAGAATGTTAACAGGAACAAGATAGCATTGAGGTATCTGTTTGTTGGACATTTGACTTTTATGCAAGTTTAACAGGAAGGCAGAATAAATGTTCCCGGCAGGAAGCAAATAGGGCTCATCAGGAGGAGTTATACCCTCAGTTTTGGTACCCACACGCTTTGTTTGGCCACATGGAGATCACCGTGTCTTTCTTGTTGGATCTTTCACAAGATTGCAGGTAGTTATCACATATGTTTTTGACTGTGTGCTCACTAATCCTGGGTTGGCTATACGTCTGAGGCAGCCATAGATACAAGCTAAAGTTGGACGCAGACAAATCACAATAATTCCTAGATTTGTGCACGTGGCATAGACCGGATTTCAAGTGAAGACAAAAAAATTATTTTGATGTACTTGACAAAGTCTTTAAGATCTCTACATAAAGGAGCAGTGAAGTGCCTCATCTGACAATATTATGATACTGGCACAATTGACTTGTGACAATGGTTGTGAACCAGTATATATCTGAACTCAACCTAGTGGCAGTTACCCTAGTAAGTGTCTTGACCAGATGACAAATTGCAGAACTGAGATCTGAAGCCTTGGAGTCTTAAATCAGTCAACCATTCACTGCAAATGGGCAGATTTGGAAGAAAAATGCAATGACAGATGTACACCTCAAGTGCAGAATAAAAGGCAGATTGGATCCCTAGTTCAGTAAAGAAAGTCTTAGAGGAAGCTACAGCAGATCTCCACAAAACATCAGGTAATTGCTGTAAGCTTGAAATCTTCAGCACTGTTAATGATGAAGAAAACAGTGATGCAAGTTCAGAAGGTATCTTTGTAACTGCCATTTTGAGGAGCTATATCTGTGAGTCTATGTCACTGTCATTATGACAGTGACATAGACAGACACCCATGTCTACGAGATTCATAATAACAGTAAGCTTGTGACAGTATCAACTTGAAGTGTGAACCTGGAAATTTTTGCAGCCTTCAGCCACGTTGTTGGAGTCTTGAACCATGATCAGCAAAGCCTGTTTGGATGGCTTTGACTGTGGGAGAATAAGACCCCTTTTGAAGTTGGTGTCTGGGATGCCCTCATTTAAAATAGATGTCTTCTCTCTCGAGAGAAGCTGACATTAAGAGGGAGATATATCTGTATATGCTCCTGAGCAGATACCTTTGTTGAACGAAAGAAGATCCTCATGGCTCAGGGTCATATGGCTTCAGAGGGGGAAATTCCGAAGGAAAACCAAGAAGCCATATAAAAATAACAGGCTATCTAGCAGCCATGAGTACTTTTGTACAATCTGACCTTGGATACTTTGAGGAAGTCGTAAAGCATCAAGTCTGGAAGGATGCTATGCACAAAGAATATGAGTCCATTATGAAGAATGATGTCTGGGATGAGGTTCCAAGACCATAGGACATAGCAGTTGTCACCTCGAAATGGCTCTACAAGATCAAGTATTAATCTGATGGAAGTGCTGAAAAGTTCAAGGCAAGATTCGTTGCCCGTGGCTTCTCTCAAAAGGAAGGCATAGATTATGATGACATATTTGCACCTATGGCCCGATACACCACCTTTCGATCTATTATAGCCCTTGCTGCTACGCAAGGATGGAGTCTTCATCAGATGATGTGAAGACCGCATTGTTCTGCATGGCGTGACAAAGGAAGAGATATATGTGGAGCACCCATGTCTGCAAGTTGAAGAAAGCCCTCGACGGGCTGAAACAAGCACCTTGAGCTTGGTACGAGAGGATATATAGCAACTTGATGAAGCTGGGCTTCACTCGTAGTATTGCTGATCTGAACCTTCACTGCAAGGTTAATAGAAAGAAGCCTCTCACTCTGGTGCTGTATGTGGATGACCTCTTCCTGACAGGTGTTGACCCTCTCTTTCATCAGTGCAAGAGGGAGCTTGCTGCTGAGTTCGAAATGAAGGACCTAGGACTGATACCTAGGCCTGGAGGTCTAGCAGAGACCTGGCAAGATTTTCCTTTCTCAAGGAAAATACATTATGAAGTTTTTGGTATGATGGATTGTAAGTCCATGGAACTCAACTTTAAGAAGTTGAGTAGCAGCGTTGCTGGGCGTGTCCTACTGAGTATCGTAAACTCATAGGGACCCTGATGTTCTTAATGAACACCTGTTCGGACGTATGTTGTGCAGTGAACACTTTGAGTCAACACATGGTTGATCATAACATTCACTGGGTTGGTGCCAAGAAACTTTTGAGATATCTCTGAGGTACGATAGACCATGGGCTGAGATACACTGCCGGGAGTATGACACTCTATATATTGATGCCGATTGGGCTGGTAGTGTGGTGGACCGCAAGAGCACATCGAGATGCTACTTCACATGTAGATCTGCTTCGGGCAGGAATCTAAAGTCGGTAGCCTTGAGCACCGCTGAGGCCGATTACATTGTAACATGTATGGCCTGTTGTGAAGTCACTTGGTTGCGAAAGCTCTTCTGTGAGCTGTTTGAGCATGTGCTAGATGCCACCATTATCCTTTGTGATAACCAGAGGGGGATTCAATTGTCATAGAATCCCGGGTTCCATGATTGATCCAAGCATGTTGATGGCTGGTACCACTTTATCTGGGATATGGTACAGCGAGGCGCCGTAAGGCTTGATCATATAGGAACTGATGAGCAGGTCGCGGATATTCTCACAATGCCCTTGGGGAAGGTCATGTTCCTAATCTTCCGTGAGAATCTTGGAATCATGGAACGACCCTATTCTGAGGGTCCTGTTGGACGATGAGCTCTGGGAGCTCAAAGGGGGTTTTGGGGATAGCTTAGGTGCTATAAGCAACCACAGGGCTAGGCTTGCCGAACCTAGTTGGTGTGCTTCTACCCCACCGTGAAGATATTGAGATGGTTTACCTCTCTCTGATCTGTGCCCCGTATGCATCCTACCCATGGAGTTTCAGACTCATGGGAAGTACCTTTCATTTGGCCAATGAGGTGTGAAAAGTGAATAGAGACCATAGCAAGACCGATGGACGCATCGGAGATTGCCGTACTCTCTATGTCTAGGGTGACACATGTCCAACTACTTGATCTGGGATCAAGTTTAGCAAGGTTTCGGACCTCCAACTGACTTCGGGTCAGTGAAACTAACTTTGGGTTAGTATATGACTCTCTTGAGTCCTAGTGAGGTTTCGGACCTCCAACTGACTTCTAGTCAGGTAAACCAACTTTGGGTTGGTATGAGACTCTTTGTGAGTCCTATAGAGGTTTCGGACCTCTGGGCTGAATCTGTCAGCCGGGTATGATGTCTTTGTGACTGACCCACTTCTGTTTTGAAATAAAGAGGCTAGCAAAGCAAGTTACAGCGGGATGACGCACGATGTTTGGATTGCACTAGTGGACGGAGTTCTCCCTAGTTGAGAGGGAGTGTTAAAATTGGACAACTAGGTCCAAAACTCCGGGTTGTGCTGCTTAGATGATGATCACAATATTTTTATTGGATTCCTCTTTCGGAGAGGTGTAAGATTGATCTAAAGATCATCTCGATCGGATGAGAAGAACATGTACTTTGAATTTATTCCACTTATGTGCTAGGTCGGCCTGGAATAAAATATTGACTTAAATGTCTTAAAGGATGTGTCACACATCCCCAAAGATTCCTATATATTGGAGAGACTTAGAGTTCATTTGACACACATTGGTGTGGAGGAATTCTCTCTCTGGATAGCGTTGGAGCTGTGATATATATGGATTGTCATTTGTTTGGGTTATATGTGTGACACGCTTGGCTGAATGACCTATTGGAGACTTTGCTGGTAGAAGCATCCTGCTGATCGCCGTAACGCCACTATTCATTATCTCTGTTTTGGCTTGTCTTCTATCGATCTATTAGTATGTTCTATCTTCTTCAGTATTGTGCCCTAATCTGAAATGGCATAGAACATGTTCCGAAATTAACAAGACTGGTGGATGGAACAGTGAAGAGAATTCCTCTGCTACAATACTGTCTCAAGGATCAAGAATTATCCGACCCTCAGATCTGTACATACAGAATTCTCAACCCCTCAAAGCGAACTCACCCTAGAAGTTTTTTGGATTAAGGAAAGAAAGCTTGCCAAGTAGACAAGGCTGTGGATGCCTGCCAACTGTACCCTTTCTTCTGTTTACTTCTCCCTCAGGTTGCTTTGGAGGCTTTCTTTGTAGCTGTTTTTACATCAAATTGACCTCCTCATATAACAATAAGCATACGATGACTCCCAGTGGAGAGTAGGTTGCATGCCTTAGTGGGAAATCCCGATACAATTGAACTCTTCAATAAAGCAAAGCAGTGAATTCTCTGGATGAAGGATTTTCCCAAATCCAGAAAAGAAGGCAGGTGTTTTTCTGGATGGAAAAAGAGTAAGTTCTGCTGGGGTATTCTTGGCGACCATTACACCTATACATAGTGCAGCCTTCCTCCTTTTTTCACGACCAAAC
The DNA here is from genome assembly GCA_034641835.2 of Pinus albicaulis. Taxonomy (NCBI): domain Eukaryota; kingdom Viridiplantae; phylum Streptophyta; class Pinopsida; order Pinales; family Pinaceae; genus Pinus; species Pinus albicaulis. Next base: position 163,300,920 of record CM076569.1, on the reverse strand, counting down.
TGCTGTAGGAGATGACTCTAGGAATCATTCTGTCTGCATGCAAATATAGGAAGAGAGGAAGAAGATTAATCTCTAATGTTTAAGAGAATGAGGACAATGGCTAATGATAATCATACAGATCAAATCATCTTGGCTGTTTGACCCCTTTTTCCTCTTCTAATCATCAGTCTGCTAGTATACTGGCTGTTTGCCCACTGTAGAGCTTAAAATTTCTTCAATGTCCTTCCTGTAGGTGCTGATTGAGCTGCATGCTGCTAACGTTCATCCTAGTGCTGTTGTTTACCACTTTTCTACATAAAAACTGCCTCCAGTTTCATATGTCCATTCTGCCATTCAAATCTGTATGCAACAGCCTACAGACCTGCTACTATTTCTCCAAATCTGAATCACTTTGACAGCTTCGTAATTCCTGAAGGATGATCAGTGTATGATTTGCAATCAATCAATGGTGCGGAGAAGAAAATCGTTCTCTCTCATGATGACTCGCTCACACACTTGCGCTCTTCATTATGTCTTCACCTCCATCGCTAGCCTCTATTTATAATCTACATTGAGTCCAAATCCCTAACTGAAATCTCCCCTCTAGAAATATCTTTCTTTTAGAAGCATCTTGAAGATCAACGGTATAGATTATTTCTAAGTCACTTAAATAATTAAATTATTTATCCTTAGAAAATAACCCAATAGTCCACAATAATTAATTTACTATAATTATTGTACTTTTCCTAAGTTATACTTAGGAAAGAAGACATAAATCACTAGAAGAGGCAAACAATGTCTTCCACATGCTAAGAAACCAAGCTATTGTAGAAGACCTTCCGATGCTACTCACATCAACACACAAATGGTAGGTGAAGATGGAACTTCAATTGTGTTACACTCCTTGCACTTTAATATTGATAAGAAACAAATAATTACAGTCCACTTCGAGGGGGGAACTTCCTTATCGAATAAATACAATGAACAAGACAATCTTTGATGATCCTAAGACTAGGTATCCTTAGTGTATATATATGGTACTGTTGAAATGTGCAACTAGGGTCAAATTCCACTTTGTACAACTCATTTCAAGAAGGCGATTGTTGGATTGAATTCTTCTTTCTGAGAGGACCAAAATTGACCTAAGGTTCACTGAATTTGGACAAGGAGAAATATGATTTTGAAGGTCAGCCCACACATGTTCATTTGGTCAAGGTTGGCCCCACCATCATGTAGGCTCATTTAGCCCAAAAGACATGACCCTTGACCCACGTTGACTTGTATAAATACACAAATTGGAGACCTCATTTTGGCACATCAACAACACACATCCTCTCTCTCCTTTTCTGATTGGTTTGGATACCTTAGGCAGCTATTTACTCCACACATGTGAAAGTTTGACTTGGTGTTTCTGTTCTCTGTGTTGACCGAGATTCAGCTAGCTTTGAACAGCGTTGACCAAGCTTTGTTTGACCTCATTTGACTATGGATTTGGTGGGTTTCTCTCTCTTACTGCAGGCCGCATCTTTTCGCTGTTAAAAATTGGGTACCTGAGGACAAGTGGTTCTTTAAGGCTTTGATCTTTGGCCTAGGGAAAAGTGTCCAAATGTATTTTGTACTTTTCTCCTAAAGTGACTTTATAAGTGGTAAAGTCAAATATAATTTTAAAGTGACTTTATAAGTGGTAAAGTTACAATCTAATTTTAAAGTGACTTTATTAAAGTCAATGTAAAATTAGAAAGTGAAAAAGTGACTATGGAAAAGGCTAAGTGGGTCTTTATTTAAGTGGGGTGAATTAAAAATTAGAAAGTGAGAATTAAATGCCACACAGGAGGAGTATTCTTCTATCGTGAAGAACAATGTTTGGGAGGTGGTGCCGAGGCCTGAAGGTAAATCAGTGGTTACTTCTAGATGGCTTTACAAGATAAAACATGCTGCAGATGGTAACATTGAGAAGTTCAAGGCTCGGTTTGTGGCGAGAGGGTTCTCATAGGTAGAGGGAGTTGACTATGAGGACACCTTCGCTCTCATGGCTCGATATACTTCCATTCGCTCCGTTATATCGATAACAGTAGAAATGGGTTAGAAGATCCACCAAATGGATGTGAAGATCGCATTTCTCAACGGATTCATACAGGTGGAGGTTTATATTGAGCAATCACAAGGCTTTGAGGTGCATGGGAAGGAGTCACATGTATGTAGACTGAAGAAGGCACTCTATGGCTTGAAGCAAGCTCATAGAGCTTAGTACTCGAGGATTGATACATACTTGCAGGAGTTGGGTTTCACAAAGAGTGATGCAGATCCGAAAGTGAGAATTAAATGCCCACTTATTCTCAGCCCTTGATCTAAAGCTATCTCAGCCATTGGATTTAGGGATTCCCCAAAAGTCACTTAGGGTTAGGTTAAAGGAGAAAAGAAGAGAAAAGGTCATTTAGTCTTTCATGAGCAGATTGAGAGGAGGAGGAGAGCAAGGATAAATTTTCTGAGCAGAGGGAGAGCAACAAGGACACTCAACAAATTCGTACAACACCTTGGCACACTTCCCAAGGCAGCATTTTTGAACAACAACATTTACTTGGCACAAATACCGAGGTTGAATCCATACAACAGTGTTTGCATGCATTTCAAGGCAAGGTACAATGCTGAAATCAAGGAGAATAATCAGCAGTCAAAGGCATAGTTTTCGAGGCTATTTTCAAGGCACGGAAATCGAGAGGGGGATTGCTGTACATGTCCATACAGTTTCGTATAACTTGTTTGGGCACGCATTCCGAGGCAACAAGTACAATAATTAATGCTGTCATTTATTGCTGTAAATTTCTGTTTACTATTGGCACAAATTTCAAGGTGGAAAGTTGGCACGGAAATTGAGATAAGTGGGTTGTTGTGTTTGCTATAATTTTTGTTGTGTTTTTCAGTTCTCTGTAAAAGAATTTTCCAGAAATAAAGAAGAGCTCTCAAACTAGTTTTCCCCAAGAATTGTAGTGGGTTTTTCCAGGGTCACCTTGACCAAAAATCACAGTGTTATTTTTCTGTGTGTGGCTGTTATAATTTCCTTTGTTTTATTTCTGCATTTCCAACAACTGTGATTTTTCACATAGAAAATTGAACCTTTAGCACAGTTTTGAAATTTTCAGTTTGTTAGGACAACAAGCATGTCTTTGGGCTTGAGGGTTGAGGATAGGTTGGATGGGTAGAGCTACTATAGTGCTTGGAGGGAGAGAATCAATATCATCTTTCAGGAGGCAGAAGTTTGAGGCATAATGGTACATACCACATAGCACCCAGTAGCAGTACCTGCTGGCCCTGTTCAGTTGGTAGAGTTTAACAAGAAGAATGCTAAGGGAAAAAGACTGATTCTGGATGGTGTTAAAGACGATGTCATTCCTCATGTGAGAGAAAAGGCATATGCACATGAGATGTGGACAACCTTGACCAATCTTTACTAGAGCACCAATGAAAACAGAAAAATGGTCTTAAGGGAGACGCTGAAGGCCATTAAAATGGCTAAGCTTGATAGTGCTACTGTGCTACAACATACCTCACAAAGATCATTTCTGTGAGAGATGAGTTGGCAGCTGTTGGAGAGACCATTCTACCCACTGAGTTGGTGTGGATTACATTGAATGGTCTTCCCAAGACTTGGGAGAGTTTTGTGGATGGTATTGTTGCACGGGAGATCCTTCCCAGCTGGGAGAGGTTGTGGGATGATTGCATTCAGAATGAGATCAGAAAGAACCATCTTGGAGAAATCAAACAGGTGGAGGAGGATGACAATGTAGCATTGTTGGCAAGGGGCAAGAAGGGCAAAGGAAAGAAGCAAGCTTCCACAAGTGGTGGTGGGGGCAAAGGCAAAGGCAAAGGTAAGCAGGTAAACAGGGAGAAGGACTATTCCAAAGTCAAACGTTGGAATTGTCAGAAGTTGGGACACTATGCAGTTGTGTGTCCGGAGAAGAAGAAGGGAAAGGGCAAGACCATGGCAACATCAACAGAGATAGAGGAATTTTCGGAGAGCTTTGACCGGGAGTTTGGGTTCATAGCTTTTGAGTCCACTAGTGCAGGATCACCTGCCACACAGGTTGAGAGGGAGTGTGCACTTCCCTCCACTAGTGGAGCATCTTTAGGTATTTCGTATGTTGACATTGGGGATTCCTGTCATATGATAGGCGTCCATGAGTACTTCTCAGAGCTTTCATAGAGTGGCATTGATATAGAGGTGGTACTCGGAGACGACAACATTGTTAGAGCAGTCGGTGTGGGGACATTGACATTTGATAGGGAACCCAAACCTCCCTTGAAAGTGTCTGATCTTCTATATGTGCTAGGGATGAAGAAGAACCTTATATCCATCTCAGCATTGGAGGACAGAGGGTAGGAGGTATTGTTCAGGAGAGGACAGGTGCATATATATCCCGGGGGCACTCCAACTGATTCAGCTAGAGTGATTGGTGTGCGCCATGCCAAGCTGTACAAGTTTTCATTTCAACCCCTTATGGCATTGAGCAGTAGTACCGACAGCAGAGCTAGCAGTTCAGAGCTGTGCGAGATTTGGCATTGCAGGATGGGGCACATGTATCATGGGGGCTTGAGGACATTGCGAGAGATCACCACAGGTGTGCTAGATTTCAGTTCTGATCACCTAGATACATGCAGAGGATGTGCTATGGGGAAGTTTGCCAAATCCCCTTTTCCCAGCAGTGACAGTAGATCGACAAGAATTCTTGATATCCTTGAGTGGATATGAGTACTATGTCTTATTCATTGATGATCACTCTTGGAAGACATGGATTTATTTCTTGAAGACCAAGAGTGAGGTCTTCAAGCGGTTTCAAGAGTTCAAAGCTCTTGTGGAAACTCAAACATGTCGAAAGATCAAGGTCCTCAGGTCGGACAATGGAGGGGAGTATACCCTTGGTGAGTTTGTTCATTATTGTGCGGAGGCAAGCATCAGGAGGGAGTTCACAGTTCCTTACAACCCCCCACCAGAACAGGGTTGCGGAGAGGAAGAACAGATCCATCGTTGGGGCTGCCAAAGCCATGCTTCATGATCAGGGGTTACCTTTGTTTTTGTGGGCAGAGACTTGCAACACTGCTGTGTACTTGTAGAACAGGAGTCCACATCGTGCTTTGGGCAATGTGACTCTGGAGGAGGCTTTTTCTGGGAAGAAGCCTAATGTTGGTCACTTTCGTATCTTTGGGTGCATTACATACTCCTATGTTCCCAAGGAGAAGAGGACCAAGCTAGAGCCCACTGCAGATTAGGGCATCTTTGTGGGTTACAGTGAGACCTCGAAAGCCTTTCGGATTCATATTCCTATGAAGAGGAAAGTTGTTGTCAGGCGGGATGTGAAGTTCGAGGAGGAGAGGGCTTTCAGGAGGTCACAAGAGTTAGAGTATCTGGATTCACTAGACCCTCAGGCGCAGCTGATTCAGTCACAGGGATCCAGTGGACAGGGATCAGGAGGTAATCGATCACAGTGTCAGGTCCATCAGTGAGCAGTGACTCTCAGAGTCAGATGGGTGGTGCTTCGGGCGGCATGCAGAACAGTCTGCAGAGCAGTTCACAGGGTAGTCCACTGATGGACAGTTCACATGGTACTTCAGCATCTACAGGGACAGGTTCAGGCATGAGGTCAGTTGGCAAGCCTTCAGGAGTTCAGGCTTCTGATGATGATGAGGATTCTTTCACTCCGGTGGGAGAAGTGTCCATAGGGAAGAGGAAGCCCAAGTGGCTTCAGGACACCTTGCACGAGGCCACATCTGTTGCTAGGCCAAAGAGACAGGTTAGAGAGAGCAAACCACCTGAGCGGTTCTGTAGCTATATGAAATTGATCACTAACATCTTTGATTTTGAGCCTTATAGCTATGAGGAGGAAACTAGCCAACAAGTATGGAGAGAGGCCACGCAGGAGGCGTATTCTTCTATCATGAAGAACTGTGTTTGGGAGGTGGTGCCGAGGCCTGAAGGTAAATCAGTGGTTGCTTCCAGATGGCTTTACAAGACAAAGCATGTTGCAGATGGTAGCATCGAGAATTTCAAGGCTCGGTTTGTGGCGAGAAGGTTCTCACAGGTAGAGGGAGTTGACTATGAGGAGACCTTCGTTCCCGTGGCTCGATATACTTCCATTCGCTCCATTATATCGATAACAACAGAGGTGGGTTGGAAGATCCACCAGATGGATGTGAAGACCACATTTCCCAATGGCTTCATACAAGAGGAGGTTTATATTGAGCAGCCATAGGGCTTTGAGGTGCATGGCAAGGAGTCCCATGTATGTAGACTAAAGAAGGCACTCTATGGCTTGAAGCAAGCTCCTAGAGCTTGGTACTCGAGGATTGATACATACTTGCAGGAGTTGGGTTTCACAAAGAGTGATGCAGATCCGAACCTATACTTTATTGTGGTAGGTGAGGAGCCTCTCATTTTAGTGCTGTATGTGGATGACTTTGTCATTACAAGTGCAAAGAGACTCATTTAGGGTTGCAAGAGAGATCTTGCTTCAGAGTTCGAGATGAAGGACATTGGCTTGATGCATTACTTTTTGGGACTGGAGGTGTGGCAGGAGGAGGGGCATTTCTTCCTAGGACAGGAGTTGTGTCGTGGTTCAGCTGGAAGCAATATTCAGTTGCATTGAGTTCAGCGGAAGCAGAGTACATGGTCGCCAGTTTGGCTAGTTGTGAGGCCATATGGCTTCGCAAGATGTTGTTTGGCTTATTTGGTCAGGTGTTGCAACCTTCAGTGATTTAATGTGATAATCAGAGTTGCATTAAACTCAGGTGCACTGGGTGCTACAAAACACATTCTTTGTTACTTGCAGGGGACAGTGGATTTTGGTTTGGATTATAAACAGGGAGATGGAGTGAGATTGGTAGGGTACACTGATTCAGATTGGGCAGGTTGTGCTTCTGATAGGAAGAGCACTTCAGGGTGTTGTTTTGGGTTGGGTTCGGCAGTTGTGTCGTGGTTCAGCTGGAAGAAACAGTCAGTTGCATTGAGTTCAGCGGAAGCAGAGTACATGGCCGCCAGTTTGGCTAGTTGTGAGGCCATATGGTTTCGCAAGATGTTGTTTGGCTTATTTGGTCAGGTGTTGTGACCTTCAGTGATTTAATGTGATAATCAGAGTTGCATTAAACTCACGGAGAATCCAGTTTTTCATGACAGGTCAAAGCATATCGGGATCAAATATCCTTTCATCAGAGACTATGTTCAGAAGGGATCTGTGAAGCTTGAGTATATTCCCACAGATGAGCAGGTAGCGGACATATTCACCAAAGCCTTTCCATGGGGCAAGCATGTCTACTTTAGAAACAAGATGGGAGTGGTGAGGATCGCTTTCCTCGATAAGAGGGAGTGTTAAAATTTGGGTACCTCTGGACAAGTGGTTCCCTAAGGCTTTGATCTTTGGCCTAGGGAAAAGTGTCCAAATGTATTTTGTACTTTTCTCCTAAAGTGACTTTATAAGGGGTAAAGTCAAATCTAATTTTAAAGTGACTTTATAAGTGGTAAAGTTACAATCTAATTTTAAAGTGACTTTATTAAAGTCAATGTAAAATTAGAAAGTGAAAAAGTGACTGTGGAAATAAAAGGCTAAGTGGGTCTTTATTTAAGTGGGGTGAATTAAAAATTAGAAAGTGAGAATTAAATGCACACTTATTCTCAGCCCTTGATCTAAAGCTATCTCAGCCATTGGATTTAGGGATTCCCTAAAAGTCACGTACGGTTAGGTTAAAGGAGAAAAGAAGAGAAAAGGTCATTCAATCTTTCATGAGTAGATTGAGAGAAGGAGAAGAAGAGCAAGAAGAAAATTTCTGAGCAGAGGGAGAGCAGCAAGGACAGTCAACAAATCCGTACAACAGCTTGGCACACTTCCCAAGGCAGCATTTTCAAACAACAACATTTACTTGGCATGAATACCGTGGCAGAATCTATACGTAAGTGTTTGCATGCATTTCAAGGCAAGGTACAACGTTGAAATTGAGGAGAATAATCAGCAGTCAAAGGCACAGTTTTCGAGGTTGTTTTCAGGGAACAAAAATTGAGGGGATTGCTTTATGTGTCCGTACAATTTTGTACAGCCTGTCTGGGCATACATTTCGAGGCAGCAAGTACAACAATTAATGTTGTCATTTATTGCTGTAAATTTCTTTTTACTTATGGCACAAATTTCAACGTGGAAAGTTGGCACAGAAATCGAGATAAGTGGGTGGTTGTGTTTGCTGTAATTTTTACTGTGTTTTTCAATTCTCTGTAAAAGCATTTTTTAGAAATAAAGAAGAGCTCTCAAATTGGTTTTCCCCAAGAGTTGTAGGGGGTTTTTCCATGGTCACATTGACCAAAAATCACAGTGTTATTTTTCTGCATGACTCCTATAATTTCCTGTGTTTTATTTCTGCATTTCTGACAACTGTGAAATTCCTAAATTTGTGTTTTCAGAAATTTATTTCATTTCCAAAATTTTGAATGTATTATTATGGGAATGGGCATTTAACTATATGGGAGTGATAAGGCAAAACTGAAAACCGGAGTGGGGTCAAAATTTCCACTTTGGCATGATTCACAAGGACTTCTAGGTAGGTTGACCTGTGTCGACTGCAAAGCTGACTTTCAATTTGACCCAGTTTGACTGCCTCTCTGTTGACTGTTTTGGATGTTGTTTGACCTTCAAGGAAGTTTGAGTTAGTTAGACCTTGACCAAGCTCAAGAACGACTAGTTTGACTACTTGGTTGACTTCTGTTGACTCACTGGTTAGGGAAGTTTGACTGCAGTTGACTAAGAGCAGGATTGCAGATTTTGATTGGGTCATATATTTGAATATGGGTAGTGGTATTGGATCATCTAATTTTAAAGTCAATTTTGACTTTGACTTTGTATCATTGTACTCTATTGGAATTTCTTTCTCTGAACATTTGATATTTATCAAGAAGAAGAATATCTATTGGGTTTTCCCCTTGTGTGTTTTGCCCTAGTTTTAGGCCTAAATTTTGGTGTCCTCTTGGCTTGGCTTGTCTTCTGCATTTATTCTTTATTGTTCTATCTGCCATTATTGTCAATGTGAATTAATGATATGTGATTGCTATTGGAAACTAAGTGGAATTGTAATTGGGCTTATAATGGAACATTGAAGTAATTGCTATAAGCATAGAACATACCATTATTAACTAAAATTAACATGGTATTAGAGCCCGGTAAGGACTGTGTGAAGGTGAAGGGTGTTGAGAAATCTAGGGCAACTATATTAGGTGATTTATCTTACTTTGATAACTGCTTGTGATGTATTTTTACTTAACTTAGCTTCTTCTTTCTCTTGATTATATTTAGTGTTCCTATCATCAAACACCTACCAAATCATAAAGAACAATGAGAGAAGAGGAAAACCCACAAGAATTCTTCTCTTCTTATAGAATCTTTAAATGACGAATTCCAAGACCTAAGACCCTTGACAAAGACCCCTCCAAGAGCAAGTCAACCTTGAAATTTCTTTCCTGCAATTTGAACCCCAACAACTTCTTCAGCAACTTCAACCCAACAGTTTCTTCTGCAACTTCGACCCAACAATTCCTTCTGCAACTTCGACCCAACAATTTCTTCTGCAACTTCTACTTGCCCAACAACTTTCCAGCGCTTCGACTTTCCCAACAACTTTCCAGCACTTCGACTTGCCTAGAAACTATCCAACACTTCGACTTGCCCAACAACTTTCCAACACTTCAACTTGCCCAACAACTTTCCAACAACTCTACTTTCCCAACTGTAGAAATTTCTGAATCTTATATCTTATGCAGAAATTATTACTGTTAACCCGGTTATGCTCCTCCTACTTAGACAAGTTATTAACTGAATAAATTCAAGTTAAAATCGAAGCAAAACACATAACAGATATCTACCAATTCAAATCTAGAATAAGCACATGCACACATTGACAAAGTGACAGTTATTTCTGGACAAACAGTCCCCGGAATAACCTAATGTGGGAAAACCGGTCTCTGGCTGCTGGAGGGTTTTATTATTAAGAATATTTCTGAATACACAAATTTGGGTTCCAGATCTGGAAAACCAGACAGAGATAATACTATATCTACAGCTCATTGGTTGATCTAGGGCCAAAATAATGACTGATCCACACCCTTCAATGGGATTTATAGAACTCAACCAAGATTAGGGCCTAGAAACCCCAGCGCTGCCCCTGAAAGGGTTTGCGTCAGTCTCTGAAGTCCTCCATACCCTCAGCGCTGCTTCGGAAGGGATTGCATTATCCCAGATTGGATGACGCAGTCACTACGTTGCCCTGAAGGGTCTTTACGTAACCCAAGAGGGTTTCCTGGTGAAAATCACGCTGTCCTTGGAGGGATTGCGCTGTCCTTGTTGCTGCTGTTGCTGCCTTCCTCTGCGCTATCCTTGAGCTGATATCTGCGTCTTGCGTATTCTAGACCCCGAGATCAGATCATCCCCTTGGCCTAAATTCCCCTCTCTGCAACTGAAACACTTCTGAGCATTATTAGCAAACCCTGCCCTAGAATCTCAGCTTAGCTTCAGTGCTCTGCCTCTGTGTGTCTTTACAAATGACCCCAAGCCTTTCCTTTATACTTTTCTCGTTGACAAATCAACGACCATGATCAGATCTTGAATCAATGGCTAAGATTAAAAGAAAGCTTGATTCGTGTGACTTAAAACAATTTCATCACATGTTTAATTAAATTCACTTTAATTATTTAAGTTTCCTAAGTTTTAACTTAGGAAATACATTAAAATAATTAATTAATTTAATATCTCCTAAACCAGATGAAATTTCCCAAATCCATTTTCTGGGTCTTGTAGATCAGGTGAACTCTAGTCCCTCCACAAAGTATGGGAGCTAGAGCACAACTGATGCTACCCCAAATATACAAAATCTCAACACTCCCTTTTAGCATCAAAGGTGTGCTCTAACAATACATCACACTTATCCATTACATGATTTTGGGCACTGGTTCTGTGCTGCTAAAGCTTGGCCTGCTGCCACTCAACTCTGCACTGCTGTTGCCATTCTGTACTGTTGCCTATGACTCTGCCACTGCCACTGCAACCACTGTACTGCAACTCCCTCTCAATATGTTGCATCTGTGCTGCTCATAGCACTACCACTGCTGATCTACTGCACTGCAACTTTAGTTGTTGAGAGAAACAATTGAATCTCCTGCCCAATCTTTGACAAACAAGTTTGATGGGCTGCATCCTCATCACTGAAGCTCCATAGGCTACAGATTTGTGCTGGCATCTAAAGAACGATGCATAGTTACAACTCTGCTTGCGTAATCAGAGTCCCTCTGCACTACTGAAGTCACATAAGCTCCTTGTGTTGAAATCTATCACGCTGCTCCTGCACTGCGCTGTCCCTCTGAAGCTCTCTGTGCTGCTGCAACTCTGCACTGCGTAAGCAACACTGCTCTGCGTTGCTGAAGTCACATCAGCCTCTGCGTTGCTACTGCTTCTACGCTGCTGCTGTTTTGCTCTGCGTTGCTCCTCCCAGTATTCAAATCTGCCTCTGCCTCTTCCTCATCTGTGATCTATGCACCCACTGCTCCAGTTGTTCCGCTACTGTCTTAAGGCTGTCGTAGCTTGCTTGTGATCCAAGAGATGAGCTGCTCAAGGATCCCGCCTTTCTTCCATGTAGCTCCTCTACATGTCCATGTCACCTCACCTCCGTGGTTCATGAACACTCATGGCTGCATCATCTTCTGACCCATTATTTGCCACTACTGCTTTGGAAGAAGATGCTTCCTTGTCCTTCTTCTTCTGAGGACAATGGCTGGCAAAATGTCCCATTTCACCACACTGGAAGCACTTGATCTTTGAAAGATCCTTCTTCTTCTTTGGCTGCTTCTTTGATGCCAATTCTGCATCTTCCTCATCTTCCTTATTCACTTTGCTCAATCCTGGGCTGTGCTGCCTCTTGGTGAATCTGCAGAGTTCTTCTTGACGTAGAATTGACCACAAGCTGTCCCAATCTGCGAGGTCTGCTCTGCCCAAGATACTTTGGACAAAGGTTTCACACTCATCTGTGATTGCATTGAGGGCGGTCTTGACTATCGTAGCATCATCCACCGTTTCACTTGTTGCAGTGAGCTGATCTCTGATTGATTGCAATCTGAAGAGAAAATGTTCCATGTCTTCTCCCTTGGTCATCATGAATGACCTCATTTGGGTCTCCAACAACATTTTTCTTTGGACAGATTTACCCTCATACAGGGAAGTCAAGGCCCTCCACATCTCGTTAGCTGTCTTCTTCTCAGCTACGTGTGGTACAATATGGTCCTTGATACTATCCATAATCAGCCGCTTGGCATGCCCAACAACTTCCTTATGCTTCTGAAGGAAATCTGCATCTGTCGGTGTGGCCATAGTCTGCTCTACATGGTCTCTTAGATTATATGCCTCAAGGACAATCAGGATCCTTGCCTTCGAAATTGAAAAGTTTGAGAGGCCATCTAGCCTATCCTGATCACGCAGTCCATGAGGAGCCATCTGTTCAGAATGTGTCGGAACTTCCTTTTCTCTTTGCTAGAGAAATGGATCTAAGGCCCTTGGTGAAACAAGTGCCTTCTGCTCCCTCTGACACTTGATTTCCCTCCATGGAAATCTATCAAATCAACTATGATTCAGCTTCTTCTTTGATCCTATGATCAAACTCTAAGTTCCCTTCGACAAGAACCTTCCTGAGAAGTTGATCTCCTCCCAATCTTTGTCACTTGTGCTAAGGCTAAAAATCTGAAAACTTCAGAATTTTAACCCCACCAGCTCTTCTGAATTTCTGCAGCTTTTCTGCAGTCTTTTCTGGATCTGACAGATTCAAATCTGAATCACACTGGATGGCTTCAGACCAAACCAACGCTGTTTCTGAGCTGCCTCTGCGCAGTAACTGCTTGGGCTTGCTAGGACATAACGCTAGACAGCGTAACCCTTCCCTCTGCGTGAATTTGCTCCTGAAAACTGCGTTGTCCCTTTAGATCTACGTTTTTGCTGCTTTCTGCAGCTAGAACCTTCAGTCTCTTCAGCTGGTGACCCTCCTAGATCTGCAATTGCTCTAATACCATGTAGGAATTTCTGAATCTTATATCTTATGCAGAAATTATTATTGTTAATCCGGTTATGCTCTTCCTACTTAGACAAGTTATTAACTGAATAAATTCAAGTTAAAATCAAAGAAAAACACATAACAAATATCTACCAATTCAGATCTAGAATAAGCACATGCACACATTGACAAAGTGACAGTTATTTCTGGACAACTAGTCCCCGAAAAAACCCAATGTGGGAAAATTGGTCTCTGGCTGCTGGAGGGTTCTATTATTAAGAATATTTTTGAATACACAAATCTGGGTTCCAGATTTGGAAAACCCGACAGAGATAATACTAGATCTACAATTCACTGGTTGATCTAGGGCCAAAATAATGACTGATCCACACCCTCAAATGGGATTTACAGAACTCAGCCAAGATTAGGGCCTAGAAACCCTAGCGCTACCCCTAAAAGGGTCTGCGTCAGCCTCTGAAGCCCCTAAAAGGGTTGGCGTCAGTCTCTGAAGTCCTCCAAACCCTCAGCACTGCTTTGGAAGGGACTGCGTTACCCCAGACTGGGTGACGCAGTCACTATGCTGCCCCTGAAGGGTCTCTACGTAACCCCCGAGGGTTTCCTGCTGAAAATCACGCTGTCCTTGCTGCTTCCTTCCTCTGCGCTGTCCTTGAGATGATCTCTGCCTCTTGTGTATTCTAGACCCCGGGATCAGATCATCCCCTTGGCCTAAATTCCCCTCTCTGCAGCTGAAACACTTATGAGTATTCTTAGCAAACCCTGCCCTAGAATCTCAGCTTAACTTCAGTGCTCTGCCTCTGTGTGTGTTTACAGATGACCCCAAGCCTTTCCTTTATACTTTTCTTGTTGACAAATCAACGACCATGATCAGATCTTGAATCAATGGCTAAGATTAAAAGAAAGCTTGATCCGTGTGACTTAAGACAATTTCATCACATGTTTAATTAGATTCTCTTTAATTATTTAAGTTTCCTAAGTTTTAACTTAGGAAATACATTAAAATAATTAATTAATTTAATATCTCCTAAACCAGATGAAATTTCCCAAATCCATTTCTGGGTCTTGTAGATCAGGTGAACTCTAGTCCCTCCACAAATTTTGGGACCTAGAGCACACCTGATGCTACCCCAAATACACAAAATCTCAACACCAACAACTTTAGAAACCCTAACACAAGAGACAAAGAGAGGCCCAAAAACTTCGATCTTGCTTTTCTTCTTCTTATCCTTGATTTTTGTCCTTTTCCAACTTTTTTCTTGAGGAGATCGAACTTGCTTGAGGTGTGTCCAAATGAGGTCGAGTTCCTTATTATTTATAGGCTTTCTAGGGGTATGAATTGTCTCCTTCAGACTGACTTGATCTTTCATGTTGGCCGACTTGCTTGAGGCACCATGACAAGGTCTTGGAGGATCTTTGACTCTAATTTGACTCAAATAAATTTTTATTTACAATATGTAACATGCCCAAAAGGGTCTTTTATACATGACAATGACTCTTATGACTTGTTGACTCAAAGACAAGTCCTAGAAGTACTTAATGGGTGCTTGACCTAAAAATAAATTTCTCTTGAGCATGCAACCCATGACTCAATAATGACAATAATAAATCTATTTTTCTCCTTATAATAAATACATAAAATCATGATTACATGTCATTATGAAGACCAAATCTAGTTACATATTTCAACAAAGGGCAAAAGAAACAATAGCTAGGTAAGGGCTTCAACTCAATAAGTCTGGTCACTTAGGACCGAGCTCCTAGTGGCATGAAGTCAAAATGTTGGGCATGATCTCAAGCCATAGTCACCGTGACTAGGCCAACGACTTAACCGAGGAGAGTGAAGACTTTTGAGGGGCATATTGTGAAAATTTGTTTGCTTTGAGGTAGCATCAGATGTGCTCTAGGTCTCAAATTTGGCAGGGAGACTTAGGCACATGTATTCTTGATAACCCAGAAATCGTTTTGGGAAATTCCACCCGGATTGTATTTTATTAAAATAATTAATTATTTTAAAGGGACCTCAAGTCTAAACTTAGGAAAATAAAATAATTAAAGTGAATGAATAGAATATGGGTGTGAATGTTCTAGAAAAGGCAGATCAAGTTAAAATTTAATCTTAGCTGTTGATTAGAGATTTAATCTCGGTCGTTGAAGGTTCAACGAGAAGATTATAAGAAGGGCTTGAAGGGTCATTTGGAAAACATACATTGACACAAGACGCAAGAAGAATCAAGAGATCGATTTCTTTAGTGAGTAGTGCTCAGCGAGAAACTTCGATCTAGAGATTCTACGCAGAGTGGGGCAGTAATTCCAGTTGGAAGCATTCATGATCCAGAGAGTGCATTGCAGAGGAGACAGTGAGAGCCACAGAGGTAGCGTAGATCTAGTGACACAGTCACTGCGCAGAGCCTGATAGGGATTCGTATTTTTGCTGAGGAGACAACATTGGGCCAGTGCCAAAACTCAGAGAGATTTTCCGGAGGCCAGAAGGCCCCAGTTTATAGCCAACAGAGAGACCAGTGCAAAGACAAAGGGCAGCCACAACTGTGACGCAGAGTGACGCAGTCATTGCACAAAGGCAACACAAGGTAATTCGTTTTGGGTGCTGATCAGTGTCGGGTTCCCATGGAGGAGTGAGGTTTGTCTCACTAGATCTTTCTTGTCAGTTTCTCTGCATGATTTGACAGATCTATCAATCATAGACTTGTACTCAGAAAATTGACTGCATAATATATAAACCCTCAGTTGCTGCACCGATTTTCCCACATTGAGTTTTTCCAGGGACATTATTCCAAAAATAACTGTGTCAGATGTGTCTATGATTTTCTCTTGTTTAGTTTCTATTTCTGCACTTGTATTTTCCGTAGTTTATTTAGTGAAGGTTGCAGTGTGTTTAATTCGATGTTGTTGTAGCAATAAACTGAATAATTAATTTATCAGTTAGAAGAATTAATACTAGTTGCTGCAATAAGATTCTAGATTTGAGGAATTTTAACAAATTTCACTATTGCTGAAATTTTATTGCAGCAACTGGATTTAATTCTTCTAACTGATAAATTAATTATTCAGTTTATTGCTACGACAATAATGAATTAATCACACTACAATCTTCACAAATAAAAAATATTGCGGAAGAGAAATTTGAAATTGAGAAAATACTGGCACACACACACAATTATGACAATTATTTTTGGACAAAAGTCCCTTGAAAAACCCAACTTGGGAAAACCGGTGCAACAACTGAGGGTTTTTATTATTAAGCGACAATGAAAAATTCTGAGTACAATAAATATCGCCAAACTGGCGAATCTATCCAAGAGAAACTTTGGCAAAAATTCTTTGAGGGAAATTACCCTCTCTTCGAGCAATCCCAACACTTGACTGCCTCTGAAAAGCTATCCATCCAACCAGCTCTGCGCAGGCCCTGGGTCATCGTAGTACAATTCCTCACAAGCTCTGCTTGAATTAACTGCCAATCTAGCTGTCTTACCTGCTGCTGTCTAGGAAAATGCTTCTCTGACCATCCGAAAAACTTTCTCAGCCTCTGGCACTGAAAACGTCTTCCTCTTCAGTTGGATCGAATTGCCCTCTGCACTGCCTCTACACAACCTCCTGGAGGAAATCTCAACCTCCTCTTTCTGACTCTTTGGAACTAGAAAATTCCTTCGGACTCACTGTCTCTGCCCCTCTCTATCTTTGTTTCCCTTCTCTGGCTTGAACTCTTCCCGCAACTGCTGCTGCTCTCTGGAGAAATCAAATTGCCCAAGGAAATCGATCTCAAGTGCCAGAAGTGTATTTCTCCATCTACCCATCGATTTCTTCTTATAATCTCAACGTGGGACTCCAACGACCAAGATTAAAACTTAATCAAGGTTGAGATTATTTCTGAGTCGATTCGTGTGAGTTTCTAGACAATTCTCACCTTTCTCAATTAATATTGATTAATTAACCAAATTTCCCAAGTTTAGACTTAGGAAATATTAAAAAATTGGTTCACTTCTAGGTGGAATTTCCAGAAACGATTTTTGGGTTATGGAGAACTCCTGTGTTTTAGCCTCTCCAAAAATTCTCGAGACTAGAACACCTCTGATGTTACAAAAACTAACACTCCTTAGCGAGGAAGGTGTTTAAGTGTTGAACTACTCCAACACCTTGTCTCTGCATCACCCTCTGCGCTGCGAATGTCTGGCCACTGTAACTGCCTGCCACTGCCCACCAACCACTGCGCAACTCTGATGCTACATCTGTGCTGTTGTTGACCCTGCTATACTGCTACCAACTCTGCATCGACACTGCAACTCCCTCTCAACTGTTGTTGTTGCTACTGCAACTACTATTGATCCAGGTGGATATTGGTGGCCACCCGCCTATTCCACTTGGGGCCCCACCATTGTCTCTTTCAGTTTTTCAGTTTCGGCACAACTTACTATTTTTAGCAGTTTTTCGGGTCCTGAACTTCTAGAGCCGTTTTTCGGATAGATCTTTCTAATGAGGTATGGTGCGTGTCAAACGGAGATCGTATGCCAAAGTTACATCGCCGGGAAGTTGAAACACCAATTTACCCAAATGGGGCCCATAGTTTTGGCACTTCATCTTCTAGGGTTAGGGTTTTCTATTGTTTATAAATGATAAATAGGCCCTTGAGCCTCATTGTAACACAGTTCAGAGGCCTGTAGCCGCTACATCTCTTCTCAGAGATAAGCTACCAACGCCTTAGCTAGTTTATTTCCATTCTGTCTGTAAGCAAATTTCAGTTCTTTGATATTAATGAAATGAAGTGTTATTTCTGCTGCATCTTTGTATTTATGTTATATGTGTATTCTGTTTCGTTCCTGCATAAATCTGGATCAATTGTAACTGAGAAGCATCCGAAACACTGAATCAACTGTCTCTGTGCTGCATCTGTCTCCTGAGCATCTTACTGCTATTAGCCTCTGCACTATCCACTGGGGAATCTGCGCTGCTACTGACCCTGCTATTGAGCCTCCTGCTTTGCTGTCAGCACTGCTTTGAGATCTCAGTGTCTTGGAGATCTCGGTGCTAACACAGTGAAGGGATGACTTGATGGAGGATGCTTATAGTCTAAAGGTCTTGGTCGTCTCATCTTGAAACTATTGAAGGAAGAATTTTGACTGGGTTTTCCCCAAAGAGTGGGGTTTTGCCCTGACAACATGCCTACATCTTGTGTCCTCTTCTATTTGTTTATGGCATTAGTTTTGACGATAAAAGATAAAACACAAGAACACATAATAATAATCACAAGATAATTCCATGATAAGAGAAACTAATTAACTACCATTTCTCTAACATCCCTATGTATCAAAATTAGAAAAATCAAAAGAAATATATGACAAACTGTTGAAATTTGGTTACCGGAGGACAGGTGGTTCCCTAAGGCTTTGATCTTTGGCCTAGGGAAAAGTGTCCAAAAGAATTTAATTTTTCTCCTAAAGTGACTTTATAAAGTTATAAAGTCAAATCTAATTTAAAAGTGACTTTAAGTGATAATTTAATTCATTTAAACTTTAATAAGTAACACAATGAAGAGAGGCTTTGAAATAAACTAACAGGCTAAGTGGATCTTTAATTAAGTGGGGTAAATTAAAAATAAAAGTGAAGTTTAAGTGAGCATTTGGTATATCTGGATAATATTTAGTAACAGTTTGGGAACTCTAAGCACCAGGGTAGGTAAAGGGAAAAGAGAAGGTCATTCATTCTTTCATGGCAATTAGAAAACAAAATGAGGGAATTCAAAGCGATGGGTATGTGACTTAGCTTTATTAAATGATATTGACAAGTGGTACAGGTTTGCACTCAATTCTAAAAAGGAAAGACAAGGAAGATTTGACACGGTTTCCAAGGCAGAATCCGTATAGCAGACTTGGGCACGATTTCCAAGGAGGCCGTACCATTTTCTGGGCACAGATTTTGAGGGAGAGGTTGCTGTTTTTGCTGCATGATTTTCTAGGCAGGCCGTATAGCCTGTAGCTGATTGCTGGCACAAAAATAGAGGCAGATTTTTGTATAGCAGCATTTAATACAGCTGCACGCATTCCAAGGAGGCCGTACAACATCATTTATTGCTGTTTTGCACGCAAAAGGAGGCCATACAACATAAATTAATGCTGTAATTTCTGAGCACGTTTTTCAAGGAAATCCGTACAACATTTATTGCTGGTTCAGTTTTACTGTTTGCACATTTTCCGAGGCGATGGTTAAGCACAGAAAACGAGATAAGTTGTAAAAGTTTACTTGCTGATTTTCCTGAATATTTCTCTCATTGTAAAAAGCATTTTTCAGAAATAAGGAGGAGCTCTCAAACTGGTTTTCCCCAAGAGTTGTAGGGGGTTTTTCTAGGGTCTCCTTGACCAAAAATCTCTGTGTTAAAATGTGTTGAATCGCTGTTTTGAGCTTGCTGATTTTTATTTTTGTATTTTCCAGCATTCTGTAAATTTTCCAGAATTTGTGTTTTCAGCAAAAAATATTTTTTCTGTTGTTGAATGTAAGGATATGGGAAAGGGCATTTAACTAAAAGGAGAAATAAGGTGAAACTGAAAACCGGGGTGGGAAAACAAGAAATTTCTACATGGTATCACAACTTGAGTGCTGAAAGTGCAGTTTGGGACAGCGAGAAGAAAAATATAGTGTGCTGATTTTTCACTCGGAAAATTCCAGCAAGCTGATTTTTCACACACAATTTTTATCTTTACTACAACAGTGCTATTTTTCAGTTTTTAGGACAGCAGTATGTCATTGGGATTGAGGGTGGAGTATAGGTTGGATGGGCATACCAATTACAACGTTTGGAAGGAGAGAATGCAGAGTATCTTTGAGGAGGCAGAAGTCTGGGACATCATGGTGCATACCACACAAAACCCTGTTGTTGTGCCTACTGATGCTGTTCAGTTGGCAGCATATAATAAAAAGAACAACAAGGGTAAGAGACTGATTCTAGATGGAGTCAAAGACCATTGCATTCCTCATGTGAGAGGAAAGAGAAATGCTCATGAGATGTGGACAGCATTGTCCAATCTCTACCAAAGTACCAATGAGAACCGGAAAATGGTCCTGAAGGAGAAGTTGAAGACCATTAAGATGGGTAAGACTGATAGTGCAGCTGGATATCTCACAAAGATTACTAATGTGAGAGATGAGTTGGCAGCGATTGGAGAGGTCATTCCACCCACTGAGTTGGTGCAGATTGCAGTGAATGGCCTCCCCAGTTCATGGATGAACTTTGCTGATAGGGTTTGTGCATGTGAGACCCTTCCCACATGGGAGAGGTTTTGGGATGATTGCATTCAGACAGAGATCAGGAAAGGTCAGCTTGGGGCAGCCAAGCCAGTTGAGCAGGATGAGGATGTAGCACTGTTGGCAGGACGCAAGAAAGGCAAGGGGAAGAAGCAGGCTTCCACAAGCAATGGTGGGGGCAAGGGCAAAGGTAAAGGTAAACAGGATAACTCACAGAAGGACTATTCCAAAGTGAAGTGTTGGAATTGTCAGAAGATGGGACACTATGCAGTTGTGTGTCCGGAGAAGAAGAAGAAGAAGGGGAAGAACCAGAGCATGGCAGCTTCAGCAGAGGTTGAGGACTTTGCAGATCGCTTTGACCGGGAATTTGGGTTCATTGCGTGTGAGTCTTCTAGTGCAGGATTATCTGCCATAGAGGTTCAGAGGGAGCATGCATTTCCCTCGATTAGCGGAGCATCTTCGGGTATCTGGTATGTGGGCAGTGGGGCTTCACGTCACATGACAGGAGTCCGTGAGTACTTCTCAGAGCTTTCAGAGAGTGGCACTGATGTAGAGGTAGTACTCGGTGATGACAGAGTTGTTAGAGCAGTCGGTGTGGGAACATTGACATTTCAGAGGGAGTCCAAACCTCCCTTGAAGGTGTCAGATGTTCTTTATGTGCCGGGGATGAGGAAGAACCTCATATCCGTCTCAGCTTTGGAGGACAGAGGATATGAGATACTATTCAGGGGAGGACAGGTGTTGATGTATCCCAGGGGCACTCCAGCTGATTCAGCTAGAGTGATAGGTGTATGCCATGCAAAGGTGTACAAGTTTGCATTTCAGTCCCTTTTGGCATTGAGCAGCAGTACCGACAGCAGAGCTAGCAGTTCTGAGTTGTGTGAGATTTGGCACCGCAGGATGGGGCACATGTATCATGGAGCCTTGAGGACTTTGCGGGAGATCACTACAGGTGTGCCAGATTTCAGTACTGATCACTTTGATACTTGCAGAGGATGTGCGATGAGCAAGTTTGCCAAATCCCCTTTTCCCAGCAGTGACAGCAGAGCGACTGGGATACTTGATTTGATTCATTCCGATGTGAGCGGTCGGATGTCTCATGTTTCCTCGAGTGGATATGAGTACTATGTTTTATTCATTGATGATCACTCCAAGAGGACCTGGATTTATTTCTTGAAGACCAAGAGTGAGGTCTTCAAGCGGTTTCAGGAGTTCATAGCTCTTGTGGAGACACAGACAGGTCGGAAGATCAAGTCCCTGAGGTCGGACAATGGGGGAGAGTACACCCTTGGAGAGTTTGTTGACTATTGTGCGGAGGCAGGCATTAGGAGGGAGCTCACTGTTCCTTACAACCCCCAGCAGAACGGGGTTGCCGAGAGGAAGAACAGATCCATCGGAGGGGCTGCCAAAGCCATGTTACATGATCAGGGGTTGCCATTGTTTTTGTGGGCAGAGGCCTGCAACACAGCTGTTTATTTGCAGAACAAGAGTCCGCATCGTGCCTTGGGGCACATGACTCCGGAGGAGGCTTTTTCTGGGAAGAAGCCTGATATTGGTCATCTTCGTATCTTTGGGTGTATCACATACTCCTACATACCCAAGGAGAAGAGGACCAAACTAGAGCCCACCGCAGAGATGGGTATCTTTGTGGGCTACAATGAGATCTCAAAGGCCTTTCGGATTTACATTCCTGCACAGAGGAAAGTTGTTGTCAGGCGGGATGTGAAGTTCGAGGAGGATAGGGCCTTTAGGAGGTCACGGGAGTTAGAGTATCTGGATCAGCCAGACCCTCAGCAACAAACCGAGTCACCACAGTGGGATCCAAAGTGGGTAGGGATCAGAGGATCCTGAGTAAGTGGGCACTATGACGGTGTCAGGTCCGTCAGTAAGCAGTGGCTCGCAGAGTCAGAGGGGTGATGCTTCGGGCAACATGTAGAGCAGTTCACTAGGGAGTCCACCGATGGATGGGCTTCACACAGACCAAAGATTCACAAACCAAAGGTGCAAGAGGACAAAGAATGACAACAAAGAGTTCAGACTCCTGATGATGAGGAGGAGGAGTTTCATTCTTCGGTGGGAAAAGTGTGCTCAGGGAAGAGGAAGCCCAAGTGGCTCCAGGATACCGTGAGAGAGGCCACATCTGTTGTTGGGCCTAAGAAGCCAGTCAGAGAGAGCAGATCACCTAAGAGGTTTTGTAGCTACATGGCAATGGCTGCCAACATCTTAGACTTTGAGCCTTCTAGCTATGAGGAGGCAGCTAGCCAGCAGGTCTAGAGAGAGGCCATGCAGGAGGAGTATTATTCTATTATGAAGAATGATGTTTGGGAGGTGGTGCCGAGGCCTAAGGGCAAATCCGTGGTTACTTCTAGATGGCTTTACAAGATAAAGCATGTTGCAGATGGCAGCATTGAGAAATTCAAGGCAAGGTTTGTGGCTAGAGGGTTCTCCCAGGTAGAGGGAGTTGATTATGAGGAGACCTTCGCTCCCGTGGCTCGATATACTTCGATTCGCTCCATTATATCGATAGCAACAGAGATGGGTTGGAAGATCCACCAGATGGATGTGAAGACCGCATTTCTCAATGGCTTCGTACAAGAGGAGGTGTACATTGAGCAGCCACAAGGCTTTGAGGTGCATGGGAAAGAGTCCCATGTGTGCAGATTGAATAAGGCCCTTTATGGCCTGAAGCAAGCTCCCAGAGCTTGGTACTCCAGGATAGATACATACTTGCAGGAGATGGGTTTCACAAAGAGTGAGGCAGATCTGAACCTTTTCTTTATTGTGATAGGTGAGGAGCCTCTCATTCTGGTGTTGTATGTGGATGACTTGATCATGACGGGTGCAAAGAGACTCATAAAGCACTGCAAGAGAGATCTTGCGGCGGAGTTTGAGATGAAGGACATTGGCTTGATGCATTACTTTTTGGGTTTTGAGGTGTGGCAGGAGGAGGGGCATTTCTTCCTGGGGCAGGGGAAGTATATTGTGGACATCCTTGGCAGATTCCACATGGAGGATTGTAGACCCATGTCGACACCGATGATCACCAACTGGAAGAAGCTTCATGCTTCGGATTCCGAGTTGGTGGATCCCACATTGTATAGGCAGCTGATTGGTTCCTTGATGTATTTGGTCAACACTAGACCAGATATTTGTTTTGCAGTCAACACGATGAGTCAGTTTATGTGTGAGCCTAGGAGGGTTCACTGGGTGGCTGCAAAACACATTTTGCGATACTTGCAGGGGACAGTGGATTATGGTCTGGACTACAGGCAGGGGGATGGAGTGAGATTGGCAGGTTACACTGATTCGGATTGGGCAGGTTGTGCTTCTGATAGGAAGAGCACTTCAGGGTGCTGTTTTGGGTTGGGTTCGGCGGTTGTGTCATGGTTCAGCCGAAAGCAGCAGTCAGTAGCATTGAGTTCAGCGGAAGCAGAGTATATGGCAGCCAGTCTAGCTAGTTGTGAGGCCATCTGGCTTTGCAAGATGTTGTTTGGCTTATTTGGTCAGCCGTTGAGACCTTCAGTGATTTACTGTGATAATCAGAGTTGCATTAAACTCACGGAGAATCGAGTATTTCATGACAGGTCAAAGCATATCGGGATCAAATATCACTTCATCAGAGACTATGTTCAGAAAGGAGCTGTGAAGCTTGAGTATATTCCCACTGATGAGCAGGTTGCAAATATTCTTACCAAAGCCTTACCACGGGGCAAGCATGTCTACTTCAGAGACAAGATGGGTGTGGTGAGGAACACCTTCCTCGGTAAGAGGAAGTGTTGAAATTTGGTACCGGAGGACAGGTGGTTCCCTAAGGCTTTGATCTTTGGCCTAGGGAAAAGTGTCCAAAAGAATTTAATTTTTCTCCTAAAGTGACTTTATAAAGTTATAAAGTCAAATATAATTTAAAAGTGACTTTAAGTGATAAAGTTATTAAAGTCTAATTTTAAAGTGACTTTAATAAAGTCAATGTGAAATTAGAAAGTGAAAAGTGACTTTGGAAATAAATGACTAAGTGGGTTTTTATTAAAGTGGGGTGAATTAAAAAATAGAAAGTGAGATTTAAATGAGCATTTAATCTCAGCCCTAGATCTCAATCTATCTCAGCCATTGGATTTAGGGATTCCCCAAAAGTCACTTAGGGTTAGGTTAAAGGAGGAAAAGGTCATTCATTCTTTCATGAACAGATTGAGAGAAGGAGAGCAAGGGAGATTTCTGGGCAGTGAGGAGAAGGAGGAAGCAACTTGGCACACATTCCAAGAAATGGTATTGCGGCAACTTCGTAAGCGAGTATACATTCGGTTGAGGAAGATACGACAAGATTTCCAAGGCAAAATCCGTATAACGCGGACTTAGACACGATTTCCGAGGCTGTACCATTTTCTAGGCACGATTTCGAGAAATCCATATTGTTTTCTTTGCACGCTTTTCTAGGCGAAATCGTACAGCGTGTCGCTGATTGCTGGCATAGAAATCGAGGCAGATTTCCGTACAGCAGCGTTTAATACAGCTGCATGCATTCCAAGGAGGTCGTACAGCAGCATTTATTGCTGTTCTGCACGCAAAAAGAGGAGGCCATATAGCAGAAATTAATGTTGTAATTTCTGGGCATGTTTTTCAAGGAAATCCGTACAACATTTATTGTTGGTTCAGTTTTACTGTTTGCACATTTTCCGAGGCGGTGGTTAAGCACGGAAAACAAGATAAGTTGTAAAAGTTTACTTGCTGATTTTTCTGAATATTTCTCTCACTGTAAAGAAAAGCATTTTTCAGAAATAAGAAGGAGCTCTCAAACTAGTTTTCCCCAAGAGTTGTAGGGGGTTTTTCCAAGGTCATGTTGACCAAAAATCTTAGTGTTTAAAATGTGTTGAATGGTTGTTTTGAGCTTGCTGATTTTTATTTCTGCATTTTCCAGCATTCTGTAAATTTTCTAGAATTTGTGTTTTCAGCAAAAAATATTTTTTCTGTTGTTGAATGTAAGGATATGGGAAAGGACATTTAACTAAAAGGAGAAATAAGGTGAAACTGAAAATTGGGGTGGGAAAACAGGAAATTTCTACACAAACTTGTAGAGTTGTTCTCTGTAAGCACTGCAGGTGAAGTAATTTTGTTAAGGCAAGAACTCTACAAGATGAAGATATCAAAAGAAGAAGGAATAACATCGTACTTTATGAGGATATCTGAAATAAGAGATCAACTAGAAGAATTAGGAGAGAGAATGTCTGACAGAGAAATGACTACCATAGTACTCAATGCACTACCAGAAGAATGGGGAACTTCTCATCAAGTATATATGGGAAAAAGGAAGCTACTCTATTCAATGAATTATGATCACTATGCAAAATTGAAGAAACTAGGTTGAAAGAAAAATCTGATCTAGGATCAAATGAACAAACTCAAGCATATGCTGCTATGACAAAGAGAAAATGGAAGCTTGGGAAATTTGGTTCTCAGAAACAAATGAAGAATATGGAAAAGGTTCAATGCTATGGATGTCAAGAATATGGAGACACAGCTCATGCCCAAAGCGCCGAAGGACAACAACAAAAGAGGAAGGGAAGAAGCCCATATCATTGAAGAAGTTGAATGTTATGAACCTAATTCATAACTTAAGTATTAAATATAGTCATTAATAGAATAAAATAGAATAAATGTAATTGCTAAATAATCAATTAGGATTATGTTAAATAGTCATTAGTTAACTGAAAATGCATGTCTAAAAGACATGCCTGTTCATGAAAGGTCACCTGCATAGGTATAAAAGCAGGACCTCATTGTAATCATTCAATCGTCTTATATCATATCAATAAATATTTATTATTATAAATAACTCTTGTGTATTTTTATAATTAAAGCCCTTGTTGCTATTAAGCCTACAAATCTACAAGTCTTGCTGCTACAGAAATCAAATCTACAACTTCCGTTGTTACAGTGGTATCAGAGCCATATTAAGGACAAGTTGAAGCAATGGCACACAACATTGTTCTACAAGCCCAAGAACATTGTTTACCATATAATGTGCCATTACGTGAAGATCCCCAAAAAATTGAGCAGATTAGAAAAATTCAAGAAAAGCTTCAGCAATTAGAGAATTCATATGCAAAAGTCACAAACGGTCTTAAAATTTTTTTTTTGTAGGTCTTAAAAAATTTTCTGCATTAATCCATAATAGAGAAGATGAAGAATGCTGTAATAATGAGAAGGCAGTTAGTTATGCCAAGGGAAAATCAAGTAGAACATCCATGGTAAATTCAAGTAAATACATTCCCCCACCAATGCGTAATAAAGGAAAACAACCAACTAATATTGAAAGTAAAGAAAAAGGGAAATGTTGGAAGTGTGGAGACAAATATTTCACAGGACATAAGTGTGCAATCCAAAAACTTTATAACTGTGAAGCAGATTATAATGATGATGTAGATGTTAAATGTAAAAAAGATTCTGCTAGCCGGGAAACTATTGAAGACGCTGGAAAAAGTGATGAACAACAGAGTGTTTCATCCTCTGTTTTGAAAGAAACTTGTGAAGAAACAAAACAAGGTGAAGCAGGAATGGTGACAGTAACACCAGAGCAACCGATTCATGAGAAAAGCTGAGACAACATCAATGCATATAGTTCATCAAAGATACAAGGATTTGTCTCTAATGCTCACTACTAGTCATTGGAGACAGCATCAATGAAACCTGGTGAAAATTTGATTGAGATATCAGGCTTGGACAACTTTGCTCAAATTGCTTATGAAGGATACAAAACATTGAACCGCATTCAAAGTCAGATATTTCCAACAACATACCATAGCAATGAGAATCTACTCGTAGGTGCATCCATTGGAGCTGGCAAGACTAATATTGCAATGATTACTATTTTACGTGAGATTGAACAACATATTAAGAATGGTATTTTACACAAGAATGAGTTCAAAATAGTTTATGTTGCACCTATGAAGGCTTTGGCAGCAGAAGTGTCATCAAGCAAAAACGATTTACTAGCAAGGCATTTCAGAAAGAGTGCCCAACAAGGATCTCTGGCCTATACGAAAGGGACCAAAAATGTAGTTTCTGCAGTACAAGTAATTTTGACCTACGTTCCTCCATCAAATGAGGTGCTACAAGAATTTTTGGTAGCAGTTCGTATGCGCTTGGTTGAAGCAGTTACAGAATTACATGTGCCAAATTGGAGCATTCCTGTTATGAATGTTGTATCTCAGGCAGCATGGATTGCTGCATATAAAATTGGTATGTCTGTTCGACTGCTAAAGAACATTGGTTTATGGAAAAGGATCTTGGAAATGCCAGTTTTGGAGCAACTTTCCCTGGATGAACTTTTATGCGGGAAAGTGCTCCCCCATCTAAGGAAAATGCAATTGAAATTCATGAAGGATGATAAATTAATATATGCCCACACCCAAATTGCAGACTTCGCTTCCACTCTAAACATCTCAGACCATGTAAGAGAATACGCCCAGATAAATCATTTACGGCGGCAAATTCTGGAGATTGCAGAGGCAAAAACGTATGCTGAACTTTTTGACAATGCATTCAAACAACAGGGTCAATATTTAAAAAAAAAAATATAAATCGGGGAATGATTTTGGCATCCCTGGTAGGGATGATTTTGAACCTCACAGACAAAACTGTATCATCATGTCATGGTGTGCAGAATGTTTTGAGGCAAACATTCGCAAATATGGATTGCTCGCCAGAGGTTGAATCCAATTTACAGTATTTACTGGAATATAACTGGGTCAGTGTTTTCAAAGGTGATTCTTCTCTGGCGAGGTTAGTTGAACTGAAGTGCTTTGTAGAAAATGTCAAATCGAAATCAAAGGCAGATAGAAAAATACCAAATTCAAACAGAGAGGATGGAGAAACTTGCTGCATCTGCTATGCCTGTGAAATTGACACACTATTTATTCCATGCAACCACAAGTCTTGTATTCGATGTATTTCACGGCACCTACTGAATAACCAATGCTATTTTTTCTGTAACTCCATAGAGGCTCAGGTGGAACAGATATGTTCGTACGCGTGTCGAATTTTGTCTAAGCGCTGTATATCAACACATTCCCATGTACCCTTCCAGAACCATTGGTTGCCATCTGATCGTCGAAGAAATCCTGATATGAGATGCTGCCCACAAATTTCCTTCATAGCCACTTGGTCCGTCGCATTTGACTCTGACATCGTCTTAATTTCTGAACGCGATACTGTGCCACTGTTTCGCTGGATTGCAGACGGGTGCTATTAAACACTGTAAAAAAAATTTCGTGGAGACGTTTGATGAGCAAACGTGTTTATAGGGTGGACGTTCTCAATTTACTTATTTTCATAATAAATTAATAAATTAACAAATCAAAAATTTCATTCCTTAAATGAAATATAAAATGAAATTCGTGAATCCTCCTCCCATGCTAGGAATGCTGGTCGAGTCCATTGTGGTCGTAGATCTACTTTTTCCGTTGCTAACCGACAAACCATTGTAGCTTAGAAAAAGAATAAAATTGTCGGCCACATGCATGGTTGGTCACACCGCTTGTGATACGATATGGTGTGATGATTAATTAAAAGTGTGACAACCTTATTCGATTGATGACCTTGTTAGGGTGAATATAATTTAATTTATAATCATAGTTATATATATATATATATATATATATATATAAAAAGAAAAAAAAAATGAAGAAGAAGAAGAACTAAGTTTTAAAGATCTTATTAGATAGAATTCTACAAGGAAGGTACCATTGAATGACATGCTCCGCAGATAATATGAAGTAAAGAAAATTGTCGAAAAGTTAAGCTTTGAGGACAAAGCTTTTCGAAGAAGGAGGCAATGTTATGAATCTAATTCATAACTAAAGTAATAAATATAGTTATTAATAGAATAAAATAGAATAAATGTAATTACTAACTAATCAGTTAGGATTATGTTAAATAGTCATTAGGTTAATGGAAAGGCATGTCTAAAAGACATGCCCATTCGTGAAAAGGTACCTGCATAGGTATAAAAGCAGGACCTCATTGTAATCATTCAATCGTCTTATATCATATCAATAAAATATTATTATTATAAATACATCTTGTGTATTTTTATAATTAAAGCTATTTCTGCTATCAAAGTCAACAAGCATACAAATCTTACTGCTACAGTAGCCAAATCTACAACTTCCGCTGCTACATTGAAAAAAAGAAATCCAAGGAGGAAGTAAAAGATATCTACTATGATTGAGATAGTCTTCCTTACCTAGTTCTTTTCAAGCATCTGCTTCAAATTTTTTGTTGTATAGTATGACAGTCATGGTAGGAATCATTAGAAGCCTGATAGGATGCATCATGTTAGGAAATGGCGTCATAGAAGCATGCGATTGAAAGCAAGAGCTCATGACATTATCTTAGAGGAAGTATGAAAGATAGCTAAGATAGAAGTCTATGGCAGTCACCTATAGAAGTATGTAGCTCTTCGTAACCTCATTAGAAGCATAATTAGTACTTATGGGAAGAAGAAAATCTAGTTTAAAAGCTCATCATAGATCACTCAAGAGGAAGTATGAAAGATAGCTAAGATAGAAGTCTATGGCAGTCACCTATAGAAGTATGTAGCTCTTGGTAACCTCATTAGAAGCATAATTAGTACTTATGGGAAGAAGAAAATCTAGTATAAAAACTCATCATACATCACTCAAGAGGAGCATTTTCCAGATGAGGATGATCAAGATCCTCCGTTGAAATCTTCACTGGAAGGTTCACCTATTTGATAGAAGCAAGTGTTTCACCGAGAATTCCACCTTGTATAGGATTCATAGAGTAAAGGTATGATGTCATAAGATGTGAAGCAGGTCAAGGTGTTTAAAGTTTGTTCAATCAAGGAAGCCGCTGAAGGAAAATCTAGATGACCTAAAGGAAGGGATGAGGTATGTATGCATATATTTGGATAAAAGTCAAGTCATGCCATATGGTCGCAGGGATAAGTGCTCTATCTTGTGAGCATGATCAAAAGAAAAAGGATATCGTCCTGTGAAAGGATGCATGAAGGCATAGTTCACACATTGACTAGATGAAATCAACATAATATGCCTTCATATGAAATATGAGGTGGTAGATTGAATAAGGGAAACATGAACAATTTTGACCGTTTTGATGGGACTTTATGACCGGATTTATTTTTTGTATTTATTGTATATATACTGACTGCTATAACTGTACACCCTTGGGGTGAATTTTTTATGAACAATATTGTGTGACCATGGCCGCGGAGAATGCATATGCATATGCATCTACTACATGTAATTTTCACATATAATGAAAATAATGATTTTTCCTCGGGAAAAAAGACGAGGTGGTAGACAAAGTTGAAGGAACTATAATTGGAAGTTCCTGGGAAGAATCGTGTGAATAAAGGAAGAGATCATCTAATGCAACTATGGAGAAGGCAGTCAACATCCATGGAATGGAAGATTTGACTATGATATCTCCATGGGAAAGATATGAAGATCCCGATGAAGTTTGAAAAAGAAAGAGACACTTGACATTATATATCTTGTTGGAGATGTGTCAATACGTATGCATGATGTTGATGCAAACAAGGAGATGTCATGATGAGATACCATCACAAAGGTAATTATAATTTAATATTCATTTTCTGTTTTTTATTTGGATGGGCTTATGCAGGGTTGCCAAGGGATGAGCTGTGGAAGTCTTCTACTACCGATGCTCATGTAATAGAATGAAATGTCCTTAAGGAAACATGACATGAAGATGGCGGCAAGGCATGAAAGGCCAGATATGGACTAATGGATCACTTTCCGATGAAAAGAAGGATGACATGACTAACATGATTCATAATGAAGATGATGGATGGTCTGTGCCCTATGAGGAAGTCCCAAAAATATGAAGACTCCCGAATAAAGAAAAGGAAATTCATGACATCGAAAGAAGGAGCTCTTCAAGCAGATGGTTGTCCCATGATCTCCATCTAAAGAGTTGTTGGAGGCAAGTCCCTAGTCAAGAGGAAGCTTGGTCAAGTCCTTGATTATGAGGGAGGTTGGGTACATTCCTTCATTGGAATGGGTATGTCCTCCCTAGTTAAGAGGGAGATATGTCTAACACATCATTCTTGTCTTCACTTGGGAAGATAGAATGGAGGATTGGGTTAGCATCTGGCATCCGATACTCTCTGAGGATGTGGTAGGGCATCCACGATAAGAGTAGTCGTAGAGGACTGATATTCTTTGAGGACTGGGAATCCAAGATAAGAATAGTCCTAGTGGAACATCCTCTGAGAGGACTCCGGCGGGGTATGTTCCGAGAGAGATAATGATGAGGGTGTCTATAAATCATTGGTCTCGCAAACATTGTGATATGATCTTGTTGAGAGATAGAACTGCTAGTATGGGCCTTGCTATGTGACAATGCTGGATGATATGATGGTATACAAATGGGTTACCAATCTGACTCTTCTTATGATAATTCTTCAGATTGAGAATGTCCAAGTACCTTGTGTAGTTTAGGAATACCTCCCTAGTTAAGAGGAGTGTTGAAAAATGTGTAACTAGGTTCGGTATTCATAATGACATGACGTAATTGTGATTTTATGTAATTGATGTAAAGAAAAAAAAAAAAAAAATTGTAATGCTTGAGTCATGGGTTTCATGCTCAAGGAATTTTACTTCTAGCTGAAGCTCCCATTGTGAGCTATTAGGATTGGTCATCAAGTCATAAAGTCTAGTAAGTCAATGTCAAGGATTGAAGACCCATTTGGGCATGTCACACATTGTAAAAAAGAGAAGCTATTTGTGTCACAAACCCTCCAAGACCTAGTCACAAGCTCTCCCTCATGTCGGCCTAGTTACAAGGTGAAGTCGGCCAATTTTGATGGACAATCCACTATATATAGTGTGGACTAGGCCTCCATTGGGACACCATTCGACCAAGAAAAAGAAGCATAGAAAAGTGTGGGAAGAATACAAGAGAAAAGGATCATCACCAAGCGAAGGAAGGAGAGTCATAACCGAATTGTTTCTGATCTGTTTTTGGGCTAATACACTTCACACGTGCAAGAAGAACATGTGTCATCTGCTGCAGAAGAGCCCGAGACTAACAAGATCATCCTAGACGCTGAATCAAGGATGAAGACGAGGTTTTTCATCAAGCCGAATTGCAAAAGGAAGTCTCTCAATCCAAGCGAAAGAAATCAAGGTACCAAACTTAATCAAGATCCCTCATGCATACTACAACTAGGGTTACTGAAGAGGACGAGGGTTGTATATTTGAACCAAGGAGTTGAAATCTGAAGGATTGCCGAGACGGTGGGAGAAGGAAGAAATTTAACCATCATTGAGTCAAGAAAGAAGTTGATCATAGAAGACTTCTGACTTGGGTCTTGGAGAGGTTGTTGTGTTAAGGGTCTTGGTATTGGTATTCAGAAGAAGAATTTGTTTGGGTTTTCCTCTCAAGTTGGAGAGGTTTTGGCCTTGGTTGATTGCCTACATTCTGTGTCTCTTGTCTTATTATTGTTTATGGTTTGGTAGTTGTTTGATGAAGAAGAACACTATAGTAATCTAAGTCAAAAGAAGAACCTAATCTAAAGAAGTAAAAGGATTTCACAAGAAGTTATCATAAAAGAGAAATCACCTAATCCTAATGCGCTAGATTTCTCAACACCTCCACTAACCAATGTGGCCATCCATGCCTTAGTCATCACGATCTTTCCTTGCATCCTTCTTGTTAAAGGAACCGCTGAGACTTGCAAACTGAATCCACTGCTTTCGAAGTATTTTCCCGTCTGCACTGTACATCTTTGAAATGGTAGGCTCGAAATCCATTCTTGACTGTACATCTTTGAAATGGTAGGCTTGAAATCCATTCTTGATTTATGGGTCATCAATGGGAGAAATTCTACTAGGCCTAGGAATATACAATTTTGGGTTCAATGGATATGATGCCATATGCAAAGGTGTGTTCATTCGATCCCATCTTATGCTAAATAATGGGTTGAATATGGTTCGTATAGAACACTAAGGAGGGCTCTTTCTCACGAATGGATGCCTTTACCTGACCCAACAAGCTATCAAAAGTTTCATATATTTTTCCAAGATTAGGAGAGTTAGTGTCAGTGTAGCGAATGACCTCAACTATAGGGCGTAAGATAGAGACCAAATAATTGCAATCTACCCACCAATCATTATCCAATATTTGAGCCCTGATATTCTTCCCCTCTTTTGTCTTAGATTTTGTCCACTTGCTCCACTCTAGAATCATAACCATGGCCTGCAATGTTCGTTGCACCTGCAACATCCTCTCCAATAAAAGAAAATAGTTGTCATATCTAGTCTATGTGGGCTTGAGGAATTCTTTCCTCGAATGAGCACTGCACATGGCTAAGTGTTATGAATAAAATATATATAAAAATAATTGAAATTATATAAATTGTGATAGTCATAAGTAATGATTAATTAACTAGTAATTAGTATTGAAGAGGCATGTCTCTAAGGACATGACCGTTTGTGAAGAGATACCTGCCTAGGTATATAAGCTGACCCTCACTCTCATTTGTAATCATCTCACATCTTCTATACATTTCTTATATAATATATTTGTCCTATAATGGATATTTTTATATACCAGATCTTCCGAGTATTCTACTGCGTATACGAAGTTTGTTCGTTACGATTGGTATCACAAAATTTATGAACCTTGTTTGTAACATTGGGATCAGATCCATTCGATTTTCTAGCCGTTTAATCGCTGCAGAGAACCAATCTGATCCTGTCTTTGGCCATCATTTTTTGTTAAACTTGTCATTGTGATCAAGGCATTTTTCTACACAATTTTGGAGATTTTCCATTTTACCATTAGGCCTTTGGCGATTAGAAAAAAAATAGAGTTTTAAAAGAAAATATTAAATTTAAAAAAAAAAAGGAAAAAAAAGGAGGAAACAAGTAAAAAAAGTAAAAATACAAAAAAAGTAAAAAAAAAGGGTGAAAAAAAAACAAAAACAAAAGTTATAAAAAAAGTTTATATAAAAAAAATATTGAAAAAGATCGTATATAATAAAAATAAAAATAAAAATAAAAATAATAAAATTTAAATAAACAACAAAAAACCAAAATTGACGACCGCTTGTCCCGAAAGCTCTTTCCCGCAGCCAACCGCTGTCAATTCCGCATTACCCACGCCCTTTGTCCGATTCGATGCGACTGTGCCCCTGTTGCAGCCAGAACCTGTCCTACTTGGCACCTCTTACAGACGCCATCACTGCAGGAGCTCAGCTGTTAAACGCATCTGCCAACTGAGACCTCACAACCTCCGCAACCGACCCATGAAACCCTGACGACAGGAACCAACAATCACCACTCGCTCTACCAAGCAATTGTATTCGCCTGCCAATCGCCGTATGAACAAAGCCAACATTCGTAGCCTGGGCGCTGCCCCCACCCTGTCGCTGCTCCCTATCTTTAGTGACCGCAACTACAAGCTACCGTTTGTTTACCAGTTCTTATGTTCTTCATTCATCTTTGTCAATCGAGCCCTTGCTTGCCATTCTTCGTACAACCCTCTCCATTGTTGTACATTTTACCAATCGTCAGAGGGTGAGCCGTTGTTTCAAAGGGTTGCGACCATTCTTAAGCCAATTCAAAGGGTGGGCGCATAATTCACAAAAATAAACATATTATGTTAAGTATGTTGAAACGTTTATAAAGGCATATTGGTATTTAAGGTAATTTTATGAACTTATAGAGGTTATTATGCTGCAAAGAAAATTCAAAAAGTTGAAAAATAAATTATAAAGTTTTTGGAAAAAAATAAAAGGAATGAACTAATATATTTAAAAAAAGAAGGAAGGCACTAAGTACAGAGTTGCAATATTAAAAAAAGAAGAAGGAAGGCACTAAGTACAGAGTTGCAATATTAAAAAAAAAGGAAGGCACTAAGTACAGAGTTGCAATATTAAAGTATAAGGTAAAGTAGGTAAATATCAAGTTATAAATTGAGAAGTGAGTCTTATACAAGGAATATAAATCGCTAGTCAAAGTGTATGAAATCATTGAAGAAAAAAAAGGTTGAGTCTAGTTCGGAAATGAAGGACGGACAATTTTCCTACAAGGGTATTTTAATCACACATCACAAGTTAATTACTTTAAAAAGGAATATCCAAGGGAAAAAATTAATATCGTTATTAGTACAAGCAATGATGAAAAATACACAAATATTAATATAACGAATCAACTATTAATTTTAAATGCCAATGTAGGCAAAACAATAGGTATTTTTCATAAAAAATATGAAATTAATGATTTACAAGTGATAGTAGATCATTATGAGTACATATCTCAATTTTATGTTGTAACTATATGAGACAAGGAGGTTGATATAATTCTTGGTCGACCTTGGTTTAAAGAATTGGGTACATTCATGTTAAACATAGATAATTTTTTTTGATGTTTTCTTATAAGGGAAAGATGATCACACTCCGAGACATGACAATGAAGTTAGAATCGATAATGCCCTCATTAAAAGACTTTAAACCAGTGTTGATAATATCGGTATCGACAAAATATCAACGAGGGTCCATAAAACATCTTATCGACAATATCGGCGATAATATCGGCAAGCATAAAAAACGCATAGTATATTCATTTTTTTTCTTCATATTTTTAAACATATAAAGCAATAACAACATGAAATAAACACATTGACACATAAATATGAAGAAAGCACTGGTTTATATGATGTAGTGGATGTAAAATAAAAATGATATATCAAAGGCGATACCAAATCCTGCTGATCTGTGATAATTGTTCAATCAAGGACTCAAATGTGGAGAACCAATACAAAATAACATCACATATATAAAAGTATCTCATCATCATGAGTTATATGTAGCAAAGCTGCAAGACAAATAAAACTAACAACTATCTATCTGAGATCAATTCTCTCTCCCTAGAAGCTATCTTTCTGTCCTTTTCATCAATTGCTTCAAGAGCTTTTTTATAATTTTCGCACTAGAAACTATACAAGGTATAACATCATGTCTAGGGAGTCTAGCCAGATGGTATTTCAATCGTGCAACCCCTCTCGCCATCTTGGTCC
Source organism: Pinus albicaulis (assembly GCA_034641835.2). NCBI lineage: Eukaryota > Viridiplantae > Streptophyta > Pinopsida > Pinales > Pinaceae > Pinus > Pinus albicaulis. The sequence goes on along the minus strand of CM076569.1, from coordinate 163,264,533 downwards.
CACACAATTTGCATGATAGATGTGCCCGATTTGTCCCACCATAAAGCTCCCCATACTCCCAAAATGGGTCCAAGGATTTTGGCATATTTGCAGTGAACTAATTCAAATTTCAAACCTAGGGCACAAAAAAAAAAAAAATGGCATTAAACAGCCATACACAAAAATGGCAATAAGAGGGTGCATATGAAAGTTTGAAAAAAAATGAAGCTTGCTGTCCAAATATGGAGAAAACCCTTTCATTGGCCCATGGGCATGAAAATCATAGCAAATGGAAAAAAAAAGAAACAAAATCTTGGTAGGCAAAGAGGCAAGCAAGCCTAACCCTAAATCTATGAAAAAATCATTAACATAGGGGTTTTTAAGAACATACCTATTAATGGAAGAAATGAAGTTTGTCTCACTGTTCTTCAATCTTTGATCAACAAAAAATTCTTAGTTGATGGTGATAATGACTATTTGATCGTCAATCCCTCCTTGACAACCACTACAAAGCTCTTCCCCTTCCTTCTCCAAGCCTCAGAAACGAAAATGACAAAAAAAAAAAGATTGAATTCCCTTTTCTAGCCACGGCCCAAGAGTGCCCAACGATATTTCTTATCGTCATGCAATATTTTCCTGAAATATCGGCGATATTTCGGAAATATCGGCAATATTTCAGAAATATCGCAATATTTTCGGGAGAGAAAATATCGTGATATTTTCTCGACGATATTTTGGCTCGCCGAAAATATCGCAATATTTCCGAATATCGCTGATATTTCGGTGAAATTATCAACACTGCTTTAAAGATGTTGCAAAATTGATGCCTCAAAAGAATCAAAAAACAATATCAGAGAAGCAAAAAGGGCTCGAGGAGGTCATATTCAGTAAAAACGAAGAAAATTCTCGTTTAAAAGATCATATCTAGAACCTGCTTGCACAAGTTGGAAAGTGTAAAACTAAGAAGCCCAAGTTAGAACAAGAAAATGAGAGTTTCGACTAGAAGCTCAACGAAAATCTATCAGAGAAAGATGAGGAAAATTTACGCTTAAAGAATCTTAATCATAAATTATTAGAACCAATCAAGTGTTTAAAATATGAGAAGTTTGAATGCCAAAATAAAGTTGACTCAGAAAATGAGGAACTCTTACATCTCAAAAATCATAATTAGAGTCTACTCACTCAAATTAAGAAACTTAAAAATGATAAGAAATCATTGAACAACAAATTTGAAGAATTTATCATGAAAGAAGTGTCGAAGTATTCAGTCCAAGTTGAAGAAAAAGTTACGAACACTGATCTAGTCGATATCACAACTCAAGAAGAGGATAAACCAGTTGAAGTGAAGATGTACTCAGAAGTTGCAGTTCAAGAAACAAAAATTCCAAGTGAAGATCTAGAAATTAACCACGCAACTAGATACATTAAGTAAATCAAGAAAACGACACAAACAAGATAATGGAAAATTAAATCACTATAACTCCTTATCATCATCTGAATCACAAGAGCAAACATGTCAATCAGTCTGCATATTTGTATCACTCACAACATAAACAACAAACTTATGTTCCGAAGAATACTAAAGTGTGCCCAATTTAATTCGGTGATAACAGTGCATCACAAGTATCTAGCAACTGTAAGACTCCACGGAATATTGATTTAGGATGGGTAGATTCCTTGTCAGTACGACAATTTTATTTATCACTCCAAGGATCATATTAGCTTGTATCAACGAAGATGACAACTCCAATAATTCAAAAGAATGCAGACATATTACAAGACCAAGAAACAGATGACATGTTTTCTCATTAGTTAGCTTTGAGGACAAAGCTTTTCGAAGAGGAAGACAATGTTATGAATAAAATATATATATAAATAATTTAAATAATATAAATTGTAATAGTCATAAATAATGATTAATTAACTAGTAATAGTATTGAAGAGGCATGTCTCTAAGGACATGACCGTTTGTGAAGAGGTACTTGCCTAGATATATAAGTAGACCCTCACTCTCATTTGTAATCATCGCACATCTTCTATACATTTCTTATATAATATATTTGTCCTATAATGAATATTTTTATATACCAAATCTTTTGAGTATTCTACTGCGTATACGAACATTGTTCGTTACAATTGGTATCATAGAATTTACAAACCTTAATTGTAATACTAAGGAGGTGTGATGGTTGTAGTTAAACATTTGCACATCCCTCGCAACCGATACCAAAGTGGATACCCAATGAATTTGGCCAATGTCTTTCAGTGCATTGTTGAGTGCATGCACACAAGGGGTCCAAAAAATATGCTTGTATCTAACCTGAAACAATAATCCAACTGATCTACACATTGCTGCTGAATCTGTCACAACCTCCACAACATTGGCATGCCCAACCTCCTCTATAGCATCTTGAGGAAGTTCAAATTGGAAAGTCGCATCTTTGTGCTTTCCAGAGCAATCAATAACTCTAAGAAAGAAAGACCCATCTACACAGATAACTATGATGTTGATGAGTGGATGTTTTGCAATGTCTGTCCACCCATCCATAGCAATAGAGCACCTTGCCCTCACCCATGTTTGTCTCATAATCTCTTTATGCACAATAATTTTGGATGCTTCTCTTTCTAAGATTGTTGTCCTCAACTTGGTTTCACCTGCAGGCACATATGAGGTCCCCACTTTTGCAATTCCCTGGACCATCTCCCTGTAATAAGGAGAGCGAGTAAAATGGAAAGGAATGCCATTGACAAAAAATAATTTTCCAACTACATCTGGTGTATCGTCACGATTCAATTTACCATACATCCCTACAATAGTTGACCCCTTTGCATCAGAACAAGCAATAGCATCTTTCCTCTTAGTTTTTGATGAAGATGTTCCAACAAAACGTTTTGCAATGTCTGTCGACCCATCCATAATAATAGAGCACCTTGCCCTCACCCATGTCTATCTCATAATCTCTTTATGCATAGTAATTTTGGATGCTTCTCTTTCTAAGATCGTTGTCCTCAACTTGGTTTCACCTGGAGGCACATATGAGGTCCCTGCTTTTGCAATTGCCTGGACCATCTACCTATAATAAGGAGAGAGAGTAACATGGAAAGTAATGCCATTGGCAAAAAATTATTTTCCAACTACATCTGGTGTATCGTCACGGTTCAATTTACCATACATCCCTACAATAGTTGGTCCCATTGCGTCAGAACAAGCAATAACATCTTTCCTCTTAGTTTTTGATGAAGATGTTCCAACAAAACATGGTGGAGGCATATTGATATTTCCAATATTGGTGGTTGTGTTAGCCTTCCTTTTCGAACTCCTTTCCACATTTTGACTACATAAGGCACCCTTTGCATCTGCTCCCAATTCTAGCCTCAAAAGCTCAAATCTCTCAATCATTTTTAATTTATCACATACACTAACCCCTTTTCCAGCAATGCATAAGAGATGTTGTTTAATCTGACTGTAACTACCCCCCAAGTATGGCCACAAATATTGCATTTCTAATCATGTGATCTACCCTTTGTTTTTTTCTTGGTTGGTGGAGTGAGTTCTTTAGTTACATATATATACAACGATCTTCTGGGATTAAATGCTCCCCTTGCATGGTGAGCCAATCCCTTTGGGGGATGATTGCCATTGTTAATGTTTTGGGTTTCAACTGTGGGGGTTTCTGAAGTTCCAAACCCGCTTGCAATTGCAATGCTTTCCCATGTATCAGTATTACCCTCATGATTTGAATCAGAACCACTGCTGTCACTAGGGTTAGTATGACTCATGTGGCTATTTTGAAGTTTTGTACCATTGTTGAACTTGATTTCTTAAGTTTTGGACCTTTGGTAGCTTGTAGAAGGTTTTTTTGTTTTGTTTTAAAATTTCAATAACTAATGGTGACTTAATTTAAGTGCCATTGTTTAACAGTAGCATGACATTTAAAAAACAATACTAACACAAAAATTATAATTAACAGAGTGCATATATATATATATACTAAGTTACTAACACAGAACTGAGAAATTGTAGAAATTTTAGACCTAACCCCGGTTATCGGTTTCTCCTTATCACTCCCATATAGTTAAATGCCCATTCCCATAATCATACATTCAAAATGCTGGAAATGATAAATATTTCTGAAACACACAAATTCTGGAAATTTCACAGTGCTTGAAATTGCAGAAATAAAACACATAAAATATTTCAGCTACAGACACAGAAAATGACATGCTGATTTTTGGTCAATATGACCCTGGAAAAACGCCCTACAACTCTTGCGAAAAACCAATTCGAGAGCTCTTTATTTATGATAATTTGCTTTTACAGTGAAACAGAAATACACAGAAAATTCCAGCAACCAATCAAATACAACTTATCTCGTTTTCCGTGCTTAACCACCGACTCAGAAATTGTGCCAATAGTAAAACAAGAACAACAATAAATGTTGTATGGACTCCTTGAATTTCGTGCTCAGAAACAACAATAAATGTTGTTGCATGACCTCCTCGATTTGCGTGCAAAACAACAATAAACGCTGATGTATGATCTCGATTTGCGTGCAAAGGGACAACAATAAATGATGTACGAATTTTGCCTCGATTTTTGTGCACAGGGACAACAGCAAATTGTATAGTCTGCCTCAAAAATTGTGCCACAAAACAACCAAAACTTCACCTCGAAATCTGTGCCAACATGTTGTATGACTGCCTAGGAATGTGTGCCAAAGCTGCTGTACGAAAAATGTCTTGAAAACTGTGCCCAAATTTGCCTTGAACTATGCGTCGCCTCGCTGTACGGATTTGTTGAATGCTGCCTCGGTATGTGTGCCAAGGTTCTGCTCTCCTTTAACTCACTGCTAAGAAAATCTCCTTGCTCTCCTTCTCTTCTCTCTCAATTTGCTCATGAAGGACTGAATGACCTTTTCTCTTCTTTTCCTCCTTTAACCTAACCCTAAGTGACTTTTGGGGAATCCCTAAATCCAGTGAATGAGATAGCTTTAGATCTAGGGCTGAGATTAAATGTGCATTTAAATCTTACTTCTAATTTTTAATTCACTCCACTTAAATAAAAACCCATTTAGCCTTTTATTTCCATAGTCACTTTTTCACTTTCTAATTTCACATTGACTTTAATAAAGTCACTTTAAAATTAGACTTAGTAACTTTATCACTTATAAAGTCACTTTTAAATTATATTTGACTTTACCACTTATAAAGTCACTTTAGGAGAAAAAGATAAATACATTTGGACACTTTTCCCTAGGCCAAAGATCAAAGCCTTAGGGAACCACTTGTCCTCTGGAACCCAAATTTTAACACTCCCTCTTATTGAGGAAAATGTTCATCACCACTCCCATCTTGTCTCTGAAGTAGACATGCTTGCCTCGTGGTAAGGCTTTGGTGAATACGTCCGCTACCTGCTCATCTGTGGGGATATACTCAAGCTTCGCAGCTCCCTTCTGAACATAGTCTCTGATGAAATGATATTTGATCCCGATATGCTTTGACCTGTCATGAAATACTGGATTCTCCATGAGTTTAATGCATCTTTGATTATCACAGTAAATCACTGAAGGTCTCAACGCCTGACCAAAAAAGCCAAACAACATCTTGCGAAGCCATATGGCCTCACAACTAGCCAGACTGGCTGCCATGTACTCTGCATCCGCTGAACTCAATGCTACTGTTTGTTGCTTCCGGCTGAACCACGACATAACTGTCGAACCCAACGCAAAACAACAACCTGAAGTGCTCTTCCTATCAAAAGCACAACCTGCCCAATCAGAATCAGTGTACCCTGCCAATCTCACTCCATCTCCTTGTCTATAATCCAGACCATAATCCACTGCCCCCTGCAAGTAACGAAGTATGTGTTTTGCAGCAACCCAGTGCACTCTCCTGGGCTCACACATGAACTGGTTCATCGTGTTGACTGCAAAACATATATCTGGTCTAGTGTTGACCAAATACATCAAGGAACCAATCAGCTGTCTATACAAAGTAGGATCCACCAACTCGGAATCTGAAGCGTGAAGCTTCTTCCAGTGAGTGATCATAGGTGTCGACATGGTTTTGCAATTCTCCATGTGAAGTCTGTTAGGAATGTCCACAATATACTTCCCCTGTCCCAGGAAGAAATGCCCCTCCTCCTGCCACACCTCCAATCCCAAAAAGTAATGCATCAAGCCAATGTCCTGCATCTCAAACTTCGAAGAAAGATCTCTCTCACAACCCTTTATGAGTCTCTCTGCACCCGTAATGACCAAGGCATCCACATACAACACCAGAATGAGAGGCTCCTCACCTGCCACAGTAAAGTATAGGTTCGGATCTGCATCACTCTCTATGAAACCCATCTCCTGCAAGTACGTATCAATCCTAGAGTACCAAGCTCTAGAGCTTGCTTCAGGAAATAAAGTGCATTCTTCAGTCTGCATACATGGGACTCCTTCCCATGCACCTTAAAGCCCTGCGGCTGCTCAGTGTACACCTCCCACTATATGAAGCCATTGAGAAATGCAGTCTTCACATCCATCTTGTGGATCTTCCAACCCATTTCTGCTGCCATCGATATAATGGAACGAATGCAAGTATATCAAACCACGAGAGCGAAGGTCTCCTCATAATCAACTCCCTCTACCTGGGAGAACCCTGTAACCACAAATCTAGCCTTGAACTTCTCGATGCTACTATCTGCAACATGCTTTATCTTGTAAAGCCATCTGGAAGTAATCACTAATTTCCCTTCAGGCCTCGGCACCACCTCCAAAACATCATTCTTCATGATAGAAGAATACTCGTCCTGCATGGCCTCTCTCCAGACCTGCTGGCTAGCTGCCTCCTCATAGCTAGAAGGCTTGGAGTCAACGATGCTAGCAACCAATGCCATATAGCTACAGAACCACTCAGGTGGTTTGCTCTCTCTAACCTGTCTCTTCGGCCCAGCAACAGATGTGGCCTCCCTCAAGGTGTCCCGAAGCCACTTCGGCTTCCTCTTCCCTGAGCACAGTTCTCCCACCGGAGTGAAAGAATCCTCATCCTCATCAGAAGCCTAAACTCCTGAAGGCCTACCAACCGACCTTAAGCCTGAACCAACTCCAAAAATAGAAGAAAAGAGATATCAATTCCTTAGAAATAAGCCACTTCGAGGGGGCAACCTCCAATACATTACATGAATGAACAATTCTTGGATGATACAATTTACAAAACCTCCTTTCTATATATAGGAGTCCATGGGGCCATAATGTAATCCTAGTGGGCCACAATGTAATCCTAGCCGACTAACAATAATAATTTAAGGGCACAATAATAACAAAATGGGGGTTACAAGGGTACAATAATAACAATAAGGGGGTTACACTAACAACAATAAGGGACTATTCTAGTAATATAGGGACCTAACATGCCCCTCTCCTTCAAAAAAGTGTTGTCCTCAACGCTTGAGTAGCTATGGGTGCTTCTGTATAAACTTCTCATCCTCCCATGTAGAATATTCAGTGGGTAAGTTCTTCCACTTGATGAGATACTCTGAAATTGATCGATTTCGTAGCTTTCGAGTTCTTGTTTCCATGACCGCTTCAGGTTCCAATATGATTTTTCCTTCCTCATCAAGTTCTGGCAATATTGTTTGAACTGGAAGATTTTCACCTATAACCTTCTTTAAGCATGAAACATGGAAAACTGGATGTACTCGCGAAGAAGCAGGAAGCTCCAATTTGTATGCCATAGTACCAATCTTTTGCAACACCTTATAAGGACCATAGTACTTTGGCGATAATTTATTATCCTTCTTTGCTTGCTTGAGGGACATTTGTTTGTATGGTTGTAGCCGTAAAAATACCCAATCTCCTACATCAAAACTTCTCTCGCTACGATGTTGATCTGCCTGTTGTTTCATTCGATTTTGTGCCAAATTCGGGTTATCCTTTAAGAGTTGGAGAACTTCTTGCTGATGCTCGATGTGATCTTCCACTGCTTGAACCTTCGAATTTTCCCTTAAGGATGATGTGATGGATGGTGGATGATATCCATAAAGTGCCATAAATGGGGTCATTTTTGCTGCAGTATGGAAGGAAGTGTTATACCACCATTCAACAAGAGGTAAACACTTGACCCATTGTGTTTGTTTATCAGATACAAAACAACGAAGATATCCTTCCAAACATTTATTTACGATCTCAGTTTGACCATCAGATTGAGGATGATAAGATGAGCTATGAGCTAATTGAGTACCCAAACAAGAAAATAACTCCGTCCAAAAATTTCCAGTAAAAATGGGATCTCTGTCGCTCACAATAACCCTTGGGCTTCCATCTAGCTTTTGAATTCTATCCATAAATGTAGTAGCAACTGTACTTGCTTTAAATGGATGAGATAATGCACAAAAGTGTGCATACTTGGTAAGTCTATCAACTACCATCATGATGACACTCTTTCCTTCGGACTTAGGTAAACCTGTGATAAAATCCATTGAAATCTCCTCCCAACGTTGACTTGGAATGAATAAAGGTTGTAGAAGTCCCGGGGTCTTAATTGTCTCCACTTTATTCTGCTGGCAAACCAAACATTCCGCCACAAACTTTTGAATATCAGATTTAAGGCCATCCCAAAAAAATTCTTTCTTCTCCCTGTGGTAAGTTTTTAAAAATCCTGAGTGTCCTCCTAAAGGAGAAGTGTGCAATTCCAGAAGAATATTTTGTTTTAGTTGGGAATTCTTACAAAGATAGAAGCGATCTTTGTACCATAAGGAATCATTTTTCCAACTAAATGTATCATATGTACTAGGATCTTGCTGCAACTTTTGAATGAGTGTCCATACATCTTTGTCCTTCTTCCATTCATCTCTTGCTTCGGTTATCCAATCTGGTTGGATCATAGAAATGGCACAAAGCAATGCTTCCACCTCTTCATTCTTTCTTGAGAGTGCATCTGCAACAACATTAAGCTTTCCTTTTTTGTAGATTATTTCAAAGTCATAACCCAACATCTTTGTGACCCATTTTTGTTGCTCTTCTGAAGATATTCTTTGTTCCAAAAAGTGTTTAAGACTATCATGATCAGTTCTTACCTTGAAGTGTCTTCCCATTAGGTAAGTTCGCCATTTCTTTAGTGCATGCAGTATTGCTAACATTTCCTTCTCATAAATAGGTTTTTGTAAATACTTTTCTTTGATTGGACGACTTTCAAAAGCAATGGGTCTTCCTTCCTGCATTAAAACTGCACCAATGCCATTTCCTGAGGCATCACATTCCACAATAAAGGTTTTTGTGAAGTCTGGCGTAGCTAAGACCGGTGCTAGGCACATTGCCTCTTTAAGATGTTCAGAGGCCTTAGTTGCTTCAGGAGTCCATGAAAATGCATCTTTCTTCAATAATGTTGTTAGAGGTGCTGCTATTCTTCCATAATTCTTAACAAACTTACGATAATAGCCTGTTAACCCGAGAAATCCTCGCAACTGCTTTATTGTCTTAGGGACTTTCCATTCCTTAATGGCTATAATTTTGTTAGGGTCTACTTTAACACCCTCGTGGGATATAATATGACCCAGATATTCCACCTCTTGTACTCCAAAGAAACATTTGGATGCTTTTGCATATAATTGTTTCTCCTGCAATAGTTTGAGCACACTGTCAACATGTTCAACATGATCCTTCCAAGACTTGCTATAGATTAGTATATCATCAAAAAATACTAGCACAAATTTTCTAAGGAAGGGTTTGAAAATGGAATTCATCAACCCTTGAAATGTAGAAAGTGCATTGGTAAGGCCAAAAGGCATGACCAAAAATTCATAATGACCCTCATGAGTTCGAAATGTTGTTTTTGGAATATCTTCAGTCTTCATTCTAATTTGATGATATCCTGAATGAAGATCCAACTTGGTAAAATAAATTGCTCCATGTAATTCATCAATAATTCATCAATCACAGGAATGGGAAATTTGTCTTTAATGGTGAGCTTATTGAGCTCCCTATAATCCGGACACATTCGCCATGATCCATCCTTCTTGTGTACCAATACTACAGGAGCAGAGAAAGAACTTTGACTGGGTTGAATTATACACGCCTCTAACATTTCTGCAATCATACGTTCAATTTCGCTCTTTTGGAAGTAAGGATATCTATAAGGCCTGATGTTTGGAGGAACACGTCCTGGAATCAAATGAATAGCATGATCATGATCACGAATAGGTGGGAGTCCTTTGGGAGTTTCAAACACCTTGGAATGATTGTCCAAGACTTGTTGGAGATATGCAGAAATAGATGATTTTGATGTCGGAACTTCTAGTGAGCATAATTGTGCAATTATGCCTCGTTGTTCTTTCTTTAGAAGCTTTGTCATGACATTAGAGCTTATTATCCTTCCCGGCTTCACTTCAATACCCCGTAATTCGACTTCCTTTCCTTCTGAAAAAATTTCAAGAAAAGTTCTTGAAAATTAAAAGCTACCATCCCCAAAGATTGTAACCATTGTACTCCTAGTACAACATCAACACCTCCCATAGGAATGGAAAGCATTGGACTAGTCAATACATATTCCCCCATGGTTAGCTTGATATTATGGCATTTTCCCGAGCAATTTATAGTTCTTCCATTTGCAACCATCACTTGACATTCTGGTGCTGGGTATAGGAAACAATTTAATTCCTTGGCTACCTTACAATGAATAAAATTATGGGTGCTACCTGAATCAATCAAAACTATTACCTTTTTCTTCTTGATATGTCATTCTATCTTGAGAGTTTGAGGAGTGGTAATTCCTGCCAGTGCATTACACGATATGGTCGGATTCATTTCTTCCTCTTCTAGGGCTGGTTCCTGGTGTATATCCTCTTCTTGTTCATTTCTTCTTCCTCTTCACAATCTATGTAAAATAATTTCTTCTCAGCACACTTATGACCTTTAGTGTATTTGCTATCACAACTGTAGCAAAGCCCTTTTGCTCTTTTTTCTTCCAATTGTTGTGGTGTCAACCTTGTAGGTTGTGGAAATCTAGGCGTAGCAACACTTCCTTCTTTATAGAATTGAGTGGTAGGCTTCTTTGTTGCCATAATTTTACATTCAACTTTTCTTGCCAACCTGAATGCCTTCTCCAATGAATCAGGTTCCAGAACGCGAACTTCATGTTGAATGTTATCCTTTAAAGTGCCTATGAAGAGATCAATCCTGTGTTCCTCTAGAATATCAGTTACCCTTATATTCAATTTTGGAAGTCCTCAATGTGCTGCCCCACTAAACCCTTTTGTTTGAGATTTATCAATTGGCTAAAGAAGGTGTTGCTCTTTGTATCCTCATAATGTGCTATCATTTCCTCCGTAAAAATTGACCAAGTGACAATTTTTTTACGGGAGCGAAGCCATCGATACCATACAAATGTATTTTGTTCTAAATGTAAAGTTGCAATGCGTACCTTTTGTGTGTTTTGCAAATTATGGAGATCAAAATATTGCTCCATCTGTAGTATCCATGTTACAAGATCCTTTCCATCAAACTTCCTCATATCCATTTTTGGAATATGGTGGTTCTTCCCGCCAACATTAGAGTTTATGAAATCACGGTTAACATTTATTTTGTTCTCATCATGAGGTTCTTCTACTATCTTTTCACCATTAGGAAACATTTCTTGTATCAACTTTGTCAAACCTTCGATGTCTGCTTTTAGATCATTCTTCATATTTTCCATGTTGTCTTTCATGTCATCCATCTTAGCTTCCATGCCAGCTTCCATGCCATCCATCTTAGCTTCCACGCCTTTCTTCAAAACTTCCACTTCATTTTTTGTTGCTCTTTGCGAGAGCGAAATTTGGTGTACTTGCTCTTGTAATTTTGATAGATCATGTTGCAATTCTTCATCTTCATGAGTCATAGTAGAGCCTTCTGAAGGCTTAATGGGTGTTGAATTATTTTTACGGGGCATATTTTAGAACCCAATACTGATATCTATTCTACAATATGCCCTTGGAATCAATTCAAATTGATTCTTCAAACAAGACTTATGCAATTTGGAAAAAAAAATACACACCTTTTACTTGCTTTTGAGGTGCTCGATATTGAAATTGGATTATCTCTGTGACTGAAGCACTTCAATATTTGAATTTCGGTATCAACGTAGCCCTCTGAATTATCTTTTGAATGCCGCAGGTCTGACCTGATTTGGATTCTCCAAGACCAAGTTGTGTCCAATCTCCCACAATGACCTAATTATGGATTGGTTCAGTAGAGCGAACTTGTACGACTTGCCACATGTCACTGTTTCATCCTTCGTCTCTGAAATTGATATCCAAGAAACTACAGTCTGTTTTATTGCGACCACTTTTTACGGCACTCAAATCCACTGCTCAGAGAGAGAGTTATTGAACTTTTCCCACGACCACCTCTTTGAGATGAAATTCAGGAGCCTGAAAAAGCACTACCTTCCACAGATCATATCTCCAAAAATATTGCGAACCAAGATCTGAAATTTTTTGACAAATTTCCTCAGGATTTCAGCTTCGCACCATATGAATTTCAGATTCTGAACCTTCGTAGAAACAGATTTATAGCGAAAATGCCACGATGGCCTGTTTAGGAGCTTGAAAAAAGACCTGACTTCCACAGATGATATCTCCGCAAATATTGCGAACCAAGGTCTGAAATTTTTAGACAAGCTTCCTCAGGATTTCGGCTTCGCACCCTAAAAATTTCAGCTTCGGAAACTTCGTAGAAAAAAAGTTATAGCGAAAATGCCACGATGACCTGTTTGGAGCAGCGAAACCCTAGAATCCAAAGCTCTGATACCAAATGTTGTGTAACCAGCTCCAAAATAGAAGAAAAGAGATATCCACGCCTTAGAAATAAGCCACTTCGAGGGGGCAACCTCCAATACATTACATAAATGAACAATTCTTGGATGATACAATTTACAAAACCTCCTTTCTATATATAGGAATCCATGTGGCCATAATGTAATCCTAGTGGGCCACAATGTAATCCTAGCCGACCTAACAATAATAATTTAAGGGCACAATAATAACAAAATGGGGGTTACAAGGGTACAATAATAACAATAAGGGGGTTACACTAATAATAATAAGGGACAATACTAGTAATATAGGGATTTAACACTTCGGCCCAGCAACAGATGTGGCCTCCCTCAAGGTTTCCCGAAGCCACTTGGGCTTCCTCTTCCCTGAGCACAGTTCTCCCACCGGAGTGAAAGAATCCTCATCCTCATCAGAAGCCTAAACTCCTGAAGGCCTGCCAATCGACCTTAAGCCTGAACCTATGCCTATAGATGCTAAAGTACCATGTGAACTGCCCATCAATGGGCTACCTTGTGAACTGCTCTGCATGCTGCCCGAAGCACTACCCATTTGACTCTGTGAGCCACTGCTCACTGATGGACCTGACACCGTAATCGATGTACCTCCTAATCCCTGTCCACTAGATCCTTGTGACTGACTCAGCTGCTCCTGAGTGTCTGGTGAATCTAGATATTCTTAACTCCCATGACCTCATGAAAGCCCTATCCTCCTCGAACTTCACATCCCGCCTAACAACAACTCTCCTCCGTGCAGGAATATAAATCCGAAAGGCTTTCAACGTCTCATTGTAACCCACAAAGATGCCCTTATCTGCAGTGGGCTCTAGCTTGGTCCTCTTCTCCTTGGGAATATAGGAGTATGTAATGCACCCAAAGATACGAAAGTGACCAACCTCAGGCTTCTTCCCAGAAAAAGCCTCCTCCGAAGTCACATGCCCCAAGGCATGATGTGGAATCCTGTTATGCAAGTACACAACAGTGTTGCAGGCCTTTGCCCACAAAAACAACGGCAACCCCTGATCATGTAGCATGGCTTTGGTAGCCCCAACGATGGATCTGTTCTTCCTCTCCGCAACCCCGTTCTGCTGGGGGTTGTAAGGAACCGTGAACTCCCTCTTGATGCCTGCCTCCGCACAATAATCAACAAACTCACCAAGGGTATACTTCCCTCCATTGTCCGACCTGAAGGACTTGATCTTCCAACCTGTCTGAGTCTCCACAAGAGCTCTGAACTCCTGAAACCGCTTGAAGACCTCACTCTTGGTCTTCAAGAAATAAATGCAGGTCTCCCTGGAGTGATCATCAATGAATAGAACATAATACTCATATCCACTCAAGGATACATGAGACATCCAATCGCTCACATCGGTATGAATCAAGTCAAGAATCCCTGTCGATTTGCTGTCACTGCTGGGAAAAGGGGATTTGGCAAACTTCCCCATAGCACATCCTCTGCATGTATCTAGGTGATCAGAACTAAAATTTGGCACACCTGTGGTGATCTCCTTCAATGTCCTCAAGGCCCCGTGATACATGTGCCCCATCTTTCTAATTTCATTCTGAATGCAATCATCCCGCAACCTCTCCCAAGTGGGAAGGTTTTCCCGTGCAACAATCCCATCCACAAATCTCTCCCATGTCTTGGGAAGACCATTCAGTGTAATCCGCATCAACTCAATGGGTGGAATGGTCTCTCCAACAGCAACCAATTCATCTCTCACACAAGTGATCTTTGTGAGGTATGCTGTAACACCATCATTGTTAGCCATTTTAATGGTCTTCAATGTCTCCCTTAGGACCATTTCTCTGTTTTCATTGGTGCTCTGATAAAAATTGGTCAAGGCTGTCTACATCTCATGTGCATATGTCTTTCCTCTCACATGATGAATGACGTGGTCTTTAACACCATCCAGAATCAGTCTTTTTCCCTTGACATTCTTCTTGTTAAAATCAACCAACTGAACAAGGTCAACAGACGCTTCAACTGTCCACTGTGTGGTATATACCATTATGCCCCAGACTTCTGCCTCCTCAAAGATGCTCTGGATTCTCTCCCTCCATGCACTATAGTTGCTCTACCCATTCAACCTATCCTCCACCCTCAAGCCCAAAGACATGTTTACTGTCCTAACAAACTGAAGTTTTCAAATATGTGGTAAAGGTTCATTTTTCCGTGTGAAAGTAGTTTGCTGTAAATTTTCACTTGCTGTCTCAAACTGCACTTTTCAGCCACCCCAGCTTTGATACCATGTAGAAATTTTAGACCCAACCCCGGTTATCAGTTTCTCCTTATCACTCCCATATAGTTAAATGCCCATTCCCATAATCATACATTCAAAATGCTGGAAATGATAAATATTTCCGAAACACAAATTCTGGAAATTTCAGAGTGTTGGAAATTGCAGAAGTAAAACACATAAAATATTTCAGTCACACACATAGAAAATGACATGCTGATTTTGGGTCAATATGACCTTGGAAAAACCCAGTACAACTTGTTAGGGTCCTATAATAATAAGGTTCATAATTTTTGAATTGACTATGAGTAGTCTTGTAAATATGTACATACCTTGTTTTCTACAAGTTGTTTTCCCATAATTTGATAAATAATAAAAAATGAAGAGAGGGTAAAAGTCTTAAAAGAAAGATCAAAAGACTTTGAAAAGAAAAGATCAAAAAGAATAAAAATGAACCCCAAAAGAGAAAAAAGAGATAAAAATAAGAGATGAAAGTGAGCAAGTCAAAGTGCCACTACTATTTACTTTTACTGCAAAATAATGATTATGTGCAGATTGTTCAAAATGCCATAATCCATGATGAGTTAAATAGTTTAATCTTAACTTTTTCATGCTTTAAATTTCATGTTTATAGATAGAGAATAAAGATATGTCAAATAGTTTAAACTTGACAAATTAGTAGATAGTTAGAGAATAAATGAGGAGCTCAACAGTTTAATCTGAGCCCTTTGATGAAATAAGGTTAGAATTAGATAGTTTATGCATTAAAAGAAAAATGGATTTAGGGTTGCAAGCTTAAATGCACCCATGCAAATGAAATAAAAAATGTTAGAATAATGATGGGTAGGTAGAAAGCAGTTGTGCAAGGCATGTAATAAAGCATCATCTGGCAAATTACTAATTTCCCTCCCCCACAATGATCCAGTATTCAAAACCTTCAGTTAAAGAGGCTTAGAGCATTTCTCTGACTTCTGTTGAGACCGGACCAAGGCTTAATAACTAATTGGTAAAAGTACTGGATTCCCTTCATGAAAACCCATTTCCTCAGCATATTCACCCTTTCCAAAAATATAATCCCTTTTTCTAAGTAAAACACCTTTTTTGCTTAGAAAAAGTAAAATACCCTCATAATTATTTTCATTCCATCCAAAAACACTCAAAAAACCCATAAAATACAATTTATCCTAAGTTTAAGTGTAAATATTTAATGGTACAATCATTGTGCTTAAAAAAAGTTTATGTTACACTTTACTTAGTTTATTTTATGTATTTTCATTCATTCTTATTCATTTCATATTAATTTTTAACATATTGTATTAAATCCCTTTAAACCATCCCTTCCCGTATATTTATTAATTCCTTTATTATAAATATCCCAAAACCCATTATTTTAATTTTAACCTATGGTTTAAAATACCCACGTGGTATATTACCCCGCCATTCCCTATAGGTTAAAAACATATACATATAATAAAACCCGCCCCAATGGTTTTAAAAAATATGGAAATATCTTATTTGATATGTAAATAAACCTGCCTATCATAAAAATACATTGGTTTACGTTAAAACATATGTTTTAAACGTTAAAACTTAACCCGCCATGTATGAAGTCCTGGGCCCCACGCCCCACATACCAAGCAATTCCATCAACTGATCTCCGTCGTTCGCACACATATTACCAGATCTGATGACCCAAATACGATATCGCAAATCTAAAAGCGCGAATGTTAATCATTTCAAGATTTGCGAAATGGGCAGTTTTGTGCATTTATCTCTCCTCCACGCGACACCTTACTACTGGATCGCATTCGATCCAAGGAAACCACTTACCGCCCTCAGCCCCTGCGATAACCACTTCTGGTTTTCTCCTACATGCACCAAAACCACCCTCCACTCTGATATGACCGCCATTCAATGCTTGATCCTGTTTAACCTAAAAGCACTATAAAACTCCATATGCGCACAGATAAACCCTTTTTGTATTCTCTGTCTGTGCTTAAGCTTTCCCGACTGAAAAATCAAGCCCTGTACACCATTTTCACGTTCAAAGAATCATAAAGCCATTGAATTTGCTGCCAAGAACACTGGAACCATCCAAATCGACTTCCAAGAGACTTCTACAGCCATCATAGAGCCTTTCTGACTCCTCAGAAACCATTAAAAGACCAAATACTTGCACAAACAGGTATTCTTCGAAGAAAAGCAACCTTCCTATCATTTAAAAAAGAGTTTTCTGAGAAATTCGAACCTAGTGAAGCCTATTTAGCCCACATAAATACCTATATCTGCCTAGAAAGAAAGAATTTGCTGTAAAACTCTGATAAAACCCTAGTTTTCGATACTATATCTGGTTTTAAAGCAAAATTGAAGTAATTTTAACCTTTTATAGACTTTAAAGACTCTGTGATTAATTAAAGAAACCCTTTGCAAATAATCCCAATCTTTCTGTGCCGGATTTGAACCAATTTCAGTCCAGTTATCCAAAAAAAGGAGAGAAACCCTTGTATACCATTTCCTGAACCTGAAAAGAGTCTGAAGAGCAGTTTGTAACCAAATTGAAAGGTTTAAACCAAAAAGAAAGCCAGTTTATACCTATTTCTATTCAAGAAACCTCTGTTAAAGCCAGAAATACCTTCTGTAAACAGTTTAAGCTTACAGAAGAATACAAAAAAGTCTAAATACAGAGTTTCAAGCATCCAGAAGATCTAAAATGTCAAAATCAAACCCAACAATGACTTCCAAAACCACTATTGTTGTAAACCCTCTACAACCTCCTGTTGTAGATATTGAACATACACCCTTAGCTGATGTGGATTACAAAATCGCTGATCCAGTGATAGAATTTAATCTTTTAGAACTCCACTGCTGGAGTCTTGAAAAATCATTAGATCAGGGAGATGAAGTCCAGATTTGGGAGTCAAATCTATCCAAGTATGTAGTCCCACATACTCATCAATGTCCAGAAGTCATTAGGTTGTGTCAATCCTATTATTTACCTGAATAATGAGCCATGGTTAATGCTAATAAAGAAATATTGTTTACCATTACTGCAGAGTCTATTAACCTAATGTTTCAGCTCAAACCAGATCCCAATGCAGTTACCTTATCCATAGAAGCACTCACAAAGCTTTACATTGGTCTGGATTTTCCTAAAGGGTTTCAGATCTTCCAAAATTTCATGCCTGCCTATGTTGAAATTCCAAAACTAAACCCTCCTTATTCTACTTCCAAATTTCCTGAAGGGTCAAGGCATGTCATCTCTATGTTATCATTCATCCTAGGTTATTTAACAGATGAGTATACAGATGAGTCAATTCTAGGCTTTCTATCCACTTTTGTACCTCGACAGCGCCCTTTTGTCATTTAAAATTACGCTGAATACATAACTGATAATATCCATGATCAGCTTGTGAAATTGCCAACTGAAGGCATATTTAGATATACTTTCTTTCTTTTTCATATGTCCCTATATTTCCAAGTAGAAAAATTCCCAATAACACTTCAGACGCTGGATGTAGAGAGAAATCCATTGTCAGTCATCTTTTGGACATCTTTGATCAGAAAAGAGTCCACAGAGTTCAGTTATGCAGATTTTACAAATTCCTTTGTTCATGCATTGATAAACATGTTGACAAACAGTGTACAACTAAGAGTCAGTGATGAGATAAATAAAGTTCTACAACTATAAGAGCAAAGTAGAACTGGAGATTGGTACTTATATCATAACCATACAGAGATCAGAGTTTTTGGGTCAAATCTTTTACCCTATAAACTACTTAAGTATGTGCCAATGAGAATTTTTTCCTTGGAGTATATAAGGCAAATCCTCAATTCAAATTCAATCAACTTTTTGGCTGCCAAAAAGAAGACCCAATTTAAGTTGAAGAATCAGGTGGGACGTTTCATTTGCAACCACAGAGATGCAGGAAGAGGCAGCAAAACAGTTGCTGGAATACAAATTTGAAAAAAGCTTCTTATGGAATTATGATCCTCAGGGAATACTCAGCAAAATAAGGGTAAAATGCAAATTGACCCCTTATATTCATGATAAAAGGCTAGAGATTGAACGATTTGCTAATCAAGTAGAGTGGCTAGAGAATACCTTGATAGAAGCAGTTAAACAGGGTGATACTAGTCACACCTTGAAAACTGTAAATCGAGAAGATAAAGTTACTAAAAGAATCAGGGAAGAAGGTACCTACACTGCTGAAACAACCACATAGAATAGGTTTAAACTCAGATATAATAAAAAACCTAAGCTCAATCTAGTTGATAAAGAAAAAGAGACCATAGAAGTAGAAGATACAGAGGTTTCAGAGACAAACAATGAGCCAGTCACAAAGATTATAAATGAAGAGCATCCTGCTACTTCAAACACACAGGTAATTGAGAAGCAACAAAGTATGGATGCATCCTCCTCACAACCAGCAAAGGATAAAGATATTGACATCAGGGAGAAATATAAGCAGATAAAGGCCAAGAATGAAGAAATCAAGAATGATATTTATTCTTAGTGTTTAGAACAAACACTAGAGATCCAGAATAGACTTCTGTCAGCGTTTGATTATTCAGACAAGAAGCTGATTATGTTAGTACTTCAACCAACGGTCAAGACACCCAAAACAATGGCAAATTACAAAAAAGTTGACCTTGAAGTGCCTACAGAAAGTATCCATGCATTAGATCAAATTGAGTTTCACAGACAAACTTCTGAGATGCTTTATTCTACCATTACTACAAAGGCAATGAGTGCCCAAAAGCTCTAGAATACAGTAATAAATATGAGAGATCAAATGAAGGTTGAAAATGCTTCCTCATATGCTAAAGACCTGAGAATAAAATCTTTAGAAGAATTGGTAATTCAAGTAGGATATGATCCTGCCAATGTGAAAGTTGCAGAAGAATTAGTGAAGAAAAAGAATGCTGATATTGCAGCACTTAGAAAACAACTCAAGCTTCCACCAACAAAACATCCACAAGCCAAGGAAATTGTGCAAGAGGCAAGTCAAAAAGATGATATGATGAACTTGATTTTACAATTAACAACACAAATTAAAGAGATGGAAATCCAAATGGACAAGCTTGTCCATGAAAGAGAAACTGCAAAAGCACAAGTAGTTCCTACAGTAATTCCCATGGCAACTATAGCTGTGCCTTCAACTCTGGCAGAAGAGTTGGCACCAAAAGTACCACTGGCCACATCAATACCAGTGACTTCATCCACTACTTCAGCTACAAAATCCTCTACTACAACAACTCAACAGTCTGATGAAGCCAATAAACTCATTAAGGCCATGGAAGAAATGTCAATTCAAACCAATGAAGTCAATAGGTTGAAGAAAGTGATTGAAAATCTAGAAGACACTAAGAAGCTAGCCCAAATTAATGCTAAAACTTAGGAACAAAGAGTTAATAGGTTAAATGTTGAATTGAAGAATCTACAAAAGGATTTAACCTGGAAAGAACCTATGTCCTATGTGAAGAATCAACTATGGACTAAAATCATTGAATCCATCAATGATGTTTGGCCATCAATACAGGAAATTTATAAGCAAAAGGATTTACTACGGGCAACTCAAGAGGAAATTCATAAAACTAAGGATGAACTAGGTGCCAAACCTGAAGAGGCCCTAGAAATCATCAAATTTCTCAACAATAAGAACAAGCAAGAATTGGAGGAGATAGAAATCACTGATAGAATAGAGACAATCCTTGAGGTAAGAAAAGTAATTTCTAAGAAAAATTTGATGAAACAACTAGAAGAAAAGTGTGGAAACATGAACATAGCCATAACTAAATTTATGGTTAAATTTGAGATCTTGAGGCAAAAAGGTTTGCCAAACAGCGTTGTTCTTAATGATAAACTTATGCCACAAGAAGACTACAACAAAAAGATAAGAGATCATGCAAAAGAGTAGGTGAATAAAACAAAAGGACAAGGAATTCCTACAGGAAAGGTTTTACATAAAAGTTTTGAAGACTTGTTTTATCTACAGCATGAGATAAAACACCTCTTTGTCATCAAAGCAATATTTGCTAGATATATAGAGGCAGATGAGAAATTTAGGAGGTTGAAAAAGATCAAAATCCCTGATGAAGAATTTTGGGAAACATTCACTGACTTACTGTAAAAGTCAAATTGCAGAGAAGAGGATAAAAACAATTTGTTGATTTTACACAGTCAAAACAGAAATTTACAACAGTAAGGTAGTTGAAATAGTGATTAAAGTGTATCAGAGGTAAAGAGTATCAAATGAAAGAGTATCAGATAAGAAGATAATATTTCAAAACAGATTTGAAATATCTTGTGCCATCTTTGGAGACAACAAGGCAGCGAGCTGCACCCAATCCAAAACAACACTTCTATTTTATTTGGATAAATAGGAAGCTTACTAAGTTGTTAAGCAACTGTCACTAATTTTTTGTAAAATATATTTTATTTTCCTTAGAAAATACCTATGAGTATTCTAGGATATTTTGTAAACATTTTTGTATATATACTTCATCTTTTGAAGTATTATTGTAGAATAAATTGCTGAAGATTTCTGTAGTCAATATTTCTGTATTTGAAGGCTTTTTGTAGCAAGTTCAAGTAGCAGACTGTTGTGTAACCAGCTCCAAAATTAGAAGAAAAGAGATATCAACGCCTTAGAAATAAGCCACTTCGAGGGGGAAACCTCCAATACATTACATAAATGAACAATTCTTGGATGATCCAATTTACAAAACCTCCTTTCTATATATAGGAGTCCATGGGGCCATAATGTAATCCTAGTGGGCCAAAATGTAATCCTAGCCGACCTAACAATAATAATTTAAGGGCACAATAATAACAAAATGGGGGTTACAAGGGTACAATAATAACAATAAGGGGGTTACACTAACAACAATAAGGGACTATACTACTAATATAGGGACCTAACATGCCCCTCTCCTTCAAAAAAGTGTTGTCCTCAACGCTTGAGTAGCTCTGGGTGCTTCTGTATAAAATTCTCATCCTCCCATGTAGAATCTTCGGTGGGTAAGTTCTTCCACTTGATGAGATACTCTGAAATTGATCGATTCCGTAGTTGTCGAGTTCTTGTTTCCGTGACCGCTTCAGGTTCCAATATGATTTTTCCTTCCTCATCAAGTTCTGGAAATATTGTTTGAACTGGAAGATTTTCACCTATAACCTTCTTTAAGCATGAAACATGGAAAGCTGGATGTACTCGCGAAGAAGCAGGAAGCTCCAATTTGTATGCCATAGTACCAATCTTTTGCAACACCTTGTAAGGACCATAGTACTTTGGCGATAATTTATTATCCTTCTTAGGTAGCTTGAGGGACATTTGTTTATATGGTTGTAGCCGTAAAAATACCCGATCTCCTACATCAAAACTTCTCTCGCTGCGATGTTGATCTGCCTGTTGTTTCATTCGATTTTGTGCCAAATTCAGGTTATCCTTTAAGAGTTGGAGAACTTCTTGCTGATGCTCGATGTGATCTTCCACTGCTTGAACCTTCAAATTTTCCCATAAAGATGATGTGATCGATGGTGGATGATATCCATAAAGTGCCATAAATGGGGTCATTTTTGCTGCAGTATGGAAGGAAGTGTTATACCACCATTCAGCGAGAGGTAACCACTTGACCCATTCTGTTTGTTTATCAGATACAAAACAACGAAGATATCCTTCCAAACATTTATTTACTATCTCAGTTTGACCATCAGATTGAGGATGATAAGATGAGCTATGAGCTAATTGAGTACCCAAACAAGAAAATAACTCCGTCCAAAAATTTCCAGTAAAAATGGGATCTCTGTCGCTCACAATAACCCTTGGACTTCCATGTAGCTTTTGAATTCTGTCCATAAATGTAGTAGCAACTGTACTTGCTTTAAATGGATGAGATAATGCACAAAAGTGTGCATACTTCGTAAGTCTATCAACTACCACCATGATGACACTCTTTCCTTCGGACTTAGGTAAACCTGTGATAAAATCCATTGAAATCTCCTCCCAGCGTTGACTTGGAATGGATAAAGGTTGTAGAAGTCCCGGGGTCTTAATTGTTTCCACTTTATTCTGCTGGCAAACCAAACATTCCGCCACAAACTTTTGAATATCAGTTTTAAGGCCATCCCAAAAAAATTCTTTCTTCACCCTCTGGTAAGTTTTTAAAAATCCTGAGTGTCCTCCTAAAGGAGAAGTGTGCAATTCCAGAAGAATCTTTTGTTTTAGTTGGGAATTCTTACAAAGATATAAGCGATCTTTGTACCATAAGGAATCATTTTCCAACTAAATGTATCAGATGTACTAGGATCTTGCTGCAACTTTTGAATGAGTGTCCATACATCTTTGTCCTTCTTCCATTCATCTCTTACTTCGGTTATCCAATCTGGTTGGATAATAGAAATGGCACAAAGCAATGCTTCCACCTCTTCATTCTTTCTTGAGAGTGCATCTACAACAACATTAAGCTTTCCCTTTTTGTAGATTATTTCAAAGTCATAACCCAACATCTTTGTGACCCATTTTTGCTGCTCTTCTGAAGATAGTCTTTGTTCCAAAAAGTGTTTAAGACTATCATGATCAGTGTTTACCTTGAAGTGTCTTCCCATTAGGTAAGTTCGCCATTTCTTTAGTGCATGCAGTATTGCTAACATTTCCTTCTCATAAATAGGTTTTTGTAAATACTTTCCTTTGATTGGACGACTTTTAAAAGCAATGGGTCTTCCTTCCTGCATTAAAACTGCACCAATTCCATTTCCTGAGGCATCACATTCCACAATAAAGGTTTTTGTGAAGTCTGGTGTAGCTAAGACCGGTGCTAGGCACATTGCCTCTTTAAGACGTTCAAAGGCCTTAGTTGCTTGAGGAGTCCATGAAAATGCATCTTTCTTCAATAATGTTGTTAGAGGTGCTGCTATTCTCCCATAATTCTTAACAAACTTGCGATAATACCCTGTTAACCCGAGAAATCCTCGCAACTGCTTTATGGTTGTTGGGACTTTCCATTCCTTAATGGCTTTAATTTTGTTAGGGTCTAGTTTAACACCCTCATGAGATACAATATGACCCAGATATTCCACCTCTTGTACTCCAAAGAAACATTTGGATGTTTTTGCATATAATTGTTTCTCCTGCAATAGTTTGAGCACCCTGTCAACATGTTCAACATGATCTTTCCAAGACCTGCTGTAGATTAGTATATCATCAAAAAATACTAGCACAAATTTTCTAAGGAAGGGTTTGAAAATGGAATTCATCGACCCTTGAAATGTAGAAGGTGCATTGGTAAGGCCAAAAGGCATGACCAAAAATTCATAATGACCCTCATGAGTTCGAAATGTTGTTTTTGGAATATCTTCGGTCTTCATTCTAATTTGATGATATCCTGAATGAAGATCCAACTTGGTAAAATAAATTGCTCCATGTAATTCATCCAATAATTCATCGATCACAGGAATGGGAAATTTATCTTTAATGGTGAGCTTATTGAGCTCCCTATAATCCGGACACATTCGCCATGATCCATCCTTCTTGTGTACCAATACTACGGGAGCAGAGAAAGAACTTTGACTAGGTTGAATTATACCCGCCTCTAACATTTCTGCAATCATACGTTCAATTTCGCTCTTTTTGAAGTAAGGATATCTATAAGGACTGATGTTTGGAGGAACACTTCCTGGAATCAAATGAATAGCATGATCATGATCACGAATAGGTGGGAGTCCTTTGGGAGTTTTGAACACCTTGGAATGATTGTCCAAGACTTGTTGGAGATCTGCAGAAATAGATGATTTTGATGTAGGAACTTCTAGTGAGCATAATTGTGCAATTACGCCTCGTTGTTCTTTCTTTAGAAGCTTTGTCATGACATTAGAGCTTATTATCCTTCATGGCTTCCCTGCAATACCTCGTAATTCAACTTCCTTTCCTTCTGAAAAAAATTTCAAGAAAAGTTCTTGAAAATTAAAAGCTACCGTCCCCAAAGATTGTAACCATTGTACTCCTAGTACAACATCAGCACCTCCCATAGGAATGGAAAGCATTGGACTAGTCAACACATATTCCCCCTTGGTTAGCTTGATATTATGGCATTTTCCAGAGCAATTTATAGTTCCTCCATTTGCAACCATCACTTGACATTCTGGTGCTGGGTATAGGAAACAATTTAATTCCTTGGCTACCTTACAATGAATAAAATTATGGGTGCTACCTGAATCAATCAACACTATTACCTTTTTCTTCTTGATATGTCCTTCTATCTTGAGAGTTTGAGGAGTGGTAATTCCTGCCAATGCATTACACGATATGGTCGGACTCATTTCTTCCTCTTCTAGGGCTGGTTCCTAGTGTATATCCTCTTCTTGTTAATTTTCTTCTTCCTCTTCACAATCTATGTAAAATAATTTCTTCTCAACACACTTATGACCTTTAGTGTATTTGCTATCACAACTGTAGAAAATCCCTTTTGCTCTTTTTTCTTCCAATTGTTGTGGTGTCAACCTTGTAGGTTGTGGAAATCTAGGCGTAGCAACACTTCCTTCTTTATAGAATTGAGTGGTAGGCTTCCTTGTCGCCATAGTTTTACATTCAACTTTTCTTGCCAACCTGAATGCCTTCTCCAATGAATCAGGCTCCAAAACACGAACTTCATGTTGGATGTTATCCTTTAGAGTGCCTATGAAGATATCAATCCTGTGTTCCTCTGGAATATCAATTACCCTTATATTAAATTTTTGGAAGTCCTCAATGTGCTGCCCCACTAAACCCTTTTGTTTGAGATTTATCAATTGGCTAAAGAAGGTGTTGCTCTTTGTATCCTCATAATGTGCTATCATTTCCTCGTAAAAATTGACCAAGTGACAATTTTTTTACGGGAGCAAAGCCATCGATACCATACAAATGTATTTTGTTCTAAATGTAAAGTTGCAATGCATACCTTTTGTGTGTTTTGCACGTTATGGAGATCAAAATATTGCTCCATCTGTAGTATCCATGTTACAGGGTCCTTTCCATCAAACTTCCTCATATCCATTTTTGGAATATGGTGGTTCTTCCCGCCAACATTAGAGTTTATGAAATCACGATTAACATTTATTTTGTTCTCATCATGAGGTTCTTCTACTATATTTCCGCCATTAGGAATCATTTCTGGTTTTAAGCTTGTCATCAAACCTTCCATGTATGCTTTTAGATCATTCTTCATGTTTTCCATGTTGTCTTTCATGTCATCCATCTTAGCTTCCATGCCCACTTCCATGCCATCCATCTTAGCTTCCATGCCATTCATCTTAGCTTGCACACCATCCATCTTAGCTTCCATACCTTTCTTCAAACCATCCATCTTCACTTCCACACCTTTCTTCAAAACTTCCATTTCATTTTTTGCTGCTCTTTGGGAGAGTGAAATTTGTTGCACTTGTTCTTGTAATTTTGATAGATCATGTTGCAATTCTTCATCTTCATGAGTCATGGTAGAGTCTTCTAAGGCTTAATGGGTGTTGAATTTTTCTAGGGGCCATTTTAGAATCCAATGCGATATCTATTCTACAAAATATACCCTTGGGATCAATTTAGCTTGATTATTCAGCAGACTTATGCAATTTGGAAAAAAAATTCACCTTTTCTTGCTTTTGAGGAGCTCGATATTGAAATGGGATTATCTGCGTGATTGAAGAACGTATCTAGAATTTAGAGTAAGAGCGTAGACCTCAAGATTATCTTTCGAATGCACAAGTCGACACAGTTTGGATTACCGCAAGACAAAGTTGTGTCCAATCTCCCACAATGACCTAATTCTGGACTGGTTCAGTAGAGCGAACTTGTACGACTTGCCACGTGTCACTGTTTTGTCCTTTGTCTCTGAAATTGATAGCCACAAAACTAAATTCTGTGTACTTGCGAACACTTTTTACGACACTCCAATCCAATGTGCAGAGAGAGAGTTATTGAACTTTTCCCACGATCACCTCTTTGAGATGAAATTCAGGAGCCTCAAAAATCACTACCTTCCACAGATCATATCTCCAAAAATATTACGAACCAAGCTCTGAAATTTTTTGACGAATTTCCTCGAGATTTCAGCTTCGTACCACATGAATTTCAGATTCTGAACCTTCGTACAAAAAAATTTCTAGTGCAAATACCACGATGACTACATTTAGGAGCACCGAAAAAATACCTAACTTCCACGAGATGATATCTCCGCAACTATTCGCAAAGACAAACTACGAAATTTTAGACAAGCTTCCTCAGGGATTTCGACGCACTATTCGGCTCTAGGCTCGTGAAAAGATTTATCATGGCGATGACCTGTTTGAACGTAAATTCTAGAATCAATGTTCGTGCAAATGTTGTGTAACCAGCTCCAAAAATAGAAGAAAAGAGATATCAACGCCTTAGAAATGAGCCACTTTGAGGGGGAAACCTCCAATACATTACATAAATGAACAATTCTTGGATGATACAATTTACAAAACCTCCTTTCTATATATAGGATTCCATGGAGCCATAATGTAATCCTAGTGGGCCACAATGTAATCCTAGCCGACCTAACGATAATAATTTAAGGGCACAATAACAAAATGGGGGTTACAAGGGTACAATAATAACAATAAGGGGGTTACACTAACAACAATAAGGGACTATACTAGTCATATAGGGACCACATACATTCCGCCGGCTCACCCCAGGTTCCCATGCCGGAGAGAAGAGGATAAAAACAATTTGTTGATTTTACACAGTAAGGTAGTTGAAATAGTGATTAAAGTGTATCAGAGGTAAAGAGTATCAGATGAAAGAGTATCAGATAAGAAGATAATATTTCAAAACAGATTTGAAATATCTTGTGCCATCTTTGGAGACAACAAGGCAGCGAGCTGCACCCAATCCAAAACAACACTTCTATTTTATTTGGATAAATAGGACAGCTTACTAAGTTGTTAAGCAACTGTCACTATTTTTTTGTAAAATATATTTTATTTTCCTTAGAAAATACCTACGAGTATTCTAGGATATTTTGTAAACATTTTTGTATATATACTTCATCTTTTGAAGTATTATTGTAGAATAAATTGCTGAAGATTTCTGTAGTCAATATTTCTGTATTTGAAGGCTTTTTGTAGCAAGTTTAAGTAGCAGACTGGATCAAATCATCTAGCATCATATTTCAGGATTCATGTGATGAGCCATTGAAGTGAAGTACTTTCTGTTGGAACACCTAATCCTACATGGGTAGGTGTGGAATGCGAAAAGTCACAATGGAGTCCAAGTGACCTTGGAATGTGAAACCAAGAGTCACACCATTGTACTATAAATGTACATCTTTGTATAATGGAAAATAAGAAAGCCTCACGCTTATCCTTCATTGTGTGTTGAGTCTCTTGTGTGTCTATGTTTATTCTTCTCATACACCATGTGTGTGCTTCAACATGGTGTTTAACATGGTATCAGAGCGGGCGATTGCTGGCCCTGCTCCAAATTGAGTGAGCCATTTGTGTTTATGGCCTGTGCATATCTGCCAAAAATTCTTGGCGTTTTTGCAGCGTTTTAAAGAGTTTCTGCAGCAGTCCTTTTTGCCGCTTTCATCAGTCAAAGATTTTCTACAG
Source organism: Pinus albicaulis (assembly GCA_034641835.2). Classification (NCBI taxonomy): domain Eukaryota; kingdom Viridiplantae; phylum Streptophyta; class Pinopsida; order Pinales; family Pinaceae; genus Pinus; species Pinus albicaulis. The sequence continues at coordinate 163,235,922 of CM076569.1, read as the reverse complement.
CATTCAGAAATCTGCTTTGTAAAGAAGAAGCATTCAGAAATTGGCAGCACTGGTTTTGAAGAAGAGCAACATTGTGCATCTGAAGGTTTTCATTCTGACTTCCATGCAATTTTTGCTGCCCACTTTTAAATTTTGCATTTTGAAGAGCTATTGAAACACTGTTTAAATTGGGTTTCTGAAGAAGAAGTTTCTGATTTTTACTGCAAAAGAAATCTGAGTTTTTCTGCTGAAAAATTCTTCATCTCTGCATTTTCTGCTGCTGGATTTGTTTCTGCTATACATTTGGAAAAACATTCTACTGTTTTTAAAGTTGAAATTCCTGCTGAAATTTCTTGCATTTCTCTACTCTACTCTCTGCTGTTTAAAAAAATAAAAAATAAAAAATAAAAAATCGCTGTTCTTGGCCTACGGCCTTCCCCAACCTCCCTTACAGCACAACGCCCCACCGCATTTACCTACGCCCCCTCACTTGGCCGCTCAACCCATCCCCTTCCAGCGTTTTTTTTAATTTTTAAAACTTAAAAAAAAAAAACCCCGCCCCCTCTCTGCATCTTACCACGACTCTTTCCCACGACAGCAACTCTACACTCACATCACGCACTAACTCATCCTCACACCCGTCCCTCCAATCACTCTCAACGTAACCCCCTCCCCCATATGTTCTTCTACAGCCGCTCCCCCCACCTGCTATCCTCACAGCCAGTGTGGAAAAAATCGGGATAAAATCCAGATTTTTTGAAAAAATCCCGATTTTTTCAGGATGCCGATTAAATCGGCCGATTTTTTCACGATTTTTTCAATTTTAAAAAAATCCCGATAAAATCGTTTAAATCTCGATTTAATCCCGATTCAACCCAAAAAATCGTGAACATGACTATAAAAGCCGGAAAATTCGATTTTTATGTGTCGTTTTGTTTTGTAACTTGTTTGTCCGCCCGCCCGCCCGCGTTTAACACTGGAGCAGTCGCTGTGGTCGGTCGACAGTCCACGAAGAGGGTTTTAAGTTATTCGGAGCTGAACTTTGAAGATTCGAGTTGCAGATTGGGTGCCCACTGCCGCCAGGGTTTGCTGCTGCCGCCAGCCTCCAGGTAAGTTAACAAAGACCTCGAATTTCTCTGCACAGTGCAACGAATGTCTTGCTTCACTTGTGTTAATGATTGTCCACGGATTTTTAATATTTAAATTTTATATCATTCCATGAATCGTTTTAAACTTTTAGGCTATTATTTGAAAAAACATTTGCCGCTATAAAAACTGGCCGCCTTTGCAATGTGCATTTCCCGAAGATTTTGCAAAGATTGAAGTTTAAACTTTGAACTGACCGCTGATGCCTTGAGGCTTGCTGCTTGAATATGTTGGGTTGAGTCGGTTGACTGTTGACAGCAGTGAGCACACAGTGCCGCGGGGTCATTTAAATTTTTAATGTTATGATTTTTTATTTTTTATATTTATATTTATATTTATTTAAATTTTATTTATATGTTTTATTACATTTTATTTAATTCAATGTAAATTTTCTATTTAAATTTTATTTGGTTCTAAACTGTAAATATTTACAGTATTTAAATTTTATTTATATGTTTTATAATTTATTACATTTTATTTATAATTCAATGTATTTAAAATTTAAAATTTTATTTATATGTTTTATAATTTATTACATTTTATTTAATTCAATGTATTTTCTATTTATTTGGTTCTAAATTGTAAATATTTACAGTATTGTTATTTAAATTTTAAAATTTTACATTACCATATTTTTGTTTTTTAAGAATCATGTTTATAACTTTATAATATATATTATAGTGGAGCAAATTTTTCTAAAGAAATGTTGTATCTGTTTAATTATTAATATCTTGGTCACAATGATGTTGATAACATGTGTAGGACAATGTGTCACTGACTCACATCTCTAAGTTTTTAACTTTCAACTGCAGACTAAAAAATTAAAATGGATGATCTTTGAGAGCTTGGGAAATCACAGTAGCTTTAGTGCCCAGTTTACTATTTAGTGATTTTAATTTTTAATTTATGTGATGGGCAATTTTTAATTTTTGTTTTCTGCCCAGGTTCAAACATCAAAAAGTTTCAAACAAAATGCCAAGGAATTTGGATCCTTTCTGGCAGTATGGTGAACCTGATATTGTACCCGAAACTGGAGGAATCAATAGAGCGTATTTGTCTTGCAAGTTGTGTGGAAAGCATATGTCAGGGGGTATCTATAGATTAAAATGCCATATAGGGCAAATTCCAGGGCAAAATACAGAACTTTGCCCAAATCCGGGTCCAGAAATGATCCGACAGGCCATTAAAGCCTTGATGGAAAAAGAAGATGGCAAAGAGACCAGGGCAGTAATGAAAAGGCAACTTGTACAGAGCTCAAGCCAGGGGTTAAGTGAGAGTGCTTCTTCTGGTTCAGCATTACCTTCCAGTTCCAACCCCTCAGCTTTTTCATCATTTTTTGTCCCTAGAATGACACCTGGTGCACAACCTGGCATCAAATCAGTGATTAAAAAAAAGGAAAAGGCAGAAGCTGACAGGTTGGTGAGTAGATGTCTTCTATGGAGTGATGTTCCTTTCAACATTGCCAAGACAAACCCATTCTACCAACCTATGTTTGATGTTGTTGCTGTTGTTGGCCCGGGGTACAAAGCCCCTACCTTTGCACAGTTGAGAGGGCCTCTTCTTCAAGAGGAAAAGAATGATTGCACTGCTAGACTAGAGGAGTTTAGGGCATCTTGGGAACGCACTAGATGCACAGTCATGTCAGATGGTTGGACTGACCAGAAGGGTAGGACCTTTCTTAACTTCTTGGTTAGTTGTCCCAGGGGGACAATGTTTATAAAATCTGTTGACGCATCTGCACACATTAAAGATGCGCGTTTATTATGTGAGTTGTTGGACATCTTCATTCAGGAAATAGGCCCACAGAATGTTGTCCAAGTCATAACGGACAACGCTGCAAATTATGTTGTAGCTAGCAGGTTGCTTATGGAGAGGTATCCTACCCTGTTTTGGACACCTTGTGTTGCTCATTGTATTGACTTGATGTTGGAGGATATAGGTAAGATTCCTATGGTGAGACATATTGTTGAATCATCCAAGAGCATAACAAAATTTATTTACAATCATGCATCTGTGCTTAGCTTGATGAGAAGATTCACCAACAATAAAGAGTTGATGCGTCCTGCGATAACACGCTTTGCCACTACTTTCATATCTCTTCAGTCTCTGTTGAATTCTATGTGGGACGTGAAGAGCATGTTTGTTTCACAGGATTGGCGTGACTTATCTATTAGCCGCAAACCAGAGGGAGAGGGCATATGCAGACTTGTTTCATATGATCAGGGGTTTTGGGCAGGAGTAGAGGAGGTGTGTGCCATTTCAGAACCTTTGGTAAGGGTTCTTCGGTTGGTTGATGGAGAGAAGCCCGCAATGGGCTACTTGTATGAGGCCATGGATAGGGCCAAAGAAGCCATTCGTGCTTATTATGCAGATAAGGGAGATGAGGGGTTAGAGAAACAAAAGGTCATATGGAGAGTGATTGATGACCGATGGAACGATACCCTCCATCGCCCCATTCATGCTGCAGGTATCTACTTCAACCCCGCATTTTCTTACTCCTGTGGTTTCAGATTTGATGTCGAGGTGATGGATGGATTCTTCACATGTGTTGAGAGGATGGTGGTATCTGAGCAAGAACGTGAAGAAATTTCCAAAGAAATGGAAATATATAGGATGGCTGGTGGCACATTTTCTTTTAGCATGGCTATTAAGAGTAGGATGACCAAAATGCCAGGTAAGCTTCATTGTTCAGTTTGTTTCAACTTTCAACTTTCAAATTTAATAATTCATTGTCTCTTCATAATTTTTGCTTCTCATTTTTATTTTAACTTGTAGATGCTTGGTGGACAAGCTATGGTGGTAGAGTACCCCATCTCCAAAAGCTTGCCATCCGAGTGCTCAGCCAGACATGCAGTTCCTCTGGGTGTGAGCGCAATTGGAGTGTCTTTGACAAAATACATAGCAAAAAGCGCAATAGGTAAAAAAATTCAAATTAAAATTTTGAAATAATTTGATTATTTTAATTTTTTACTATATAAATTTTCCAAGTACTAATTTATAATCTATGACCCTTTTACAGATTGGAATCCCAACGTCTCAATGACATGGTGTATGTCTACTACAATCTTCGATTGTGGATGAGACAAATTCAGAAAACTCCTAATATGGATGCCATTTCATTGGACAATATTGATACCACTGCTGCATGGAGGGTCGAGACTGAGAGGCCGGTCATGGAATCGACCCCTGATTGGTTAGATGTGGATCCAGAGGCATTAGTGCCAGAGGAGGAAGCAGATGCACAACAGGAGGAGCCAGTGGTAGAGGAGGAGGAGCAGATTCAGGAGGCAGAGCAGGAGGAGGATGTGGAGGAGGAGGTGACACCATCTAGGATGGGCAGTAGCAGTGGCAGCGTCAGTGGCAGAGCACAAAGGCCACCCATTTTTTTTTGCTTCTAGAGGACGATTGGGTCCATCTGATTTCCGAGGGGCAGGGCCTTCTTCCTCTAGAGGAAAAGGCAAAGCCATTCCCTATTCCCGTAAAAGGGGCAGGGGATCTTCATCTTAGTGACTTACTTTATGACATGGAGATGACTCATGATATACATTATTATATTTTTTGTTGATATTTTGACTCTTGAGACTGACACTCAAGATTCAGGACTCGATTCACTATTTTGATATGTGATGTAGCACTAGACTTCATATGCATATTATATATTAGCTTTCTTTACATGTTTATGTGGAAATGCATTTATTTGATGTTGTGGATACTTTAGATGCTAAAAAAATTGAAAATTTTTGAATAATTTTGTATTTTTTTAATTTTGCCGATTTTTTGCCGATTTTTTCGAAAAAATCCCGACTTTGCCGATTTTTTCAACTTTTTTACCCTTGCCTATTTAATCCCGATTCCGATTTTTTCCACATTGCTCACAGCTGCTACAACGCACCCTTATTACTCCACGTAAACCGTGCCTCCCTTTCCGGCCCTCTCACACAACATTTTGCAACCTCACATAACACACCACTTCCATACGCACAGACCTTCCCAACCCATCTCCCTCATACGCTCGTACTATAATACCACTGTTTTTAACATATCGCCCTTTCATTTAATTATTAAATTTCTTTTAATATCTCCCCTCCCTCCCATATAATACCTTCTCTCAATTAAAATTCTCTCTCTTTCCATTTTTAATTATTAATCATTTTTAATTAAACTCCATTTTAAATAATTCCCATTTTTATATAATTCCTTTTTTTAATAATCCATTTTTATTAATATTTCCTTTAGTTTTCCCACCTCCCTCCCTTTTTTAATTTATTAAATTCCCTCCCATTCCTATTACCATTCCTTTTCCCATTTTTAATTAATTTTTAATTAATTAAAAAAAAAGAGAGAGGAAGGACATTGAAGACGAGAAAGAATATGAACAGCAGAAATGAAGGGAATGACATGTGAGCAGATGGACTAAATACATAGAGAAAATTGTAGATTTGACATTTTATGATTTGTGGCATACGGATGATTTTCTGAAGAATTTTACATGAGAAGACAAGTTTGCCATCATTGCAAAACAGTTATTTGAAGAAAAAAATTCAGTTGCATAGTGTTTTCAGCTGCACATCTACAAAATATTTTGCAGAGATATTGTATTGCATTGACATTGTATTGTGAGTAGACATTGCTTCTTCATAGTTGCAATCAGTACTTGAGTTGTTGAAAAATTGTTGATTGCCCTCCATCATTTGAGGAGCAGATTTTGTACTTTGAGATTTCCATAGTTGGAAGTTCTCTTGAGTCATTTGTATTTCTTGTTGAATCACATTGTAAACGGGTGCATTTTCGGTTGAAGCCGACACCCTTTCATTTTTTGAGCCTAAGTTGTTGGAAATGACTAAAATCAATGAGACATTAGTGTTGTTGGATAACCTCATTCATTCAAATGTTGATGATGTGATAAAAATGAGCAAGGATGCTCTTTGTAACATTCAAAGTTGTTTGCAAGATGCACGAGAAAAGATTGAGTTTTTGCAGTTGGAATCTCAGCTTCAGGGAGATGAAATTCAGCAAAAGAGTCACCATTCTGAATCTGTTTCTATTCAGAATATTGAGAAGGACTCTCATCAGAAGAAAGAAGATAAAGTTGCAGTTGATTCCCATTCAGTTCCTTGTACTAGAGCAGATTTACATGCAGATGCAGCAGCTCAGCCTGCACTTCTCAAGCCCATCATTAGACCTTGGGAAGAGCTTGTCCACAACAAGCACCGAACTGGTCTTGGATATGACAAGGATGTGTCCTTTCATATTCCAGACTACACCAAGCCCATCATATTTCAGAGTGCCGGATTCATGTATGACAGTTCACCTGCAGCTGTTCCAGATCCTGTTCCACTTCCACAACAGATTGAGAAATGCCAACACTGTGATCGAGTTGGCCATATGAAAGATCACTGTTTTGATCTTCATCCATGCAAGCATTGTGGTCGGCACACCCATTCTTCAGACAGATGCTTCAGAAACAAGCCTCCTGCAAGAACCAAGATTCATCTTGGATGGATCGCTTCTTGGCAATGGGCATCAGCGGCCAAGAAGATGTTTACGACACATGTTAGAACTTGTTCACGGATATTGAGCAAACTTGCAGTTGAGTTTTCGCCATCATCTCACCTTGTCCATGACAGGGGGGAAAATGGTGGTCATGTACAAGCTTCGACGACAGATCAAGCGAGCCTGAGCCACAATCTCTCATTCCATGTTCAGAGTTGTAGCCGGAGACCTGCAAAGCGGTGCAAGCGAGCACAGGCCACAGTGTCATTCCCGGATTCGGAGATGTAGAGACACGGATGCCCACGCAGGCATTGCCTTCGTTGGTGGACAACCTTAAACCATCATCTTTGGTTGGTGGACAACTAAAATATATCACTATCACGGGTAGTAGACTGTATACCTTCACTCTTTTTAAGTGCGGTGCTGTATATGAGGAACACTTCCTCTAGCTACCTTGACTTCTTTGTGACTTTAAGTTGAGTTCCAGGAAATGCTTCAAGCATTCCAAAGTTGTTGGTCATCCTTAAACCATCACAGGTTGTAGACCTCCCTTCTTTTAGGTTGAAGGTCTCCCTTTTTTATGAGGAACAATTCCTCTAGCAGAAGCTTTCAGCTTCTTGCCAGTTTTGGAAGAGTTCCAGGAACTGCAACAAGTTTTGCGTTCCAGTGTTGGTGGTCATCCTTAAACCACCTCTTTTTTCCAACATTTCAGAGAGTTGATTCAGCCCAAGTGCTGCTATGTATACTTTGCATATTTGTATTACAACTCTTTTCTTGGACTCACACATACCCCTTCAGATTAAGGGGGGATTTTGGAACACCTAATCCTACATGGGTAGGTGTGGAATGCGAAAAGTCACAATGGAGTCCAAGTGACCTTGGAATGTGAAACCAAGAGTCACACCATTGTACTATAAATGTACATCTTTGTATAATGGAAAATAAGAAAGCCTCACGCTTATCGTTCATTGTGTGTTGAGTCTCTTGTGTGTCTGTGTTTATTCTTCTCATACACCATGTGTGTGCTTCAACATGGTGTTTAACACTTTCTACTGTCATTGTTTATCTTCTTATGTTTTACATGCATCCATATATGTGTTTTAAATTTGAATGATGAACTAGGAATATTATTACAGGATTTGTTAAAAGCATCTTGTCTTTAACTATTTATCATTTCTATGTTTTTTGCTGATTTCCAGAGTAGGGAACCCTTAATTGCTCCCTCTTTCAAATGACCCCTGTCTTCTCCTTGCTTATCCGGATCAAAGAATCCTTGATTGCTCATTATCCCGATCAAACCACTTCACCAATCAGCCTTCCAAGATCTTCAATGACTTGTCTATCTTGCCCTGAAAATATTCGACTTTTTGATATTTTGTAAACATTTTTGTATATATACTTCATCTTTTGAAGTATTATTGTAGAATAAATTGCTGAAGATTTCTGTAGTCAATATTTCTGTATCCGAAGGCTTTTTGTAGCAAGTTCAAGTAGCAAACTGGATCAAATCATCTAGCATCATATTTCAGGATTCATGTGATGAACCATTGAAGTGAAGTACTTTCTACTGTCATTGTTTATCTTCTTATGTTTTACATGCATGCATATATGTGTTCTAAATTTGAATGATGAACTAGGAATATTATTACAGGATTTGTTAAAAGCACCTTGTCTTTAACTATTTATCATTTTTATGTTTTCTGCTGATTTTCAGAGTAGGGAACCCTTAATTGCTCCCTCTTTCAAATGACCCCTGTCTTCTCCTTCCTTATCCGGATCAAAGAATCCTTGATTGCTCTTTATTCCGATCAAACCACTTCACCAATCAGCCTTCCAAGATCTTCAATGACTTGTCTATCTTGCCCTAAAAATATTTGACTTTTTGACCTTGATCCTAGTCCTGTCTGCTTGACATTTGACTCCTTAGCCCAATGGACAAACAGATCTATCACTATCCATCTCATTAAGTGATTTTTTCTGACCAACCCAAACCAAACCAATTTGCACATCATAACTAGCCTAATATCATATAATTAAAACAAAGTTAAATCTTATAAAGAGAGCCCTCTCTGAACCCTAGGAAGGTTAGATCCTAGAGTTTAAAAGTTGGTCTGTGGTTACCTCTAATGTTCTTGGACTTTAAATCAAAATCTCACAACTTAAGAATTATTAGAGTGATAACATATTGGCGACTTTACTGGTGAACTAACCAATCCTCAGTCTTAAAATAGATCTTAAAGGGAATCATTTTCATCATCCTTTCACTTTAAATATTGTTTTATAAGTTGTGAGTATCATTTCATAAAAATTGTAATTCTGACTTCTAGAAAAATCTACTATACCAGGTCAAACCTGGATCCTAAACCTGCTGTTATAGTAGACGATCCAGACAGAATTGGAGAAAAGAATAAACAAGTAGAAGATTTAGGTAGTAAAGTTTCCTTATTTAGATCAAATTCTCTTCCAAAACAATTGACAAGTATACAAGACATAGAGTTTGACTTAAATTTTGAACATTCTTTATTCAGAAACAAATCAGAGAGTGATTTAAACAACACCATTATAGATCCTAATTTTATTTCATCTCTTGAAATTAAATAGGGAACTATCTCAGTAGATTCTGAATCAAGAATATTTGAGATTTATGATAAACTTGATGAATTAAACGCTACTGTACTTAAGGAAATAGATGAAGCTTTGTTTCAGCATTCAGTTGAATTAGCTGCCTTATCAGCATATACACCTAAGCTCTCTACTTCTCAGTTAGATATCCATCTTTTAGAATCTGTAGGTTCATCTCTTTATACCACTAGATCCTCTATAATTTCTACCACAATTCAATCTACAGATCCATTTATCCCTAAACAACCATTCCAACCTAGAGTATTATTTCCATCTTCTACCACATCAACCCCATCCACTAGTTTATCTTCTGCATTTTTAAATACATCATTCTCATTTCCAAGTAGTTCTTCATACATCCCAGTTTCATTTTTTAGCACCCCAACTTCACCCTTTAGTTCATCCACCACATTTTCTAGTATATCATCTTATATTCCAATTTCATCAGCCACTTCTTTAACTACGTCAGCTAGTACTTCGAGTTCTGCCCCAAGCACTTCCAATCTATCTCCTAGCCAAGCTAGAATTCAAGCTATGGCTGCTAGGTATGCTCCCTTGGTCCTTCCAGCTCAGTTACATGACATGCCTCAGGATTACCAGAGTAAAATACCTCAATTTGATGCTACCACACATTACACTGCCCAATAACACATTAATAAGATAGATTATTTTGAGCTTCATGAAATAGATGATTCTGATGTACAAATGAGACTCTTTGCTCAAACATTAACAGGGGAAGTTAAAAAATGGTTTAAAGGTCTTAATCCTGGTAGTATAGCTGATTTAGTAGTACTTCATAGATTATTTTTGAATAAATGGGAAAAGAAGAAAAATCCACTCCAAATATTATCTGAATTTGATGTAATGAAAAGAACTCCTAATGAAACAGTCCAAGATTACTGCACTAGATACAATAGTCTTTATAATTCAATCTCAGCTAATCTCAAACCCACCCTTGACTCTGTCCTACTCAAATTCCCTGATGGATTTGATATAGACATGGCATATCAATTAAGAGAGAGAAATGATGATACTTTAGAAAGAATGCAAACAGATGCTGTTAGTGTAGAAATAAATATTTTGGCTAGAAAAACTAGATTAAGGAATGAGAGGAGAGTAACCATAGAAGAAGAGACATCTAATTCAAATGGAAATCCCAACAACAATAAGAGAGAATGAAGGATAGATTAGACAATATAGAAAGAAGACCACAATGGGATAATCAACAACAAATCAGAAATCCCAACTTCAGGAAAAATACAAATACAAGAAAATCCAAAGAATCAACACCTGATTAGATAATAAGACCTCCATTTCAAGAGAATTATGCTGAAAGTTCTCAACAGAATGATGATGATGAAGACACCATAAATCTAATGGGTATAAATGACGATAACACTATCTTTCTCACACAAGAAGATCAAGAGTTATTTGAAATGCAACAACTTCAATTAGATTCAGGTGAATCATTTGACTACAAACAAGGTTATGATTTTGCTATAAACGAAGTACATAAGCAATATAACCTTAGAAGTAAGAAAAACATGGAGCCTTTTACTAAGAAATCTGCACAAACACAAACTAAGAAAACAATAGAAGCTCCCACTACAAAAGTTCTGCAAATTCTCCCCAAGGAAAATAAACAAAACTCTAATTCATCCCAGAAAGTTTCTAGCCCCAAAATTTCACCCAGTCCCAAGATTGTTGACATAACAGATGAGGCTGTCCAAACATCAACAGATTCATAAAAATATGTTGCTGTTAAAACACCTAATTCTGCTAAAAAAACAATTTTAGATTCCAAAGCACCCACTACTGATCCAAAATCAGCAGATCAAAAGCTGCCACTGCCAAAACAGCTTCTGATTATTCAAAATCTGAAAAAACTTCTACTGCTTCTCAAACCATTCCTGAAAAGAAAACTAAGAGCAGTAAAATACAAGAAACTCAAACAGAAAATGAAAAGATAACTATAGAAAAACAAGACAAACCTACTCAAACTACAGTTACTAAAGAAGAGTTAATTCAACTTAGTAAATCACAACCTTCATTCAATATACATGCTGAAATTGCAAAATTAAAAATACCAATTCCTTTGACAGAATTGGTAAAACATGATTTGTATAAAACAACTTTCACTGAAACCTTAAACACGAATGATGGAGAAGACTCAGTAAACTTAAGTGATGATCAACCAGAGTTGATTTTTGGTCCTGATGTTAATGGAAAACACCAAGATGGAGCAGTTCCACCATTTTACATTAACCTAACTGTTCATGACCAAATATTACACAATGCAATGTTAGATTCAAGGGCTTCACACAATCTAATGCCAAAAGCAATAATCGAAACCCTGAACTTAGACATCACAAGGCCTTACAAAGATCTCTTTTCATTTGATTCAAGCAAAGTTAAATGTTTAGGTTTAATTAAAGATTTGTGTGTCACATTAGTTCAATATCCTGGTAAAAGTATACTCATGGACATTGTAGTAGCTGATATCCCACTTAAATATGGAATGCTCTTATCTCGCTCATGGGGAGAAAAATTACAGGGATCTCTACAATTGGATATGTCATATGCAACTATATTAGTTTTTGGCCAACCAAAGAAACTCTATAGGGATACATTGATGAAATATATGGTGAGTAGTGCAGGAAGATCCATAAATTACCCAATTTACATTACACCTACTGACCTAGATTCATTCATCTTATGTAACTCTGAAACTGATAATGAAATCAAAACTGAACTAAAAGACAAAAAGAAAACACCAGACAGTGAAAATATCTTTCATGAATCATTATGGCATTTAGATTTTGATGGTTTAGTCAATAAACTAGGAGTAGGAGTTTGGATAACTAATATGGAAAATAATCATGCAGAAGGCCATGCTTTCAGACTTAATTTCAAATGTACCAATAACATGGTTGAATATGAAGCTCTCATTTTGGGACTACAGATTATCAAAAATTTAGGAGGTAAGAGAGTATCAATTATGGGAGATTCAGAGTTGATTGTAAAACAAATAAATGGAGAATATTCTGTTTATAATCCAAGATTAGGCCGATATAGAGAAATTGTGTTAGATTTGATAGATGAACTGTTAGAATGTAATTTTTCTGCAATACCAAGAAAATAGAATATACAGGCTCACTCCCTAGCAACTTTTGCTAGTACCTGTAATTTTCCATTTCAGCCAAATCATAGGTATACTGCAGAAGTTAAACACAGACCAATAATTCCAGATAATCTCAAATATTGACAAATTTTCTCACAAAATCAACAGATTTACCATTTTATAAACAATGAAGGTGAATTTCAGAATTGTAAAATAGACACAGACTGTACATTAGATCAGGATTTAGATAGTGAAATTGATTTGAATAACATAGATGTAAATAAAGTAAAGTTTGAAAAACCTACCAAATTTAGTCAATCAGACATAGATAACTTAGAGAAAGTAGAAATTAAAGAGATAGTTGATGATGAATCTGATATTTTGAACTTAAAAGATAACTTTTTACCAAAAGGCTTAACTCCTTTAGAAGATTTATTTCACTCAAATGATGTTGCAAGAAAACCCAAAATGGAGCCACTTAGATCTGATGTTGAGGAATGTAACATAGGCACAGAGTTAAAACCTAAGATGATCAAACTTTCCAAAGCCTTACCAACCTCAGCAAGAAAAAGAAAAATATATTGCTCTTTTCAGGGAATTTCAAGATGTTTTTGCTTGGAGTTATGAAGACTTTAAATCCTATGACACCAGTATAATACAACATAAAATCCCTATAAAAGAAGACCAAAAGCCTTTTAAACAAAAATTAAGAAGGATCAACCCCGTTTTGATGCCTTTGATTGAAAAAGAGGTAAAAAGAATGTACGATGCACAGATAATTGCACCAATCAGATATTCTGATTGGGTTTCTAATCTAGTTCCCACCAGAAAAAAGACAGGAGAAAGTAGATTATGTGTTGATTTTAGGAATCTAAATAAAGTATCCTTAAAAGATAATTATCCTTCACCAAAGATGGATCACATTTTACAAAGGGTAGTTGGTTCTTCAAGGATTTCACTTTTAGATGGATTTTCAGAGTACAAACAAATTTTAGTCCAACCAGAGGATCAAAACCAAAACAGCTTTTACTACTCCATGGGGCACTTTTATGTATGTAAAAATGCCTTTTGGTTTAATGAATACAGGAGCCACTTTTCAAAGAGCTATGGATATAGCCTTTGCAAAGGAAATTCATGAATTAGTAATTTATTTCGATGACATTACTGTTTTCTCAAAGACTGATTATGAACACTTGGATCATCTCAGGCAAGTCTTTATTAAATGCAAGAAATTTGACATCTCTTTAAACTCTAAGAAAACTTTATTTGGATTAGAAGAAGGTAAGTTACTTGGACACATAATATCTAAAGAAGGAATTAGAATAGACCCTGCCAGAATAGAAGCAATTCTTAACATTAGTCCTCCTAGGAAATAAAAGAGTTACAAGCTTTTCTAGGTAAAATTAACTTTTTAAGAAGATTCATCTCCAATTTAGCTGAAATAATCAGAGAGTTTAGCAATATGTTTAAAAAGGACTCAGTACTTAAATGGACTATGGAAGCTAAGCAATCTTTTGAATCAATTAAACAAGCTTTAACCAAAACTCTAGTCCTTATAAGTCCTGATTTTAAGAAGGATTTTATTATCTTCTCTTTTGCTTCAGAACACAGTATTGCTGCAGTTTTACTGCAGGAAAATGACTAGGGCTATGAGCAGCCCATAGCTTTTTTTGGCAAAATACTTAGAGATGCCACTTTAAAGTACAATATCATGGAGAAACAGACCCTAGCTTTGGTAAAGGCCATTAAAGACTTTAGAGTGTACATTTTTTACTCTCACATCATTGCCTATGTTCCAAATGTAGTTGTAAAGGACATTCTGACACAGAGTGGTCTTGATGGTAAAAGAGGCAAGTGGATTGTCACAATTTTGGAATATGACATAGAAATAAAACCCACTAAACTCATAAAAGGTCAAGGTTTAGCCAAACTCATGGCTGAATCAAATTGTCATGCTTTAGACATAAATTTTATTGAATCAAATTGTCATGCTTTAGACATAAATTTTATTGCCCAAGTAGATGATCAAGAAGAGATGGCGACTTCAAAGATCAGTGAAGCCTTTTTAGATTCACCATGGTATGCAGATATCATATTTGTATGACTAAACTTACAAGCTCCTCCTGGATTATCAAGAACAAAAGCTAGATTCTTAAAGCTAAAAGCAGTAAGATTTTGTATATTAGACAATGTACTTTTTTGGAAAGATCATAGTGGAATTTTACTGAATTGTTTGCTAAAAGAAGTTGACAAAGTTTTAGAAGAATTTCACACAGGTGATTGTGGAGGACATCTTTACTGGAAGACTACTGCAGACAAAATCTTGAGATCTGGGTTTTACTGGCCTACTTTGTTTGCAGATGTAAAAAGGTATGCGACCTATTGTCACAAGTGTCAAATATTTGAGGGAAATAAAAAGCTCTTACCATTGCCCTTAAAATCTATCTCAACAGAAATGCCATTTCGACAATGGGGTCTTGACTTCATTGGTGAAATTCACCCTCCATCATCAGCCCAACATAAGTGGATTCTGACAGCCACTGACTATTTTACTAAGTGGATAGAAGCTATACCTTCTAGGCAAGCCACTGACATTGTCATTATCTCCTTTCTAGAAAGCAAGATACTTTCAAGATTTGGATGCTCCCAAAAGATTATTACTGACAATGTAGCTGCATTCAAATCTAAAAAGATGATTGACTTTTGCCATAAATACCACATTACCCTAGGCCATTCTACTGCATATTACCCTCAAGGTAATAGCCTTGCTGAATCTTCCAATAAAAGCCTTGTGAACATTATCAAGAAATTACTAGAAGATAACAAAAAGACTCAGAATCAGAAGTTAGTTAATGCCTTATGGGCAAATAGACTTACCACCAAAAAATCTATTGGTACATCCCCATACCAACTTGTTTATGGAATGGATGTTGTTTTTCCATCTTTCTTAGGAGTACCAGTAATGAAGATAGTCCAAGAATTACAAGTTGAGACAAATGACATTCAAAGAAGAATTAACCAAACCATTCACTTGCAGCAAACAAGAGAAGAGGTTTATCTTAAGTCTCAAGTTATCCAGGATAAAATAAAGAAAATTATTGGCAAAAAGAATAAAGAAGATGATTTCTACATTGGTGACAAAGTGTTAAAATGGGATTCAAGAAGGGAAGAAAAAGGTAACCATGGAAAATTTGATTTTCTATGGAAATGACCTTATGTTATTTATGGTTACAGAGGTAACAATGCTTTCTTTTTGAAAGAAATGGATGGATCAGATCTGCTAGGTGGACCAGTCAATGGCAAAACGCTGAAGCACTACTACTCTTCAGAAATAACCAATAGTTAATTCTTGTTTACTTTATCCATTGTACATAACATTGCAGATTTTAGATTGGATTGGATATTTTCCTAACAAAGTTGAAGCTTGAAGAGAAGGCCCTAAGCTTTGAGAGGTAAAATATCATAAGTATGAAATAACTGGAGAGATCAGAAGACATTTTCAAGGTCATCACAGTCAAAATTCAAAGGCTACTAGTCTTAAAGTGCTTGACATTTCCCTAGGAAATGCCATCCCCATGTGGAGTTACTGTTAGGGTTCTATAATAATAGGGTTCATAATTTTTGAATTGACTATGATTAGTCTTGTAAATATGTATATACCTTGCTTTTTGCAAGTTGTTTTCCCATATTTTGAAAAATAATAAAAAATGAAAAGAGGGTAAAAGTCCTAAGAGAAAGATCAAAGGACTTTGAAAAGAAAAGATCAAAAGGAATAAAAATGAACCCCAAAAGAGAAAAAAGAGATAAAATTAAGACATGAAAGTGAGCAAGTCAAAATGCCACTACTATTTACTTTTACTACAAAATAATGATTATGTGCAGATTGTTCAAAATGCCATAAGCCATGATGAGTTAAATAGTTTAATCTTAACTTTTTCATGCTTTAAATTTCATGTTTATAGATAGAGAATAAAGATATGTCAAACAGTTTAAACTTGACAAATCAATAGATAGTTAGAGAATAAATGAGGAGCTCAACAGTTTAATCTGAGCCTTCTGATGAAATAAGGTTAGAATTATATAGTTTATGCTTTAAAAGAAAAATGGATTTAGGGTTGCAAGCTTAAATGCACCCATGCAAATAAAGTAAAAAATGTTAGAATAATGATGGGTAGGTAGAAAGTAGTTGTGCAAGGCATGTAATAAAACATCATCTGGCAAATTACTAATTTCCCCTCCTCCACAATGATCCAATATTCAAAACCTTCAGTTAAAGAGGCTCATAGCATTTCTCTGACTTCTGTTGGGACCGGACCTAAGGCTTAATAATTGATTGGTAAAAGTACTGGATTCCCTTCATAAAAGCCCATTTCCTTAGCATATTCACTGTCTTACAAAAATATATCCCTTTTCCTAAGTAAAACACCTTTTTTGCTTAGAAAAAGTAAAATCCCCTCTTAATTAATTTCATTCCATCCAAAAACACTCAAAAAACCCATAAAATACAATTTATCCTAAGTTTAAGTGTAAATATTTAATGGTACAATCATTGTGCTTAAAAAAAGTTTATGTTACACTTTACGTAGTTTATTTTATGTATTTTCATTCATTCGTATTCATTTCATATTAATTTTTAACATATTGTATTAAATCCCTTTAAACCATCCCTTCCCGTATATTTATTAATTCCTTTATTATAAATATCCCCAAAACCATTATTTTAATTTTAACCTATGGTCTAAAATACCCATGTGGTATATTACCCTGCTATTCCCTACAGGTTAAAAACATATACATATAATAAAACCCGCCCCAATGGTTTTAAAAAATATGGAAATATCTTATTTGCTATGTAAATAAACCCACCTATCTTAAAAATACATTGGTTTTACGTTAAAACATACGTTTTAAACATTAAAAATCAACCCGCCATGTATGAAGTCCGGGGCCCCACACCCCACATACCAAGCAATTCCATCAGTTGATCTCCGCCGTTCGCACACATATTACCAGATTTGACGACCCAAATACGATATCGAAAATCTAAAAGCGCGAACGTTAATCATTTCAAGATTTGCGAAATGGGCAGTTTTGTGCCTTTATCTCTCCTCCACGCGACACCTTACTAGTGGATCGCATTCGATCCAAGGAAACCACTTACCGCCCTCAGCCCGTGCGATAACCACTTCTAGTTTTCTCCTTCACGCGCCAAAACCACCCTCCGCTCTGATATGACTGCCATTCAATGTTTGATCCTATTGAACCTAAAAGCACTATAAAACTCCATATGCGCATAGATAAACCCTTTCTGTATTCTCTGTCTGTGCTTAAGCTTTCCCAACTGAAAAATCAAGCCCTATACACCATTTTCACGTTCAAAGAACCAAAAAGCCATTGAATTTGCTGCCAATAGCACTGGAAGCGTCCAAATCGACTTCCAAGAGACTTCTACAGCCATCATAGAGCATTTCTGACGCCTCAGAAACCATTAAAAGACCAAATACTTGCACAAATAGGTATTCTTCGAAGAAAAGAAACCTTCTTATCATTTAAAAAAGAGTTTTCTGAGAAATTCGAACCTAGTGAAGCCTATTTAGCCCACATAAATACCTATATCTGCCTAGAAAGAAAGAATTTGCTGTAAAACTTTGATAAAACCCCAGCTTTCGATACTATATCTGGTTTTAAAGCAAAATTGAAGTAATTTTAACCTTTTATAGACTTCAAAGACTCTGTGATTAATCAAAGAAACCCTTTGCAAATAATCCCAATCTTTCTGTGCCTGATTTGAACCAATTTCAGTCCAATTATCCAAAAAAAGCAGAGAAACCCTTGTATACCATTTCCTGAACCTGAAAAGAGTTTGAAGAGCAGTTTGTAACCAAATTGAAAGGTTTAAACCAAATAGAAAGCCAGTTTGTACGTATTTCTAATCAAGAAACCTCTGTTAAAGCCAGAAATACCTTCTGTAAACAGTTTAAGCTTACAGAAGGATACAAAAAAGTCTAAATACAGAGTTTCAAGCATCCAAAAGGTCTAAAATGTCAAAATCAAACCCAACAATGACTTCCAAAACCACTATTGTTGTAAATCCTCTACAACCTCCTGTTGTAGATATTGAACATACACCCTTAGCTTATGTGGATTACAAAATAGTTGATCCAGTGATAGAATTTAATCTTTTAGAACTCCACTGCTGGAGTCTTGAAAAATCATTAGATCAGGGAGATGAAGTCCAGATTTGGGAGTCAAATCTATCCAAGTATGTAGTCCCACATACTCATCAATGTCCAGAAGTCATTAGGTTGTGTCAATCCTATTATTTACCTGAACAAAGAGCCATGGTTAATGCTAATAAAGAAATATTGTTTACCATTACTGCAGAGTCTATTAACCTAATGCTTCAGCTCAAACCAAATCCCAATGGAGTTCCCTTATCCATAGAAGCATTCACAAAGTTTTACATTGGTTTGGATTTTCCTAAAAGGTTTCAGATCTTCCAAAGTTTCATACCTGCCTATGTTGAAATTCCAAAACTAAACCCTCCTTATTCTACTTCCAAATTTCCCGAAGGATCAAGGCATGTCATCTCTATGTTATCCTTCATCCTACATTATTTTACAGATGAGTATACAGATGAGTCAATTCTAGGCTTTCTATCCACTTTTGTACCTCGAAAGCCCCCTTCTGTCATTTACAATTATGCTGAATACATAGCTGATAATATCCATGATCATCTTGTGAAATTGCCAACTGAAGGAGTATTTAGATATACTTATTTTCTTTTTCATATGTTCCTATATTTCCAAGCAGACAAATTTCCAATAACACTTCAGAAGCTGGATGTAGAGGGAAATCCATTGTCAGTCATCTTTTGGACATCTTTGATCGGAAAAGAGTCCACAGAGTTCAAATATGCAGATTTTACAGATTCCTTTGTTCATCCATTGATAAACATGTTGACAAACAGTGTACAACCAAGAGTCAGTGATGAGATAAAGAAAGTTCTACAACTATCAGAGCAAAATAGAACTGGAGATTGGTACTTATATTAGAACCATACAGAGATCAGAGTTTTTGGGTCAAATCTTTTATCCTATAAACTACCTAAGTATGTGCCAATGAGAGTTTTTTCCTCGGAGTATATAAGGCAAATCCTCAATTCAGATTCAATCAACTTCTTGACTGCCAAAAAGAAGACCCAATTTAAGTTGAAGAATTAGGTGGGACCTTTCATTTGCAACCACAGAGATGCATGAATAGAGGCAGCAAAACAATTGCTGGAATACAAATTTGAAGAAATCTTCTTATGGAATTATGATCTTCAGGGAATACTTAGCAAAATAAGGGTAAAATGAAAATTGAACTCTTATATTCATGATAAAAGGCCAGAGATTGAACAATTTGCTAATCAAGCAGAGTGGCTAGAGAATACCTTGATAGAAGCAGTTAAACGGGGTGATATTAGTCACACCTTGAAAACTGTAAATCAAGAAGATAAAGCTACTAAAAGAATCAGGGAAGAAGGTACCTACAGTGCTGAAACAACCACAGAGAATAGGTTTAAACTCAGATATAATAAAAAGCCTAAGCTCAATCCAATTGATAAAGAAAAAGAGACCATAGAAGTGGAAGATACAAATGTTCCAGAGACAAACAATGAGCCAATCACAGAGATTATAAATGAAGAGCATCCTGCTACTTCAAACACACAGGTAATTGAGAAGCAACAAAGTATGGAGGCATCCTCCTCACAGCTAGCAGAGGATAAAGATACTGACATCAAGGAGAAATATAAGCAGATAAAGGCCAAGAATGAAGAAATCAAGAATGATATTTATTCTCAGTATTTAAAACAAACACCAGGGATCCATAATAAACTTCTGTCATCTTTTGATTATTCAAACAAGAAGTTGATTATGTCAGTACTTCAACCAATAGTGAAGACACCCAAACAGTGGCAGATTACAAAAAAGGTGACCTTGAAGTGCCTACATAAAGTATCCATGCATTAGATCAAATTGAGTTTCACAGACAAACTTCGAAGATGTTTTCTTCTACCATTACTACGAAGGCAATGAGTTCCCAAAAGCTCCAGAATATAATAATAAATATGAGAGATCAAATGAAGGTTGAAAAGGCTTCCTCATATGCTAAAGACCTTAGAATAAAGTCTTTAGAAGAATTGGTAATTCAAGTAGGATATGATCCTGCCAATGTGAAAGTTGTAGAAGAATTAGTGAAGAAAAATAATGTTGATATTGCAACACTTAGAAAACAACTCAAGCTTCCACCAACAGAACATCCACAAGCCAAGGAAATTGTGCAAGAGGCAAGTCAAAAATATGATGAACTTGATTTTGCAATTAACAACACAGATTAAAGAGATGGAAATCCAAATGGACAAGCTTGTCCATGAAAGAGAAACTGCAAAAGAACAAGAAGTTCCTACAGTAATTCCCATGGCAACTACAACTGTGTCTTCAACTCTCGCAGAAGATTTGGCACCAAAAGTACCATTGGCCACAACAATACCAATGACTTCATCCACTACATCAGCTACAAAATCCTCTATTACAACAGCTCAACAGTCTGATGAAGCCAATAAACTCATTAAGGCCATGGAGGAAATGTCAATTCAAACCAATGAAATCAATAGGTTGAAGAAAGTGATTGAAAATCTAGAAGACACTAAGAAGCTAGCCCAAATTAATGCTAAAACTCAGGAACAAAGGGCTAACAGGTTAAATGTTGAAATTTTGAATTGAAGAATCTACAAAAGGATTTAACCTTGAAAGAACCTATGTCCTATGTGAAGAATCAACTATGGACTAAAATCATTGAATCTACCAATGATGTTTGGCCATCAATACAGGTAATTTATGAGCAAAAGGATTTACTACGGGCAGCTCAAGAGGAAATTCAGAAAACTAAGGATGAACTAGGTTAAATGTTGAAATTTTGAATTGAAGAATATACAAAAGGATTTAACCTTGAAAGAACCTATGTCCTATGTGAAGAATCAACTATGGACTAAAATCATTGAATCTACCAATGATGTTTGGCCATCAATACAGGTGATTTATGAGCAAAAGGATTTACTACGGGCAGCTCAAGAGGAAATTCAAAAAACTAAGGATGAACTATGGACTAAAATCATTGAATCTACCAATGATGTTTGGCCATCAATACAGGTAATTTATGAGCAAAAGGATTTACTACGGGCAGCTCAAGAGGAAATTCAGAAAACTAAGGATGAACTAGGTGCCAAACTTGAAGAGGCCCTAGAAATCATCAAATTTCTCAATAGTAAGAACAAGCAAGAATTGGAGGAGATAGAAATTACTGACAGAATAGAGACAATCCTTGAGATAAGAAAAGTAATTTCTAAGAAAAATTTGATGAAACAACTAGAAGAAAAGTGTGGAAACATGAACATAGCCATAACTAAGTTTATGTTTAAATTTGAGATCTTGAGGCAAAAAGGTTTGCCAAACACCCTTGTTCTTAATGATAAACTTATGCCACAAGAAAACTACAACAAAAAAATTAGAGATCATGCAAAAGAGCAGGTGAATAAAACAGAAGGACAAGGAATTCCTATAGGAAAGGTTTTACATAAAAGTTTTGAAGACTTGTTTTATCTACAGCATGAGATAAAACACCTCTTTGTCATCAAACCAACATTTGCTAGATATATAGAGGCAGATGAGAACTTTCGGAAGTAGAAAAAGATCAAAATCCCTGATGAAGAATTTTGGGAAACATTCACTGACTTACTGTAAAAGTAAAATTGCAAAGAAGAGGATAAAAACAGTTTGCTGATTTTACACAGTCAGAACAGAAATTTACAGCAGTAAGGCAGTTGAAATAGTGATTAAAGTGTATCAGAGGTAAAGAGTATCAGATAAGAAGATAATATTTCAAAACAGATTTGAAATATCTTGTGCCAGCGTTGGAGACAACAAGGCAGCCAGCTGCACCCAAGCCAAAGCAACACTTCTATTTTATTTGGATAAATAGGATAGCTTGCTAAGTTGTTAAGCAGCTGTCACTATTTTGTTGTAAAATATATTTTATTTTCCGTAGAAAATTCCTATGAGTATTCTAGGATATTTTTTAAACATCTTTTTATATATACTTCATCTTTTGAAGTATTATTGTGGAATAAATCGCTGAAGATTTCTATAGTCAATATTTCTGTACCTGAAGGCTTTTTGTAGCAAGTTCAAGTAGCAGACTGGATCAAATCATCTAGCATCATATTTCAGGATTCATGTGATGAGCCATTGAAGTGAAGTACTTTCTAGTTCTGGCCTTGTGGTAGAAACTATCCATTTCTATTCTCGCTTGACGTTGGTACAGCTGTTGCGCGAAGGTCAAAAACCAGTGACAAAGCAGTGGCCGCCCGATTGGTATCGTTCTACTCCTCCTGTCCGACCACCACAAAACAATGAATTTTTCTTATTGATTCTTCTTATTGATATGTAAATCATGATTCTTATTGATATGTAAACTCCAATTTGCACTTGATATCAAACTAGAAAGTTTAAAATTTCAATGTGAATGTTGAATGTTCAATGATGTGCATGTTTAAATCTTTAAAGTTTAAATCATAAATATTTTATTTTTCTTGTTTAAAGTTGGAAAATATACAAATTCATATATATATATATATATATATATATACACCCCCGGCGAACCCACACACTCTATTTCAAAAAGTGGCGTACCCGTCCCTGTCCTGGTCCCTAAACCCACGTTTCCTGGCAACATAGGTTTCATTGTTTAGACTTTTAATATATAATTTACTTTTTTATTTTTGTTTTATTTATTTATTTATATTTAAATTTGTAATTTTTAAAAATTTTAATGTTTATAAATGTTATTAGATAAAAAGATCTATGTCCCTCTATTTCCCATACAAAAGTGTTGCTTTTCGTCGCTCAAAAAACGTCCCTCCTAGAGTTTCCCCGAGATTCCCCAAAAAGGGGACGTGGGGGAAACGCTTCCCAGGTATTTCCCTGTCCCGGGAGCATGGGGGAGCGACGGGGTGTGTTCCCCACTCTGGGGGACATGTCCCCGTGGAACACTGTATAACAGCTCCAAAGATCATGTCCCAAAATGACCCAAAGACTGCAAACCATCTCCAAAAAGATGGTCCATACCTTGGACCAAGGAGTCTCCATAAAGTATAGGAATGACTTTCTAAGTCAAAAATCGGGTCATGAAACTCCCATCTAGCCAAGTGACGTCAAATATAATAAAATTGATCTCCACTCTAGCTCATTTACAATTTACTCTTCAAGATACTTCAACTATGCTTCGTCCACATCATCTAGGTGCAACAAGGGAGTGAAATATCACCCACATCAAGTCACCAAAAGCTGCAAATAAAACCCCAGAGTTACCATGTTTCCAATCAGCCCTTAAAATAAATACAAATTTGTTCATAAGTGTCTCATAGGACTGCATTCAAGGATCTTCCATGCAGCATGCCTAGGAGGTGACCAAGTGTCCACAAACAGCCCTAAAATTGCCTTGGAAGGTGTGACCAATGCCTTGGTATATGTGGAGTGCCTCAAACAACATGAGCTGCCTTGGGAAATTTCAAAGTGCCCAAAATCAGAATGCAACCAGCCCATCAAGGTGGACAACACCATGCCACAAATTGCTCTATTCATCAAAAAATTACCATGGTACCCTTGCTAAAAGTCGGGG
This sequence comes from Pinus albicaulis, assembly GCA_034641835.2. Classification (NCBI taxonomy): domain Eukaryota; kingdom Viridiplantae; phylum Streptophyta; class Pinopsida; order Pinales; family Pinaceae; genus Pinus; species Pinus albicaulis. The sequence continues at coordinate 163,211,840 of CM076569.1, read as the reverse complement.
TAACAGGGCTCTTTGCCTGTGTGCTGTCAGTAGTGCTCCCAAGTTCACTGCGGATGAATATGCCCTCATGGATGGCCAGTGTAGGTGAAGATGTTTCGATCATGCATAGCTGTTATCACTCATTTTATATGCAGTGCTTCTTTTATTTGATTTCTGGAGTGGATCAGGTAAGTCTTTCACTATAGTCATGACAAAGGAGTTCAACAATCAGTGCAACCAGGCTAGGCATTACTACCATATGATCATATTGTAGGATCTAGAGTCTAGACTTTGGAGTCTGGATTATGTCACTATAGTTTTTTTTTCTAGAGAAAAAAACCATAATTCTATTAATGAAAATAAAAATTACATTATGTAGATGCATGTTGTGTGTATGCAATCCTGAGCCAAGAAATGTCTTGAATAAATGTCTTGAATAAATGTCAAAAATACAGACCACGTAGGCCCACTGAAAAGTCCCGTGCAGAAGCACCACAAGAAACCCCGCAATATGAAGCGATTATATAACAAAAAATCAATCAATGACACCCATCAAATAGTGGGCCGATAAATACATCAGACAGAAACCCTGATAAGTGGTAAGGTAGCGAGAAGAAGCGGCAACTTCCACGGAAAGACGACGAACCCCATTGCCAGATCAGGAGGAAGACACCGGACAAAAGGAATAAAGAAAAAATGTCGCTGAGCCCAAAGGAAGGTCGCGGAAGCCGAGATGAGACCCGCCATGGACAACGGAGTGCAGCCAAGATGAAAAGCCCGCAACACAAGCCCAAATGAAACCCTGGTGTCAAGAGATGGAGGCCATAGGGCCCATAGAGGAGCCGATGATGATCTTAGACAGTGAACGAAATTTTCGCGCAGAACTGGAGCGGAGAGGATAGCATTGGAAATACCCCATGTCAATCCACAAACCAAACCACATCGCTAATGAAAACCTGCATAAGAACAATGATACCCACCGAAGAAGTTCCAGAAATACTGGTGCCAAAGAAATGAGCAGCATGGACCAGGGCAAGGCCAACTACGTTTCCAGCTTCCCCGCCCCCCACTCCATGCAAATAAAGACACCTGCAGGAGAAGGAAAAAACAGTATACTATTCAAAAACTGTGGAGGAAGAAGGATCAGTGAAAACGAATTGAGGAGGCGTCGGCCTGTAGCCTGTAGCTAGGGTTCTTTAGCTCCACCGCCGCGCCCAAGTTCCCCTCATAAAATATATCGAACTGATTCTTTCTGACTATGTCAGTATAGTTACTCATTAGTACTATGCTTATTTTTGGAGTATAGAAACCATTTAGAGACTCTTTGTTGATGTATTTTGGTTCAAAGATGTATTGCATTTAGTGTTATTTTGGTTATATGCATTATTTACTTGCTATATAAATGAGAAACTTTGCATATTTGTGTATAAATGGTTTGGATTCATATGGATGCACCTGAATATATATATATATATATATATATATATATATATATATATATATATATTGTTATAATTTATTTTCCAAAATTTGAATATATTTAATGTATTTTTTGGTCCGGTTTTTTCCCGGTTCCATTCCAGTTCACATTTTTGTTGTCAACTTGTTTGATGACTGGTCAGGTTCTGATAACAACAATTTGAGTTGGGTATCTATAAACCCACTCTTCCATTTATATTCATTATTTTTTTCCATGGCCTCCCATTTAGCTTAAGGGGAAATGTTGAGAATGATGCAAGCTGCACTTTTGAGTCTTGATTGACCTTATGTTGTATGCACTATTAATGTATTTCACCTAGTAAACACTAATTTATTATATTTCTGGGTTGGTTAAAGCCAACTTAGTCAATGTGGGCCCATAATCTCCATTGGGGAAAGTGTTTTACCTCTTGAGTTGTGTATGAATCAAGGTTGCAGGAAATGCTAGCCCTAGGCCCGTTTCTCCAGGGAAACGAAACAGAAACGAGGGAACCCGTACTATACGGTCGAGAAACATGTTTCCGGCCGTACTGGTACGTTTCCTGTACGGGAAACGATACCAGTACCACCGGAAATGCGTTTCCCGGTTGTACAACAGCGTTTCCCCCCAAAAAAACGGTATTTTTTTATTTTTAAAATTTTTTGTTGGGGTTCGTGCTATGTATTATTATTTTATTTGTTTTATTTGTGTCTTGGATGCGTCGCTTCTAATGATCAAGCCTATGGCCCTAGTATTTATATGCGATTCATGGTAATGTTAAATTCTTAAAGTAAAAGTTTCATCCTTTTACTTAAATTTTTAACATTACCATGAAATGACTTAGGATGTTTGAGAGTGGTTCCGACCTCATTGGATTTCATATGGAGAAAGTAGAATTTTAGATCTCATTCAAAATCCAACAGACTTATCAGTTTTTCAGGATTTTAGGATTGGGTGATTGCAATGTTTCCATCGGATTTTGTCATGTATTAGGGTATGGAACTCGTATTTAATCAAGAGTGTGTTATGAATATAATTCATAACGAATATAACAAATATAATTATTAAATAGTCAATTAAGGATTATGTAAGTAGTCATTAAGTTAGTGAAAGGGCATGTCTAAGAGACATGCCTAGTCATGAAAAGTCACCTGTGTAGGTATATAAGCAGGGCCTCATTGTAACATTTTATCACCAATCTATCTCATTCATTATACCTTTTATAATATAATATTTGTATCCTCATGGATATCTTTGTATTCCAAGTCTTTTGGAGCATTTAACTTGAGAAAGAACTTTGTTCGCTTCATTTGGTATCAGAACAGTTTGATCTTCTGGCCGCTCATCGCTGCACAGAGCTACGCTCCTTAGTCCAGGCCTTTGGCCATCAAAAATTCGTCAACATTGTTGTCGTCGAAGCGTTTCACTACTAGTCTTGGAGTTTCTCCATTTTCACCAGTAGGCCTCTGGCCAAAATTATAAAATTTGAAGAAAAAAAAAGGGAAATTTTTGAAAAAAAGAAAAGCAAAAGAAATATATATAAGTAAACAAAAAAAAATACAAAAAACAAAAAAAAAAGAAAAAGAAAAAGAAAAAAAGAGATATATATATATATATATATATATATATATATATATATATATATATATATATATAAAGAAGTACATATACGTACATACCAAGACAATTTAAAATTAAAAAGGAGAAAGAAATAAGGAAGAGTAGGTAAGGTTATTTTGATTATTCTTTCATTGGTTTACAAGCTCGTGGTTTTGGAAGCCCATGGTATTTGCAAGGTAAAATAAGAAGTAAAGGAATAAAAAATCTCTTGTGAATGGTAAGTTTACTTTTACGTAGAGAAATACACATAGGTGGACATATATTTTACAGGTGAATATATGTGAATAGCCATGTTTCACTAGGGTTGTAACCTTTCAACAACAAAAAAGAGTTAAAAAAAATCAATTGATAAAAGAATATATATATATATATATATTAATTTAATTTAAAAATAAATAAATAAATTGAAGGAATAATAACCTCATTAAAAAGAAGAAGAGAAAGTTAGGAAGGGTTACCTTAAAAACCCTAAAAACTCAATTCAACAGACAAAATGAAATCAATCATTGATGAAAAGGAAATTAAATCCAATTCGGAAAGGAAAGAAGGAAGATTTCCTGAAAATTTTAGTATTTTAAAAAATACAAGATGAAGAAATTATTATCCATAAAACTTTGAGGATAAAGTTATGAAGGAAGGGCCAATTCATAACAAATAAATAAATAAAAGTTGATATATTAAATTGTGACGAAAGCAAATGAAGAAAACGGTGCATGATTGAACTGAAGAAAAGTGTCAACTATAAGCTTTGAGGACAAAGCTTTTGAAGGAAGGGGCAATGTTATGAATATAATTCATAACGAATATAACAAATATAATTATTAAATAGTCAAATAAGGATTATGTAAGTAGTCATTAAGTTAGTGAAAGGGCATGTTTAAGAGACATGCCCAGTCATGAAAGGTCGCCTACGTAGGTATAGCAGGTGTATATAAGCAAGGTCTCATTGTAACATTTTATCACCAATCTATCTCATTCATTATACCTTTTATAATATAATATTTGTATCCTCATGGATATCTTTGTATTCCAAGTCTTTTGGAACATTTAACTTGAGAAGGAACTTTGTTCGCTTCAGAGCGCCAATCCCTCTATATACCTTGATGTTAGTGACATTAGTTGTCAAACTCCTCTATCATGACCCTACTATAAATGTACCCATCACTCAAACAAAATCTTGACTTGACATGCTCATAGTCTTTATTGTATTTGCAGCCTCATAGTCTTTATTGTACTTGCAACCTCATATATATAATAAAGGCTGATTTTGAGATTTTGATGTATAATAAAGGTTGGTTTTGGATATTTCGATATTGCTATTTTTATTATGTCTTTGTTATCATTCATGAGTAAATGTCTTGTAATTTATAATAGTTTATGCTTTGAATTTATCATGTATGTTTTATGATTTCACATAAGATTTCTTAAATGTCCTAAATTCTAATATATATATATATATATATATATATATATATATATATATCAGTGTTACACGGGGTCTCGCCCCCCCACCTAGGGGTCTAGATTCCTCGCCCCCTCGCACTCCGGGGTCTTGGGGACTTCTAGGGGACGTTTCCCTCACGCCCCCTCACGCCCCTGCACACCCCCTTTCACGCCCCCTCACACCCCCCTTCACGCCCCCTCACGTCCCCTTTTAGTTTATGGTTTCGTGTTAAAAGTTGATGTGCCACTTAGATTATTTGAGAATCCAAGTGATTCTGATTCAGATGGTGACATGGTTGATCCTGATATATTCGTGCAGAAGTTGGATGCAGAGACTAGTGGGGCATTAACTTGAGCATTTATGCTCATTTATCATTATGATGATATCATTTGATATTCATATGTTATGTTTTATGTTTTATGTTTCAGACATAACTTATTTGCGTTTAAGTTTTATGTTTCAGACTTGAGTTGTAAACTTCAGCTTAAACTCTATTTTGAATCTTGATATAATATGTCATATGATATCTTAAACTTTATTTTCATTGTACATTGTTAGTAGTTACATTAATGATTATATAGTTACAAACTTACAAAATTACATGCATGATTGTATGATGTATGTTTTAACTTTTAACTTTTAAATTTGTTTCAATTATATGATTCATCATTCATCGATTTGTAATTTTATCATTTATGATTTATTTTTCATGATGCAAGTGTATGATGACTGTATATACATTCCTTGCAAAAATATAGTTACATTATAAATATTAAATTTTATAATTTTTATGACCCCGACGTCCCCCCACGTTACCTGAAAATTGGTAGGGAGCTTTTGCATAGGCCGCTCCCGCGCTCCCTTGCCCCCTCGCTCCCACCTCCAGGGGACTTGGTGGAACATTGATATATATCGCGTTTCCCCGTTTCCAAAATTTGAGGAGGTCACGTTTCATATCGCTTCCTATTTCGGAAACTCGTTTCCGTTTCCTAGTTTCGTGCAACTTAGGTATGAATACATAACTCTCATTTGTAACAACATCTTGATCTGTTGATCTTATTATACAAGTGACTCACTCTTTGGCATAAGGACACTTATACTCTATTTAAGTCTCTTTAATGTTTTCATCCTTTCTCCTTAGCAGATTCGTGCACTGTCTAGTGCAGATATGATCAGCTCCAGCACTATTGTTATGGGTCATCTCTCTCTAAGGGTTGTGTAGCCTAGTGTTTTTTTATTATTTAATGCAGGATTTAAGATTTGCATGCGTCAGGCCAAGGAATAACTCCCGAACTTGGATGTATTGCATTAATGGGAACAGAATTATTAAACATTGGAGAGCCACCTTTTCATATTCCAAGGATGGTTCCTATTCTAACTGTTGATATTTCTCTTTATTTACATGTTTACAATTTATTCACCCAATGCCCAAGGTTTAGGTGTCTAACAGCATGTCTTGGATGTATTGCGTTAATGGGAATAGAATTATTAAACATTAGAGAGCCACCTTTTCATCTTCAAAGGCTGGTTCCTATTCTAACTGTTCATATTTCCCTTTATTTACATATTTGCAATTTATTCACCCAATCCCCAAGGATTAGGTGTCTAACAGCATGTTTGTTCCATTCAATCCTCCTCTCTCCCGTGAATCTCGATTCTCTACAGACAAGCATATTGAAAGTCTTCTCACCGAGATTCTTCTCATTACACCATTTGAGAGCTTCATCTTGATTCTTGATTGCTGGTCCAATGCCAGGACTTAAAATGCATTAAGTATAAGGGGCCCAACCCTTTAAGATCAGTGCCCTGTGTTGGACAAATTCTATCTGTAAAGTATGAAAGCCAATGCTTTATTTTGACTGGTGAGAGAACATTATCAAAATTGACTTCAGTTTGACCTATATGACCATCAGGGGCAGTGCCTTGTGATGGAGAGAAATTCGAAGAAGTAGGTGGGGCATTTTCAAGATGCAAAGGGGACAATACTGATGGAAAGTTTTCAGACAACTGGATTCAGAAATAGGTGTTGTACCATGAAACTGACCATACAATATCCTCCAGAAAATTGATAAAGAGGAACTGCCAATCTCCAAAAGGGAGGACATACTCCTTAACAGCCAAAGGTGCAGTCTGCCATTAACAGCCTGCAAGACGAAAAATCCTTTGAGCCAATGGAAACCCGTGCTTTTGAATTTCATACATGTTTATTAACTAGTTATTATATTACTTCTGTGCATCAACATCTAGTGATCTCTTTGCCTAAGAGTGGCATTTCCAAAAACTAGGTTTAAAGTTGTTTGTGCACAAGGTTGGTCAAGGTGATGCATGGACTACTATGGAAATTAGTCTATGCAGGAGCTTTATTGATATACTTGAATATCATGGAGATGGAGTTCATTTCTTTGTATACGTTCTGATTTGATTTTTGAGGTCATCTGGATTCTGAAGCTCCTATGAAGCAAATGAGATTGTTTCTTCCTTTGTCTTGTATGATTGCAGCTAATTTTCCTGCCAGTTGATTTCACTTGTACTTGACATTTACTGCCTTCACACTTTTAATCTGTAGATGATATTTGATCTTATGGAAGTTAAATTACTTGTATTCCAGAAAAAAATGAAGAAGTCAAATGCAGGCGTCTTTGTTATATCTTTGCAGTTATACCCTGGTAGATATGAGGTATACATGTAGAGCAGTTCATGTCTATTTTTCTCCGAGTATATTCATTAATTTCACTCAATAAAATTTTTGTTAATTTCAGTTCCTGATCCCTGACCATTTTATGGTACAGATTAAGTTTATTGTAGATGGTGTCTGGAAGGTGGACCCACAACGGCCTGTTGTTTATAACAGTGGGTTTGAAAATAATTTACTGATGATATACTGAGATGTTTCCTTGTATAGAAGAAAATTTCGAACACTCTGATTTTGAACTTCTGATTGTTTCGAGTATCGTCTTTATTGGAGAAGAGTGGCATTGTTGTAGAGTATGTACTAACATATATTTCTTCAGAGCTCAGGTAACATGATACTGGTTACTGTTGTTTTGCACATCGGCAAAACATTCGGACACTATTTTAAGAATGTCAATGGTCTTGGAAAATAGAAATTGGGTGTTTAACTTTTTCCTTGTATCAGTGTTGAAGTTTTGTCTTCTGAAGCTTGTCACATAATGATCATGTACCTACCATCCTTATTTTCATTATAGCGAGATCATCCTTCACTCATTTCCCTGTGCCAAAGTTAATTTCTAAATGGTTTTTTGGTACTGTTTAGATGTAGAACAAGGTTTATATTACAAAATGTGAAATTTTTTGACCAAATATATCATAATCAGGGAATACCAGGCTAAACTGTATTGAGATTTTCCGTACTTGGTTTAAAATCATGGATAAATCTGTTTGGTTATTTCTGTTATTGAAGCTCTATCTTAGAGCAGTGGTGGATGCAATAAATCTTCATCTTAGAAAACGAGTGATTTAATAAGGTTACACTGTTTATATAAAACCAAGATAGAGGGGATGGCCCATGGAGGTTCAGATATCATGGACCCAGGTCACTAAAATATGACTAACAAAGGAATACAAAAACAGTGTTTTTTGCTAACTTATTTCAGTTTTAACTTGGATATAAAATGTTAAAATTTTGTATTTTTTTCAGGTGCTGTTCTTCATGCCATCACCCTGAAATATAAGGGTTCTCTGTAGCCACCCCTGTTCCCCATCCCCAAACCAGTGTGAAACATAATAGCAAACACAAGGGTTAGTGGGATGCTGTACGGCCTGATGGTGGAAGGAACGTTTGAAAAACACTCTCTCATTGAGAATTACATAAAATTTTACAGTTCACATTCAAGGAGTTTATCAGTGACCATTTCTGCACAAGCTATACAATAAATCGACAGTGAACTTTGAAAAGTATGGCCATAAAAGGTCTATTGGGTTTAACTTAACAGAATTGTCCACGTTCATTCTCATTAATCCTGTGATTGTGAGGCAGATGCATCATCGTAAGGAAATTTAGTTTAAGGATTTGAATTTGGAGGAAAAAAAGGTGAGCCCCAAACTTTCTATAAGTGGATTATTTGATTAAACAGCTTAGAGAACAGCGAATGACCCTTCCAGTGGTCAAAGGTTAATATTGGTATTACATGTGGTTGTAACATATTGCTAGTCTGCAGTTATTAGTTGATGGCTCAATGGTCGGATGTACATTTGGAAACCATCAATTTTTTGAGCTTTGTGTGCAATTTTTTGAAGGATGGTTAAGTACTTTTTGTTGGAAAGTGTAACTAGGTTCGATCTTCACAATGATCAAGTAATCATGAATTTATGTAATGAAGAAAACAAAGATAATAAAATATATTTTGTAATGCTTGCTTCATGGATTTCATGAGCAAGGAGTTTTATTATAGGTCAAAGACTTCTTCTTGATGTCTGTAGGGATTTGTCATCTTGTCATAAATATATAATTTAGAGTCATGTATATGAAGTGTTGTTACACTTGCAAAAGAGAAATATTGATGTAAATTTGTATACTCCAAGACCTTGTCAATATGCTCCACAAAGTCGGCTTAAGATGTGATGAACATCTTCCTTGGGAGAAGTCGGTCTACTCTCCAGTTCATGTCGGCCTAGAAAATAAAGGATAGTCACTATATAAAGGTGACTGCGGCCTCATTGTAACCATGTGAATTCGGATAAATCTGAAATAGGAGTGCGAAATAAAAGGTCTGCATTTGGTGCGAAATAAGAAGACAAGTTCAACGAAGGAATAAAGACTCTCATACATCTTTGTTTGGGTATATTCATCTCAGTCAAAGTCTGAAGAAGAGATCTGAATTGCAGTGCGTAGGAGAAGGACTATACCGCAGGAAGAAAGACTACAAGGACATGCGAAGTAGAGAACTATAATATCAAGAAGGAAAGTAAGTTGCCCTTTTTTTGGGCTCTTGTCTATCTCGCATAACTCAGAAATAAACTCAGCAAGGAGGTCAAGATTAGGGTCTTCTAGTTTCGGTCTTAATCTGAATCTATACCTCATATAGTTCGGAAGTGCCTTCTCTTGAAAGATGTCACACATAAGATGCAGAAAGAAGACTAACGAAGGAGTCTAAGGAGGCTGGAAAGCACATTGTTTGGAATTGCTAAGTTAGAGACAAAATTTTCCTAGTACTAGTGTAGAAGCAGTGAAGAAAGGAAGATTAACATAAGAAGCAAAGAAGAGTAGTGACAGGGGTCTTGGAGGTATACTGGTATCAAGGGTCTTGGTTGTGGTCATGGTACTCATCAGTTGAAGATCTATAAGAAGAATTACTTTCGAGTTTTCCTCTCCAAGAGGGAGAGGTTTTGGCCCTGGCTTGAAGAGCCAAAATTTTGTCTCGTGTTTTGATAATTGACTTGATGAAAGCGCAATAAGTTAACAAAGATAAGATCTAAGAAAAAGAAGTATAACAAGCATAACTCAAGCAGTTATCAAGTAAGAGAATTGAATTAAACATTGCCCTACCAAATTCTCAACATGGTTTCCGAGCTAAGGTGCTAGAAAGGTCTATTTGACAAGTAGACATTGAAGATCAAGGATCAATTTCTAGAAGGAGAAAGTCAGAAATCTATATTGAAGAGTCAATCTTCAGATTCTAAAGAAGCAGTCAAGAAGATCAGGGACACCATATAGAAGCTATCACCTTTGACAACTATTTAGTGTTGAAATCAAATCAACATTGTTGAAGTTGCCTTCAAACTATCATCAAGAATTCAAGGTGACTTAGCTCTCTTAAAAGAGCCAATCAAAGAAGAGAGCTCCTATAAGAAATAAGAAAGCATATTCGCAAGTAAGTATCCTAATCTATCAAAATGACTTTTTGCAAGGAAAGTAACAAATTGTCTGGAACTGAAAACTTTCGTGAATGGAAGACAAGGACGTATCTAAACTTAATTGAAAGTGAAGTAATGGACTATGTCAAAGGATATTATGTTGAACCATCAAAAGAAAATATTCAAGCCTATACCAAATACATGAAGGGAGATATAAGAGCTTGAAGAATTCTTATAGAATCCATAAAGGACTTTCTCATTCACTATGTGTCAAATCTAGAATCATCAAAAGAAATATATGATAAATTAGTAGAGCTATTCTCGGTAAGTCCTGCAGGAGAAATATTGACCCTAAGATAATAATTACTAAAGTGGAAAATATCAAGAGAGGAAGGAATAACCTCATATTTTATGAAGATTTCCACAATTTGAGATCATTGCAGAAATTAGGAGTGGTGTTTGATGGAGAAATACTCACTATGGTACTAAATTCTCTACCTAAGGAATGGGGAAGCTTCACTTTAAACACCTTTGGGAAGAAAGAAGCTATGACATTTCGAGATATTTGGTCTTTATGTTAGACAAAAGAAACTAAATCAAATCAAGCCAATATTAATGAATCAAGATAAGAAATATTTGGAAAGTCGAGTCCTCAGAAAAGGAAAAGAAATATGAATAAGGTAAGATGGTATGGATGTAATGAAGTTGGGCACTATAAAAGGAATTGTCCCTCATATAACAAAAACAAGAGAAAGAGGGAAGAAGCCCATGTTGCCAGAGAAAAGGAAGAACTCGATTCAAAGAAGTCTAAGAAAGAAGAAGTAAAAGATCTCCTCTATGAATGAGATCATATTAATCTTTAGTAGGTTTATGTCGGTTGTATAATGGTATGTTAGTAAGCATTGCATGTTGGATAGATGCATCAATTTAAATTAGCATCATGATAGAAGCATTACAAGTAAGGAGTACTGGTAATAGGAGGATGTCTGAAAACATTAAACATTTATGCTATGAAATAAAATGACTCCTGGAACCTCATTGTATTTATGAAAAGGAAGTCATCTGAGCCATGGTTCATCGTTCATTAATCAATATGGAAATAGGTGCAGACATTTTTCTAATGAAATCCTTTTGGGATTTAATGGTTAGAAAGTAAGCAAAAGGTTTAATCAAAATTCTAATAATTCTGGGATTAGGATATGATGACATATTGATGAAGCAGGTCAAGGGAATGAAACTCTTCACTCCAAGGAAAAATTGTTGCAGGATAACTCAAAAGAAGGAAATGAGGTATATATATGTTGAGAGTGGATGCTATGTAGTCATATGGTTGCAGGTACTCTACTTCTATCTTTAGAAGTATGATCAAAGAAAGTAGAAAATCTTTCGATGCACATGTTGCCACATCAGATGAAATCAACATAATATATCCTCATATGGAATATGAGGTGATTGTATATTATCAAGGAGTTGCATATTGGAAGTTCCGAGGAATGAAATAAAGATGTGTGGAAAGAGAAAAGAAGAGATCGTAAAAATGCAACTATGATAAGAGGCATTTATTATCATGAAGCCAAGAAGACTTGACTAAGAAATCTCCTGGGAAGATATGTGGACTCTGATAGAAGTCTGGAAAAGATGAAGACCCTTGGAAATACATATCTTTTGGAGATGTGTCAACATATACGAAGGATGTCGATGACTATAAGAACGTTGACATGGTGAAAGATAATCACTGAGGTAACTTTTTGATTTAAGTATTCATATCTATAATTGAATAACATCTGATGAGCTTATACAGGGCTGCCAAATGGAAGTAGATGTCTTCCACAAGTTGATAACCATATGGCATAATGAAAGATCCTAGGAAGATATATGGTTCAAAAGCAGCATAACATGAAGCTAGACTAGATGGGAAGATTGATGGATCACTTTCTGATAGAAGACATGGCTCTTGGATGATCGGTACCCTAAGAAGAGATCCCAAAGTTGAAGGCTCCTCAATTCATGACATCAACAGGAGGAGTCTTTCATCAGTAACTAGAGTTTTTTATCATTGTTGTTGTAGGTTCTTGACTATGAGGCAGCATGTTAATAAGTTCCTTACTTGGAAGAAACTCCTAAGCCAAAAAGAAAGCTTAGGTACATTCTTATTCCTCTGTGGAATATGTCGTCCCTAGTCAAGAGGGAGAGATAGACACATCATTCTGGAAGACAAAATGTGGGATTGGGTAATTATCTTGCATCTGATACTTTGTTGAGATGTGTTAAGGCATCTATGGAAAGAGTGGTCATGAAAGGATGGATATTATTTGAAAAATAGTCCTATGAGGTCATTCTCGGTGAACACCCAGGTGGAGTATGTACCTTGGAGACAATGATGATGGTGTCTATAGTCATTGGTCTCACCAACATTGTAGCTCAAGATCTCGTGGAGAGATGGAGCTGTTAGTCAAGGCCTTGCTATGTAACAATGTTGGGTTAATATGATGCTATAACAGATGGATTACCAATCAAAATTCTTCTTATAAGATTCTTCAGATTGGAAGAGACCATGTACCATTACGAATACCTCCCTAGTTAAGAGGGAGTGTTGGAAAGTGTAACTAGGTTCGGTCTTCATAATGACTAAATAATTATGAATTTATGTAATGAAGAAGACAAAGATAATAAAATATATTTTGTAATGCTTGCTTCATGGATTTCATGAGCAAGGATTTTTTATTATAGGTCAAAGACTTCTTCTTGATGTCTCTAGGGATTTGTCATCTTGTCATAAATATATAATTTAGAGTCATGTATATGAAGTGTTGTTACACTTGCAAAAGACAAATATTGATGTAAATTTGTATACTCCAAGACCTTGTCAATATGCTCCACAAAGTCGGCTTAAGATGTGATGAACATCTTCCTTGGGAGAAGTTGGCCTACTCTCCAGTTCATGTCAGCCTAGAAAATAAAGGATAGTCACTATATAAAGGTGACTGCAGCCTCATTGTAACCATGTGAATTCAGATAAGTCTGAAATAGGAGTGCGAAATAAAAGGTCTGCATTTGGTGCGAAATAAGAAGACAAGTTCAACGAAGGAATAAAGACTCTCATACATCTTTGTTTGGGTATATTCATCTCGGTCAAAGTCTGAAGAAGAGATCTGAATTGTAGTGTATAGGAGGATTATACTGCAGGAAGAAAGACAGAAGGACATGCGAAGTAGAGGGCTATAATATCAAGAAGTAAGGTAAGTTTCTCTTTGTTTGGGCTCTTGTCTATCTCGCATAACTCAGAAGTAAACTCAGCAAGGAGGTAAAGATTAGGGTCTTCCAGTTTCAATCTTAATCTGAATCTATAGCTCATATAGTTCGGAAGTGCCTTGCTCTTGAAAGGTGTCACACATAAGATGCAGAAAGAAGACTAATGAAGGAATCTAAGGAGGCCGAAAAGCATATTGTTTGGAATTGCTAAGTTAGAGAAAAAATTTCTCTAGTACTGGTGTAGAAGTAGTGCAAAAAGGAAGATTAATATAAGAAGCAAAGAAGAGTAGTGACAAGGGTCTTGGAGGTATACTAGTATCAAGATTCTTGGTCATGGTCATGGTACTTGTTCTCACCAAATTGAACTTGATTGGATGCTCATCAAACGACTCAGTGTAACTATTTCAAACCACTTCTAACTGAAGATTAGCCTCTTTAGTTTGAGAGGGCTCTCTCAAGGGGGTTTATGATTTTGAATAATGATAGTACTAGATGGATAACTCTACGGAATTATATCTTTTTTTCTATGATTTCAAGTTGAAAAATGCAGGCATGCTACCATTGGGCATATGGAGTCAAAAATTACTAGTCTTAGTGACAGTGGTTCTTCACATGGAAGCTGAGGCAGATAGAGGTTTTAGATAGAAGAAACTCACATACACAACATAAGAAAATATAGTTATTTCATCACTAAAGAAATTCAGAGCATAATATCATGAATTATGAGTAATTAGGAATGAAATCTATTGCAAGTGATAAAACATAAGTTAAATATCAATAAGATATCAAAAAAACTCATGAGAATCTCAAGTCTATAAAGAAGAATGTCACTTTGTATTACTGATATTGGTCAAAAACATACAAGTAGGAGTATTTTGCAAATATTCTCCAACCCCTTACTACTTCGATGTTTTGTCTTTAAATAGACATTCTTTACAACAAGTATGATCTGCCTGGTGGCTAGATCCTCGAATTCTCCTATGACACCTTTCATAACTGAAATACATAACTTCTAATAGAAAACTGACAGCTACCCTTTAAAGAAACCATCTCCTAATAGGACTCTAAGTCCTATTTATTACATTGCTCTATCCTATCTGTGAAACAGTTACATGATGGTTACAAAAAAAATAGCACATGCTCGAAGGACACATGATGAATTTTACGTCCACTTTACATATTTAAAACATCCCTAGACTTGTGGAGCATAACACCTCTTTTTAGGAATGGATGACCCTTATCTTCAACTTTGTTTTGACTTATTACCTCTCTTCATGGCACTCCCTTTGAGTCATAAATATCTGATAATAAGCTCCCTTGTCATGCTGGAGGTCTCTAGCTGGAAAAAACTTCTTTTAAAATGCTCAAAACCTTCAACAATTTCTCGCTACGAAAATAGGACAGTTTCGTAGCGATTTTTGGTAGCATGGGAAAAGTGGCTTCTCCATCCATTTACTTCACTCCTTTTCTATTCCATCATGTTAATCAAGTCATGACACCTTACCACCATGAATCCCCCTCCTTGAAACATGCAAAAACTGATTTTAAAACCAAAAAGACACCTACAGGTTTTTTCGTAGCGTATTTGTGGCTTCAAGCCTGAGGTACGCTACGAAACTGTGTAAAAAGCCAGAAATTTATCCTTTAAAATTTTTCTTCAAAAACTGACCTCCAGCTATAAAATATTTATTCTCTACATGTTATGAACCTTCTAAGGCATATTCAATCTCAACTTACTACTCCTGTGGTGTTTCCTCTTCATTTACAATCAATTGAGTTATAGGCTCTTCTACCACTGTCGTCTTTAAACCTTTCTTTTCCAATTCTTTATGAATCAGTTCCAATTGCTCTTCAAGGTCTTGCACTTTGTCTTTTAATGCCCTAACCTTGGATTGAAAGTGCAGGTTTATCTTTTTTATGTGCTTGACCTCTCCTCTTAGTGGTTGAGTCCACTTTATTAACTTTTTTGTATTGTCCAAGGTCTTTGAGACATTTGTGACTTGATCCTCCCAAATTTTCCTCATTTGTTCAAATTGAACCTTCTTAGCTCTATGCTTCTTTGCCTCTTTCTTCAAAACTGATATCTCCTTGCCTACCTCTTTCAGCCGCTCCTTAAGGGTTTCAATTTTTTATTTTTCGGTGATTTTCTCTTTACCCTTCTTTTGTTTGATATAAGCTCTTTTTTTGCAGGTGAAGAGATATCTACGATGCTTGGTGGCTAAGTAGTTTCACTGAACTTATGAGTCTATTTTCTACTTTCCATGACCTTTCTTACATGTCTGGTCATTGGCTTTCTATCTTGAAACATGAAACCAGCATCATCACCTACAAACTCTAACTTTTTAGCTATCTTTCCTTTCTTTAGCTTTCTTCCCCCATCTGCAACGTCTTCAGCTTGGACAATGGGAGTTTCTTCAATATCAATTGCATGCAGGATGTCCTCTAAGTTACCATTAACCACTGTTTGGCTCCTAGTAACTCTCTTATTGCCATGTTTGTTGGATGTTTGCTTTTGTTTTGCAGGTGTGGTTTTAGGTTTTTGAATCTTATGCAAAGCCTTTGTTTCCATGCCCGCTGGTTCTAGGGGGGATGATCTATTCCCTTCTTAAACTTCCTCTGCCACTGTAGGTGATGAAATATTTCTAGGTCTAGAAACTATTTTAGGAGTGACATCATCAACTTAAAAACCACTCATGAAAAAAAATGATGTCCAATCTCTGTCTAGTCTCTTCAACTCCTCTAACACCAACAACTTAATCAAACCATGGTGAAGAAGAGAAGTTTCATTTCCTTATTTTTTAACTTAAACCTTATCTAAAAATTTACCTAGACTTCTATATAAATAAAATGGAAATTCAAGTGACCTCTTACCCACAAAATGCAGAATAAGCCTGAGGTGGTAGGAGTATACCATGTGAAATCTTCCTTCACAGGTGAAATAATTCTGAAAGATCATCGGTAGCTTTGAATAGTTTTCCTTCATGAAACTCCTAGGTATGGCATTTGTAAGATCAATGTCATTATTCTCTAGTTTGATGAACTCTTTGCAATCTTGCATGGTGAACTTGATGCCTTTAAACCATTGTTCCCCTCCTCTAGGGATTATTTTTGTTGTTGAAATGTTTTCTGGTGTCACAGTAAGGTTTAGCATTCCCACTTTTGAAGTTGTTCCAGTGAAACTATTAGCAAAATCCTTGGAAACCTATAGATGAAAACCCTGCAGTCTTTGACAGAATTGCAAGCAACCTGTTCTTCTGAAAATCTCCATGGCCATTGGGTCTTCATTGAGCAAATTCATGTTCATGGGCTCATACCTCTGGCAGTGACCACCTTTGTTTGTTTTCTTCCTTGTAGCCATGGTGAATTTATATCTTCTCAGCCTCGCTTGCTTGATGACACCTGCAACCTTTGAATCTGCCAACAACCTGCTTGGCTCGATAAAACAGCTCTCCAGAAATCCAATAACATGCAAAGATAAAGCGGAGTATGACAAAAGACTAATTGGGTAATGTTTTATGGTTTAAATGACAACTCATGCCTTAATCATGACACATGCATGCTAAAAAGGGTAATGATGACCTCAGAAATGGTTTTGTACCTTTAAATTAACCCTAACAGACTCGAATGACCTCCACCCTAACTCCTCCAATCATGAACTGACACTTCACCTCAAGTTTGACAAGACAGACAGGAAAACAATTTTTCATAGCATATCTAGTTTAACTTTTGACAGTTTCGCTACGAAATTATTAGGCAGTGTCATAGCGAAAATTGTTATTTCACAGTATAAAACGCTACGAAAAGATGTAAAACTGGCTTAAGTGTACTTTTCAAATTTAAACACTTGGGAAATGAACACTAACACCTAATGATGACTGATGGGACATGACATGACCTAAATGGAGGTGGCCTTGAACCTTATGATAGGTTAGACATGTAAAAAAAAAGAAATTTTTCTATACCAACTTGAAAAAGGCTTAAGGAGACCTTATCCTTTTGAGGAGTGAATTGTATGACCATGTCAAGTAATGTTTCACAGAATTATGAGTGATAACAATGGCTCCACTTGGGATGGTGTGCCCCTGTGGTACACCAAAGAACCTGTAGTTCTAGTGTAATCCAACTTTTGGAAATAAAAACTCTAAAACTTACCAAGCCTTCTTCAAACTCTAATGGCCTTCACCTCGGGCTCAAGTTTGATGATCAATCTGTCTTTATTAGCAGAAAAACATAATAAAATGGAATATATACAATGGAGTGAAAGATCAGTAGAACTTAAGAGGAATGGTGCTTTAGAAACCTGCCATTGACAGGCCCTCCAGCACAAGGTTGTCCATCCATCTCCTGCAGTAGGTAAGTGTTGTTACCATGGAATGCAGCTACTATGAATGGATCTTTCCAGATATTCTCAAACTTACCATGTTTCCCCTTTTCTTCAATTCTGGCCTCCCACTTCAATACCACATATTGAATCTGAAAGTTTTCCTCTTTGACCTTCCTGTCAAATGTCTTTTTTATTCTGTTTTGAGACTGTTGATTGTTGTTATATACTTCCTCCCTTTTTTCCTGCAGAGCTATCAATTGGTTTATTCTCCTCTGAATATCATTTGGCTCCTCCTCTAATCCTTGCAGCAATTTCATAACAGGCACTCCCAAGGATGTAGGGAGAATGGCTTCAGCTCCATACACCAACTCATAAGGTGAAGTACCAATTGACCTTTTTGTACATACTCTATCAGCCCACAAAGCATACTTCAACTTCAGATGCCATGACCTTTTATTTTCCTGCAACACCTTCTTAATAATTCTCACAATGCTTTTGTTAGAAGATTCAACAAGACCATTACCGTGTGGATAGTAAGTAGTAGAGTGTCCAAGTGTAATGTGAGCCTGATGACAAAAACTGATCAACCTCTTGGATTTGAAAGCCTGTGCATTGTCAATGATGATCTTCATAGGACAACCAAACCTGGACAATATGTCATTCTATAAGAATTGAATGATGACTGAATCATTTGCTTGCCTTGTTGGGATTGCTTCAATCCACTTGGTGAAATAATCAGTCGCTGTCAGGATCCAGCGATGCTGCCCTGAAGATGATGGATTTATTTCACCAATAAAATCTAGCTCCCACTACTGAAAAGGCGTCTCAACATAAATTGGCATCAAGGGTAAAGGAACAAGCTTTTTCTTACCATCAAAAATTTGACATTCACGACAGGCTGCTATCTTATTGTAGAAATCCTTGAACATGGTAGGCCAGTAATACCCTGCTCTGAGAATTTTGTTTGTTGTGGCCTTTCAATAGTGATGTCCTCCACAATCTCGTTTATGAAACTCTTCAATCACCCTTTCAACTTCCTCTTCCAGCTAGCAATTCAAAAGAATGCAACTAGTATCTTTCTAGTACATATTTTTATCTATGATGCAGGACCTCAGAGATTTCAGCTTCACAAACCTTGCTTTAGATTTAGTCAATTCAGCAGGAGCTCTATGATGATATAAGACAAAAACAATGTCTCTGTACCACTCAGACAGAATGTACTTCTCTTCAATAGGAATAAGCTCTTCATCTTCATCTGATAATTCTGAAATTTCTGCAATAAAATTCATATCAAGACAGTCAAAATTGGACTGTGCCATCAGCTTTGCTAGCCCCTGACCTTTCACCAATTTTGTAGGTCTGATTTCTATATCATATTCCAGAAAGTTAGCTATCCACTTCCCATGCTTCCCATCAGGATCAGCTTGAGTCAATATGTCCTTCACTACAGCATTAAGCACAAATGCTATGACATGAGAATGCAGAATATAAATTCTGAAGTCTTTGATGGCTTTGACCAAAGCATATGCCTGTTTTTCTAAGATATTGTACTTCAGCTCTGAATTAGCAAGGGTTCTGCTAAAGAATGAAATGGGCTGCTCTGTACCTTGTTGTCCTTTCTGCAGCAAAACTCCAGCAATTGTGTTTTCTGATGCAAATGTAAAAACCATAAATTCCTTTGCAAAATCTGGGCTAATCAACACTGGGGCCTGAGTGACTGCCTTCTTAATTTCTTCCAATGACTGCTTTGCCTCAACTGTCCATTTAATATCAACTCCTTTCTTCAACATCTTAGTTATATCTTTGACAATCTCAGCAAAGTTGGGAATAAACCTTCTCACAAAATTCACTCTTCCAAGGAAAGACTAAATTTCCTTCTTGCTTCTAAGCAGATCTACTTTTTGAATGGCATTAACTCTGTTTGGATCAATCTTTATCCCATATTTAGATATAATGTGCCCAAGCAACTTTCCAGAAGTTAAAGAAAAAATACTCTTAGTGGGATTAAGAGAAATACCTAAGCTTCTACACTTCAGCAGAACCTTCTCCAAATGCTTCAAATGGTCTTCATCTCTTCTTGAGAATAATGTTATTTCATCCAGATAGAAAACCACCAACTTATCCTTCTCCTCAGCAAAGGCAATGTCCATTGCTCTTTGAAAGGTCGCTCCGACATTCATCAAACCAAAGGGCATCTTGGCATACATGAATGTCCCCCATGGTGTAGTAAAAGCAGTTTTCCCCTGGTCTTTTGGGTGCACTAATATCTGATTCTATCCTTAAAAACCATCCAACATAGACATCCTTTGGGAACCAACAATGTTCTGCAGAATTTGATCCATCTTAGGGAGAGGGTAATTGTCCTTCAGAGAAGCTTTGTTCAAGTTTCCGAAGTCAATGCAGATTTTGATCTCTCCACTCTTTTTCCTGACTGGTACTAAGTTAGCAAGCCATTTTGAGAATCTGATGGGAGCAATAATTTTTGCATCAAAGAGTTTCTTAATTTCCTTCTCAATCAAAGGCATGAGCAGTGGATTAATCTTTCTCAACTTTTGTTTGAAATGTTTCTCATTCTCTTTAATAGGAATGGTATGCTGAATAATAGTAGGATCGTACTTCTTCAAATCAACATAACTCCATGCAAAAACGTCAATGAACTTTCTCATCTCTACAGAAAGAAACTTTTAAAGCTTGATCATTTTAGGCATTGCTACTGTACCAAGGTTAATTCTCTACCTCTTCATCATCAGCTTGTATCTTAGGAGATTTGAACACATCATTCTAGTCAAAAATATTTTCAAGTGGGATGAGACCTTTGGGTATACAATTAATTTTCAGCTACAAAACTTCAGAATTACCCTTAGTTTCAGCAAGCATGTTTTGTTGATCTACTTGTGTGCTTTCAAACTCCTCTTTCAATTCTATGAAGTTTTTGACTTGTTGATCATCTTCAAAAACTTGCCAATGTATAATGTTGTTTGGGATAGCAGGTCTCTGACGAACTTCAATCTCATACCTTTCAATGGAATGTGCAGGGATAACAAACAAACTTGCATAAATAGTTAGGGAATCAGGTATTGAGTTTTGATCCCTAGTTTTCACAATAAATGAATATTCTTGAAAATTTTCTAACATATCCATGATCAAATTTTTGTATGCTCTCATTCTCACATCCTTGGTTTGATATACACCTTCAACTTGTTTAATAACTAATTCAGAATCTCCATAAACTAAAAAAATTTGGGCACCCAATCTTTTCAAAAATTCTAAACCCAAAAACAGAGATTCATACTCAGCCATATTATTTGTGCAATCAAAGTTCAGTTTGAAAGAATAGAACTTACTTTCATCATCAGGGCTGTGATCTAAATGCCTTCTCCAGCCCCCTCTCTTCCAGCTGATCCATCAAAATGCAACAACCACTAGCTCTCTGACTTTCCTTCGATGATTTCTTGATTTTCAACCTCCTGAATTTCTGCTTTCCTTTCATCTTCTGCTTCATCAGTTAGCTCATTGAAAAGAATAATTGTTCCTAATTCAGTTTCAACAACATAAATTGGGAAATTCTAAGGTTTATCCTTACTACTTACCATATAAGCCATCCTTGTTTCACTGTACAACCTTCTTTGCTCACCAAAAACAAGAGTGGTGGCATATGTTAGATCCATCTGCATGGTGCCTTTAATTTTTGCTGCCCAAGACCTGGATAGAAGCATGCCAAACTTGGTTGGAATGCCTGCTACCACAATGTCCATTACCATTGTCTTGGCAAGGACTTGTGTAATACCAACAACAACATCTTTTATCAATCCAATGCATTGAACTCTTTTTGAATCAAAAGAAAACAAATCCTTGTATGGCCTAGTGATTTCCAATCCCATCATTTCCATAATCACTTTAGACATGAGTTTATGAGAGACCCTTGAATCCAACATGGCATTGTGTAATTCCATGTCATGGATACTAAGACTGACATAGAAAGGAGGTATCTCTTCATTCTGCTCATCTTCTAATATTGGTCCTAAGTAGATGGTAGGATGGTCTTCTTGCACATTAAGGATGTGTGCAACTCTTGGTTGGGAATTCAACATTTTTACAATCTTACTTCTGTACTCATTCACCTTAAGAATTTCTCCAAAAGGGACTGGGATCTTGATTTTGGAAATCTCATTCTCCAAACTAAAAACAATAATTTTTTCAATCTCTTTGACAGGAGGAGGTGGTGGATCTTTTCTAACCTCAGATGCTTTAGGGGCATCTTTCTTAGGCTGTGTTTTATTTGCAGTAATAGGGACATTTATGTTTCTGAGGTTGTATTGCTTCTGCATCTCAAAGATTGCATGTTGATAACCCTTAAGGTAATCAGATGGTTCCTCTCCCTTGTTTACATCATGATCAGACTCATCATGTTCTTCTTTAGTAAAAAAAATTTCAGACATGTTTTCATCTAGGCAATGAATAGAGTCTTCTGGTGTCTCAGGCTGATCTTCTTCATCAACCAAATTTTGTTGAAAAGGAGGCCTTACTTGAGGGTCAAGCTGATTTCTTTTTTCCCTTGGTCTTTGTTGGTTTTGAGGTCTTCTGAATTGTGGATTTCTAAATTGTGGTTCATGTTGTGCAGGAGCATTTCTAAGGGCAAGCCTATCCATCATTTTTTCCATTGTTTTCATCATGGAGTCAAAATTATCATCTGAGGTGGAAGACTTCTCTTCTTCTTTCAATTTTGTTTTTCCCATCTTGGACTTTTTAGCTGCTATCATATTGAATTCCACCTTCACAACATCATTTTTCATTTCTGCTAGTGAAGGGGATTCTCTTTCTCTGAGAAGGATAGAAAATTCATAGTCAAAACCCTCAACATATCTCAGTTGAGCTGCTCCTGTTGGAGGTTTAATATGGCAGGGGTGGAGTCATAAACTTTATTAAATATCTTTGAAAAATTTTGGACAGTTTCATCTACAACTCTTTTCAAACTATTGTACTCAGTGAGGGCTTGCACATGGTTTGTTCTATTTCCCCACTTTCTAAGGAAGCTATCTTCAAACTAATTCCAATTATGCAGACTTCCTGGAGCAAGGGCTTTGAACCACTTTCTGACCTCACCAGTAAAGCTCTAAGTAAAAAGTCTCATTTTGACATCTTCATGGTTAACCTCCTCCCTATCTATGAAGTCATTAAACTTGTCTACATGCTCTTCAACTGTAATCTCTTCATCACTTCCCCAAGTTTTGATTCTAGCAAAATATTTGCTTGGAAGGGCATTAAGGACAATTGGTAGAACAAGAGGGGCATTGATCCAGGAGGATCTTGATCATTAGAGTTTAGCAGAAAGGTCCAAGTCAACTCCAGCAGTTCGATGTCCAGTTCAGTTTCCAAATCCGCAGTTTCGTCAATTCGCCAATGAAAAGGTCCTTCAGTATCATGGTTCAGTGCCAGGTTCATGGTTTGTAAAGGTTTAACGTTCATGGAATGATCGTCATGTGTGATGAAAAGGTGAATAATGGGTTAAAACCATGGTGAAATACCTTACAATGTAAAGCTCTATGGTTGCAAATGCTAAGACCTAATCATAAAACCTAAGGTCTAATCCTAGCAATTAAGAGACAACCTAGATCTAAAACCCTAAACATTAAACCTACAGCTAAAAATTCTATGGTGTTAAAACCTAAGTCCTATTCCTAAGATATTATATCCTATGATCTAAGTCCTATGCATAAAAACCTATGCTAAAACCTTATACTATATATTAAAAAACCATGTTACAAAAACTTTATTATAAAGTTTGGGTTATGGGATTAACTACATAAAACAAGGTTCGGGTTTGAAAATATTAAACTTTATATTAAAAACCCAAAAATCAAATGATAACACAGTGCTAAGTCATATAACCGCGTGGTTTGGAAACCGTGTCGGAGTTAAACAATGTGTGACCAGACTTGAAAACTGCAGCGAAGAAATGCAGTTGTTGATAAACCGTAGTGCTAACCGCCAAGGTAAACCGCGTCAGAACCGTCGGGTAGTTTCCTATGTGAACATGGCAACAGCTAAGGGTAAGTTGGAACCGCCGGATGTAACCGTAACCACCGGAAACAAACCACTCGAAATGCCTGTTCACATGCTGGAAGTTAACAGTTTCTGTGCGGTAATGTTGACCGTCGGGATAAATTTTAAAAATGGGTTTTTATAATTAATTATGCGCTAAGGTTTGGGGACTTAATCCCTAGGTATATGTAATTGATAGGGATTCGAAACCTTATCACCAATTCCTAAATGAGGAAAATGGAGGTTCGATGCAGCTTATAAACCCATGGCATTTGCTCATGAAGTTCATCTTGGATTATTGTGAATACTTTGAGTTTTTGGAGATCAGTTTCAGCAAGTTAGAGGCGAATTTGTTTGCAGCATTGCTCAGCTGTCAATGGTCGGAATTGAGCACGAAGATAGGCGTCGGAAAGGCGAGGAAGAGTACTTTCTGTTTACATGGTTCAGAAGTGCCTGCGAGCATAGTCATTCTGTTCCATTTTAGTGTAAAGATTCTTCAAGATCAATCCTAATAAAAATGAATTCCCACTTAAAAGCGGACCCGGAGATGTAGTCCAGGAGGGACAAACTCCGTCATCAAATTGTTTGCTTCTCCTTCTCTCTGATTATTGTTATTATTTAATTCATTTATGCTGCTAGTTTATGTCATTTTTCATTAAAGCATACTTCAGTTAACAGTCAATCTAAAGGACAAACTAATCAAACTACTTAAGCACTTTATTGGATCACATTCAGATCAGGCATACCTAGCAGGTGCAGCAGCAGGTGGAGGTGGAACATTTTCAGCCATGATGACAGGAACTGTGGTATTTTTAGGGACAGTAGAGTAAAAGAGGAACTGTTAGGAGGTGGTGTAGTTGGTATTTGTATTCCAGTTACAAAGGAACTTCAGTCAGGTAAAGGAAAACTAGATTTTCTTCTAAGCAAGATATCAAATGGGTCTAATTCCTTCAACTTATCCAAAGTTTCCCTCTCTAACAATAACTTTGATGTGACTAACCCCCAAAATTATTCTTTATCTTTTTTATTCATTAAGGCTGAGGTATCAATACCTCTTCTTTGCAGGTCTAAGACAATCTCCTTCAATTCATTTTCATTTTCAGACCTAAACAAGACTTCCTGAATTTTATCATCAAACTTTTTATCTTCAGGACTTCTTAAAACTTCAGAGGACAAAGCTCTTGAATGTGATGGAGTACCTGATTGTCAAGAGTTGCCTTGAATTCCTCTAGAAATTGTGTTTGGATTATCCACTATAGCAGGTGGGTTAGGATCTGGATTGCTCCTCGTGTATCTCCTTCTCGAAGCCACCTTTAAGCATGAATTTTTGAAATGGAGTCACCAAGGTAGTTGCAACCTCGAACAGATTATGAGCTCCTGCTAACTCCAAGAGTTCAGCTTCACTTTTTGCACAAAAACTTCGGGAAATATATCTTCAGACTCTCGGCAGATGCACCAAAATGTTCTCACCAAATTGAACTTGATTGGCTGCTCATCAAACAACTCAGTGTAACTATTTCAAACCACTTCTAACTGAAGATTAGTCTCTTCAATTTGAGAGGGCTCTCTCAAGGGGTTTTATGATTTTGAATAATGATAGTACTATATGGATAACTTTATAAAAATTGTAACTTGTTTTGTATGATTGCAGGTTGAAAAATGCAGGCTTGCTACCATTGGGCTTATGGAGTCAATAATCACTAGTTTCAGTGACAATAGTTCTTCACGTGGAAGCTGAGGCAGATAGAGGTTTTAGATAGAGGCAACTCACACACACAACATAAGAAAACCCAATCATTTCATCACTAAAGGAAGTCAGAGCATAATATTTTGAATTTTGAGTAATTAGGGATGAAATCTACTGCAAGTGATCAAACATAAGATAAAGATCAATAAGATATCAGAAAACTCATGAGAATCTCAGGTCTGTAAAGAATAATGTCACTTTGTATTACTGATATTGGTCAAAAGCATAGAAGCAACAGTATTTTGCAAATATTCTCCAACCCCTTACTACTTTGATGTTTTGTCTTTAAATAGACATTCTTTACAACAAGGATGATCTGCTTGGTGGTTAGATCCTCGAATTCCCCCTATGACACCTTTCATAACTGAAATACTTAACTTCTAACAGAAAATTGACAAATACCTTTTAAAGAAACCATCTCCTAATAGGACTCTAAATCCTATTTATTACATTACTCTATCCTATCTGTGAAACAATTATATGATGGTTACAATATAAATATCGCATGCTCGAAGGACACATGACCAAGTTCACTTACACTTTACATATTTAAAACATCCCTAGACTTGTGGAGCATAACCCTGTTTTTTAGGAATGGATGACCCTTATCTTCAACGTTGTTTTGAATGATGATCTGTCTTCATGGCACTCTCTTTGAGTCATAAATATCTAATAATAAGCTCCCTTGACATGCTGGAGGTCTCTAGTTGGCAAAAACTGCTTTTAAGATGCTCAAAACCTTCAACAATTTCTCACTACGAAAACATGACAGTTTCAAAGCGAGTTTTCATAGCGTGGGAAAAGTGGCTTCTCCATCCATTTACTTCATTTTTTTGTTTTTCCATCATGTTAATTAAGTCATGACACCTTACCACCATACCACCATGAATCCCACTCCTTGAAGCATGCAAAAATTGATTTTAAAAGCAAAAAGACACCTATAGGTTTTTTCGTGGCATATTTTTGGCTTCAAGCTTGAGGTACGCTACGAAACTGTGTAAAAAACTAGAAATTGCCCCTTTCAAAAATGTCTTAAAAAACTGACCTCCAGCTGCAAAATTTTGATTCTCTGCATGTTATGATCCTCCTAAGGTATATTCCATTTCAACTTACTACTCTTGTGGTGTTTCCTCTTCATTTACAATTAGTTGAGCTATAGGCTCTTCTACCATTGTCATCTTCAACCCTTTCTTTTCCAATTCCTCATGAATCAGCTCCAATTGCTCTTCAAGGTCTGCACTTTGTCGTTTAATGCCCTGTTCTTAGATTGCAAGTGCAGGTTTATCTTTTTGATGTGCTTGACCTCTCCTCTTAGTGGCTAAGTCCACTTTATCAGCTTTTCTGTATTGTCCAAGGTATTTGAGACACTTGTGACTTCATCCTCCCACATTTTCCTCATTTTTTCAAACTAAACCTTCTCAACCCTATGCTTCTTTGCCTCTTTCTTCAAAACTGATATCTCCTTGCCTGCCTCTTTCAGCAACTCCTTAAGGGTTTCAATTTCTTTTTTTTTAGTGATTTTCTCTTTACCCTTGTTTTGTTTGATAACCAACTCCTGTTTTGCAGATGAAGAGAGACCTATGATGCTTGGTGGTTGGGAAATTTCAATGATCTTTTCAGTCTCTTTGCTACTTTCCATAACCTTCCTTGCATGTCTAGTCATTGGCTTTCTAAGTTGAAACATGAAACCAGCATCATCACCTACAAACTCTAACTTTTTAGCTATCTTGTCTTTCTTTAGCTTTCTTCCTCCATGTTCAACATCTTCAGCTTGGACACTGGAAGTTTCTTCAATATCAATTGCATGCAAGATGTCCTCTAAGTTACCCTTAACCACTGTTTGGCTTCTAGTAACTCTCTTGCTGCTTTGTTTGCTAATTGTTGGCTTTTTTTTTGCAGGTGTTGTTTTAGGTGTATGAATCTTCTGCAAAGGCTCTGTCTCCATGCTCACTGGTTCTAATGGGGATGATTTATTCCATTCTTCAACTTCCTCTGCCACTGTAGGAGATGAAATATTTCTATGTTGGAAACTCTTTTAGGAGTGACAACATCAACTTCAAAACCACTCATGAACAGAAAGGATGTCGAATCTCTGTCTAGTCTGTTCAACTCCTCTAACACTAGCAACTTGATCAAACCATGGTGACAGAGAGAAGTTTCATTTCCTTCTGTTTTAACTTGAACCTTATTTGACATTTTACCTAGACTTCTATATAAATAAAAGGGCAAGTCAGGTGACCTCTTACCCACAAAATGCAGAAGAAGCCTAAGGTGGTAGGAGTAGACCATGTGAAACCTTCCTTCACAGGTGAAATACTTCTGAATGATCATCAACAACTTTGAATAGTTGTCGTTCATGAAACTCCTAGGTATGGCATTTGTAAGATCAATTTCACTATGCTCTGGTTTGATGAACTCTCTGCAATCTTGCATGGTGAACTTAGTGCCTTTAAACCATTGTTCCCCTCCTCTAGGGATTAATGTTGCTGCTGGAATGTTGTTTGGTGTCACTGTTAGGTTCAACATTCCCATTTTTGAAGTTGTTCCAGTGAAATTGTTAGCAAAATCCTTGGAAACCTGTAGATGACAACCCTACAATCTTTGACAGAATTGCAAGCAACCTGTACTTCTGAAAATCTCCATGGTCGTTGGTTCTTCATTTCGAAAATTCATGTCCATGGGCTCATACCTGTGGCAGTGACCACCTTTATTAGTTTTCTTCCTTACAGCCATGGTGACTTTATATCTTCTCAGCCTCGCTTGCTTGATGACATCTGCAACCTTTGAATCTGCCAACAACCTGCTTGGCACGATGAAGCAACTCTCAAAAAATCCAATAACATGCAAAGATAAAGAGAAGTATGACAAAAGACTATTTGGGTAATGTTTTATGGTTTAAATGAAAACTCATGCCTTAATCATGACACATGCATGCTAAAAAGGGTAATGATGACCTCAAAAATGGCTTTGTACATTTAAATTAAACCTAACAGACTCGAATGACCTCCACCCTAACTCCTCCAATCATGAACTGACACTTCACCTCAGGTTTGACAAGACAGACAGGAAAACAATTTTTCGTAGCGTATCTAGTTTAACTTTTGGCAGTTTTTCTACGAAACTACCTAATAGTTTCATAGCGAAAACTGCTATTTCACGGTATAAAACGCTACGAAAAGATGTAAAGCTGGCTTAAGTGTCCTTTTCAAATTTAAATGCTTGGGAAATGAAATTTGACACCGAATGATGACTTATGGGACATGACATGATCTAAATGGAGGTGGCCTTGAACCTTAGGATAGGTTAGACAAGTAAAAAAAAAAGAAGAAATTTTTCTATACCAACTTGAAAAAGGCTTAAGGAAACCTTATCCTTTTGAGGAGTGAATTGTATGACCATGTCAAGTAATGCTTCACAAAATTATGAGTGATAACAGTACTCATCAGTTAAAGATCTATAAGAAGAATTACTTTCAGGTTTTCCTTTCCAAGAGGGAGAGGTTTTGGCCCTGGCTTGAATAGCCAAAATTGTGTCTCTTGTGTTTTGATAATTGACTTGATGAAATCATAATAAGTCAACATATATAAGATATAAACAAAAGAAGTATAACAAGCATAACTCAAGCAGTTACCAAGTAAGAGAATTGAATTAAACACTCCCTACCAAATTCTCAACACTTTTTAGGATTGGTGTATGTATAGAATTTGGAATGAACAAAGTTCGCGCCTCAATTCAAATACTCCATAAGACTTGGAATATGAAAATATGCATTGAGGATACAAATATTATTATATATAAAATGTATGAAGAATGATGATACAATTGAGAGTGAGGGGCATGCTTATATATTATGCAGGTGCCTCTTCATGGAGGGTCATGTCCCATTTAGACATGCCTCTTCATTAATAACTATTAGCTAATTAGTAATTATTTATTGTTTACATTATTTATATTATTTTATTCATAACATTTCCTTCCTCCTCAAAAAGCTTTGTCCTTAAAGCTTGTTGATGACATGGCTTGATCTCTTTTTTGCTACGACGCCTTCTCGTCTTGAGACAATCATCCTCGTTGATACAAGTTGATATGATTCTCTAAGTGACAAAAAAAAATGTTGCGCTGAGAGGAGATCATACCATCCTAGATCAATCTTTTGTGGAATCTTGCAGTGACTAAAACTTGTGATGAATCGTTATCACATGAGTGGATTGCACTGACATTAGTATTTTTCGAAACATCAATTTGTTGTTTATGTTTTGAATATGTAGCTTGATTGAGTTGTCTACTCTCGTGGTTCGGATGTCGATAAGGAATTCTAGTCATTTGATTTTCCCTTATCTTGTTTGTGTCGTTTTCTTGATTTATTTGAAGTTCCTAATTTCCTTTAGCTATGTATGTTGAATGGTTAATTTCCTTTAGCTATGGATGTACTTCTTTACTTCAACTAGTTTGTCCTCTTCTTGAATTGTGATATTGACTGCATCGGTATTTGTTGTTTTTTTTGTCAACTTCAATTTCAACATTTGATGCTTCCTTCTCGATAAGTTGTTGTACCTTGTTTTCTAATGACTTCTTGTCCTTCTTAAGCTTCTTAATTTGTGTCAGTAAATTTTCACTATGGTCTTTAAGTTGAGAAACTTCTTCATTTTCGTCAGTGTTGATCTTGTCAACTTATCTTTACATATTTTGTATCGTCTTTTTACTTTCTTGAAGAATTAGTTTTGATATTTATTGTATGTCTTCAGGCATCATTGAATTTGGCTTCAAGCTAACATCCTATAGCATTATTTTTTTCTTTTTGTGGGAGAATGTCAAAAAATTATTTTTCATATTTAGGATAAAGGGCCCTAGAGTTTCCATCCAGGGTGATCCCAACACAATGTCACTATCGTCAAAAAGTAAGGATTTCATGGTAAATTGAGAGATAAAAGTATAATCCCCAATACTCAATTGTAGATTATTTACGTCGTATTGTTTTTTCTTAAAAAAATCTAATTTTTCGATTATATTTAACTAATTAATCACCAATTAGTTGGCAATTTGAGGGTTCATATAATTTTTATCTTTGGCGGGTGAGATAGCAATAGTGACATCTTTTCCCTTGCCGAATTTCTAAAATAGAGCTCGACGGAGGTTTCAGTTCTAGTGCATGACCTAACCCTAGTTTCCCTGTTCTTGTTGTGGGCTTCTGCTAGCTCTGCCCTCGCAGTCTGGCTCACCAACGCGCTCCCATGGACGCCATGGAGCAGGCGGCCCCTCCTGCGGGCCCTTCTTTCAAAGATCAGGTCGTGGGCTCCTCCCTCGCACCTAACACCTCTTTTTTCACGCGTCTTATCTCATCTTCTGCCGGTCCTAGGTCAGATCAGGAACTCTGCCCACGCTCTCCTATGCAAGAAAAAGACAAATCTGTCAAAGGCTCTCAGCAGGGAGCTTCTGACAATGAAGGGAAAAATAAGTCGGGGGATACGACTTGCACTTCACATCCGTCAAAAAATCCTGACAACCTAGGCTCGGGGGTCACTGCGACAGATCAGGACAAATTTCAATCAGCAAAGGCCTGTCATCCAAAAGCAGCAAAAGTCACAAAAATAATCATTCAAGAACCAGACATAGAGGTTTACAGAGAGTACATGAAGGAACACGCGGTTATCTGTAAGTTTATGGGAATCTAGCCCTCTGAAAGAGCTCTGAAAGGTTGGATACAAGCCAAATGGAACCCTAGAGGGGCCATAGAACTTCAGCTCGGTTCGAAGGGTTTCTTCACTGTAGTTTTTGCTCTCCTAGAGGATAAGGATTGCATATTCGAAGGAGGGCCGTACTTCTTCAACTTAGTCGGAATATACATGAGATTCTGGAAGGAGAACTTCATGCCAGAAAAAGAAGACTTCACCTGTGTTCCTGTATGGATCAAACTATACTCTCTCCCTACGGACTACTATGCACCTTCAGTGCTTCAAGCCATTGGAAATGGACTAGGAGAATACATCAAAATGTCAGAAGGCACCAGGAATGGTCACTACATCTCATACGCTCATATATGTGCCTATATTGATGTCTCTGGAGCTTTACCCGAAGCCATCATCTTGAACGCCAGGGACGAAACATGGACCCAGGCAGTTGATTACGAGCACATTCCTTTCTGATGTCGAAAATTCCACGAGCATGGTCATCTCTTTAGAGATTGCCCTCAAAATAAATTGCCCCCACAAGAGAGCACAACAGGAGCCAGGGACGAACAGGGTTTCACCAAAGTAATGCACAAAAACAAGCAAGGAAGAAGGAATAATGGAGAAAAGGAAACCCCCAAGCATGCGACACAAAATAGGTATGAAATACTCTCAATAACAACAGAGGAAACGGGATAGCCCAGTAACTGCATAGAACAGATCCAGGAACAGCACAAGGAAATGGATACTGAAATGGAGAACACCATCAACCCTTCATCAACAGTCCAGGCTTCATAGGAAGAAACAGAAATGGACTACATACGAGACCTCCCCACCTCAGAGGAAAAAGCTATAGAGGAAATTCTAATGGGGATGGATCTTCAGAAGCTTTCAAAGGAGTGGACCTCAAAATGATTTGAGGGTATACCAGAAGACCACCTCAAGCGAATAGAAGAGGCATACTCTCTGCAATAGAACTTTCAAAAGCTTAGAGAGCACTAGAGTAAGGGAGGGAAAAATCAAGGCAGGGGCATCAAAGCGACTCTCAAGGCCAATAACCAGATCACCAAGGGACAACCAAAAAG